>CM034148.1:806419615-807019615 GCA_019776745.2 Taxus chinensis
ATATTGGAAAAGGAGAAGTTAGAGCTACACTCCACTTTTTGTTATTTGAGTTTGAGATTTGAAGAGGGAGAAATAGTCCAAGGATCCAAGAATGGATATGTATGGTACAGTGCAGCAATTTATCTCCAAGTGGGAGATAATTGAGTTTGTGGAGCTTAATTTCTTCACATTAGCATGTTTTATTAACTTTTTGGAATAACACAGTTTCTGACGTCAGTCGGCAGACTACCATTTGTCACCTGGGGACTGGTATTCGGTCAAAGCAAGGAGGAACTTGCATCAGTCTCTTGTGTGTGCTTATTTTATTTAACTCATGGAAATTCGATCTAACCCTTGATATAAAGTTGATCTAATGGTTGTAATTACATAGCTAAAGTTTCCTGAGTTTTTATATGACCATATAAGCTAGAAATCTAGGGTTACTAAGAGAGAACTCATTAAGAATTGAGATAATAGTAAACAAGGAATTATTGGAAAGAGAAAAGAGAAGCTTGTGAGGAATAAATTATTGTACATCTGGGATAGGTGTGAATGATTGTAGATCTTAATTTTATATCATCTATTAAAGCTTTGAATAATATATTGGTTGTTTTTTGGTGGACGTAGACCACAATTGGTGAACCACATTATATATTTTGTATTATTTCTTTTGGTTTATTTCCATATTTATTGCTTATATTCTTATATCTGAATATGTTTATGTACAACTGGTGTGATTAACCCCAACAAATTCTACATAAAAATGTCACATCTATTCAGTAAACTCGACACTTGTGAATTAGATACATCTTCAAGCACTATGGCTCTAATCACCATCATGGCATCTATATGGTCCTCTATCATGATCCTTTTTTCTGTTATTCATATGTCTATAGGACAAAAATCCCTTGGTTCCCCTGTCACTTGGCACCCTGGTCTTGTAAGTTCACCTTTGTGAAAAAATCAATTTTGGTCCCTTGACCTCATCAAACCATCATCTTACTGTCATTAGATTCATAAGTCTATAGGAAACAAACCCTTTAGTTCTCCTATCACTTGACTTCTTTGCCTCATAAGCCAACCTTTGTGTCAACATCAATATATGGTCCTTAATTCATATGTCTATAGGACGTGAGGGCTTTGGTTCCCTTATGACTTGATTTTCTTATGAAACTTGTCTTGCTTCTATACCTCATCCTAGGGCATCATATTTCCATACTTGCATATTTCCATCTATCTCTTTCAAACTCATGATCAATTCCATTTTAGGTCATCAATCTCTATTTTGAGGGGAATACCTCAACAAATAATTCTACATCCTCACCTATCACATCTCATTTTTATTGTCTTGTACCTTGCCTACACTAAACCAATCAACAAAAAGGGGAAAATGTAGACACCTAAAATTAGCACTGCTAATCCCCATGTTCTCTTCTACTAACACCCCTTCATTATCACATCACTATCATATTATACATTAAATCCTTATCCCAAGTCTTATTTCTCCCCATTATATTTAGACCTCGTAAATATCATTCTACAACTAATAAATCTTATTTTACACCTTCATAAACTAATCAGACCACTTAGAAACAAAAATCAAATAAAAAAAAAAAATCAACAACTTCTCAACCATTCCACAACCCCCTGACTCGTATAACCTCTTTCCAGCCCACACCCTTCATAAAAAACATATAACTTGATTTGGGAAGCAATTTTAACCTTTTCCCCGCAAATCTTGGATCGCCGACGATTTTACCAATCTCTAGTGATTCTCTTTAGTTACCGCTGAACCTATTTAAGTGATTTTTGGCCCTTCATTTCAATTTATTTGATAACTTATAAACTTAGCTTAGAGATTCCTCCATATTAGTTGATATCCATTAAATTTATCTTAGAGTTTCCTTTGTTTCATCTAGATGTCATTTTAGGACTTCACGTTGTAATCTTGTTTTATCATAGCCCTATTACAAATTCAGATTCATCATAGAAACATTCAAAGACATCAATATCTCTTTTTCAGCCTTTAGAGGTCACTTAAACATCAAGACATCAATTCAAAAATCTTTTTACATCCAAAATTTCCCCCTCTTGGGCAATGTCATATTTTTTTGTCTTTATTTATCAACTCAAACAAGGTAAGTACCTTCTTATTTGTATTATTGCCTCGTCCATTTATCATTTATAAGATTCAATTGAAATTATATTTTTTACTATCAACCTGTACATGTCCGCAAAAATCATTGTTGATTCTCCTAATCATCGATGATTGGCCCCAATCACAAGGATTTTCCTTAATCACCGACGATCCCTTTTTGTTAGGTCATCTAGCCCCCAAGCTTATTCTTAAACATTCCAATCCCATTATCTCTCACTGATAATCATTTTTAGGTGTCTTCCTAACCTATCAAGCTCCTTTAAGCTATTTGTAGAATTCTATCAATTTACTCACCAGTGTGAGTACACAACCGTCTACATCATTTATCCTTTGAACCATTTTTTGATCCCTAGACTCCCATTGGATCAGGTGTCACCATCAAACCATCTTATAGCTGTGGACCATGTCAATCCCTTTTCCTTTACAATTTTAGTTATATCATTTGTTTTACCATTTTATCTTATCATTATCAGATTAATTTCTTGAACGTGGATTGACATTGTTGCAAGGAAGTCCATTGACTTCTGGGGACTGGCCTTTACTAGGAAATTTGCTATATATCTATCTAATCCTATATTTTCTTTATTTTTTATGCATTACAAGTAACCTATCCCATTTGAAAGAAGGATTTTTGTACATTCTTGGTTCTATCAACATCATCTATTTCAAGGCTATCGGTAAACCCCACCATCTTCTGAGGTAAGTTTATTTTTTTGTTATTTTACTTTATGTGACTCCTTCTTATTACTTATTCTGTCATCTTCTAACATCATTTTATTTTTTTGTTTGGTTTATTTCTAACCTTATTACATGTTTCAAATTTGGTGGATTTTTTCTTGTTGTGTTATTGTTGTGCTTAAAAATATAAAACTTAAAAAATAAAAAAAGGAAGTGTTTATCAAGTTAGTCCCCTTCTTTTATTTTTATTTTCAAGCATCACATTTTTCTATTTGTCCTCATCAAAATAAAACACTCTTTTGGGATTAAAACAAAATTTTCATCCTGTTGTTATCACCAAATTATAACACCCTCTTATTTTATAGCATGTGAGTTTATTGGGAAATCAATGTAACTAGGTAACATGGAATTAAATCAAGGTGTGGGACCCTGCAATTGAGATAATTATATAGAGTAGGCCAGTTCCTCTTCCTAATATAATGTAAAAACTACTCCTAATGAAGGAAAATATACTATCCAATCTTATCCTATCAATTCCAAGGGACCAGAGAGAAGGAAAGAAAATAAAATGAAGAAATCCTACACTAAAGGAGGTGATAACACTAAGAATATGGTGTGAGATATCCTTATGAGGGAGAAAGATAAAGGGAAATGCATTTGAAAGATTCCAGAATGGATTTGACATGGTCCCAAGATATGCATTCACCACCAAATATACATGAAACACAACAAAATCAACTTGCAAATGAAAGGAAATATGCACATAACATAACAACAACAATAGAGAGGAAAGGGAATGCAAGAAAATTGAGAAAGAGTTGAGAGAACAACACAATACACAATTTTATTGCTTCATAAAAGTTATACAGTCAATTACATCTATAAAATAGAGGTACAAATACATTCTATAGGCACATGTGGAGGTTTACAGATCAATGGAATTGAGAAATTTGTTTTCAAGAGTTTCCCCTATGTCCTAGAATATCTCCCTTCAAAAATGAGAAGAGTTTACAATATATAGAGGAAGGTGAGAGAGAGAGAGAGTCCCGAAATTCCCCCTTTATCCACCAAAAAGGGGCACTAAATACCTACATAACATGATGTACACACCAAAAATCTGCATCCCCTATCTTAAACGCACTTTTGACCAAAGGTGACACATTTACAACCCTTCACGGCATTAGAATCACCCTATCGATCATTTTAATATACTCACATACATCATACCCCTCATATCCCTAAAAGTTTAGATTAATTATTTAATTAAAATAAGTTATTTATCCTCCTCACCCTCACACCTCACTATGACACCTCGCTAACTACCTAATCTCCTCTGAAAAAAAACCTTCTAAAAATCACTAACTTATCCCTAACCACCTCTAAAATTTATAAATTCTAGAAATGATAACCCCTCACCCTAACAAACTTAAATTAGTTCGTGCTTTTTAAACCTCCTCCCATCCCAAAAACAAAATCCAATTGAATGTAGTTCAAAGTGGAAGAAAAACCACTTGTTTAACTAATTAAGTCATATTTTCCATGATTGTCAACGATTTTCTCGATTGCCGACGATCTATATGAGCAGCCCCTCTTCAAGGGAGGGAGGATAAACAGAGTGTTCTCTTGTATCACAGGTAAAATTTTCTCTTATTCAAAGTTCCCATAGATCACTTACCTTCCACAAGGCTTCATCATTGTTACGTCAATCCATAATCATCAAATTGATGATCTTACTATTTTTTTTCATCGTCAAATTATTCTCCACCCATTTGATTCTCATTCTATTAATTGCACAAGGTAACCAATGTTTTTTTGTCTTTGATATTAGGTAATATCACTCATATTTTATTTATTGTGTCATATACACTCTAAAATTATGATTTAGATCTTAATCTAATCAAATTTATCTCTAATTTTATCTACTGTACAAATTTACTATAATTGCCATCGATTTACATAATCATCGGGTATTCCTGTGTAATATTTATTTTTTTAGAAATTTCCCAAATATATCTTTCTTTTTCCTTTTGTTTTCTAACTCTTTTTCCAAAATGGAAAGTTTAGATGGCACTAGGTTGTAATAACTTCCCCATTGATGATTGTTTCCCCATGGTTTGACATCCTCTCTATTGGGAGAAATATGAACTCCTTCATGACCTAGAGCTATATACAGTCTTGAACACACCCTTTAACCATCTTGAAGCTATCTTCACAACAACCTAGGACATTCGTGAGGCTATTGAAGCATTTTGTAATGCATACAATGAAGCTATAAGGATCCATGAAGATCTAATACAATACGAGCACAACTATGAGGCTGACTTAGATCTCCTAAATAAATACTATCATACGTATTCTAAATTTGATACCTCTAGTCACATCAGCATCCCTAATACTGACACTACATTATCATCATCTCTATAACACTCCAGAGGAAGTGTCTGATTTCTTTGCTAAAGACTTCATTTCTATACTTGAATCTAACTTCACTGAAGAGGAAGGATTTGTTGACTCTGTAGGATCTAATGTGTTTGAGAACCTATATCCTGAACAAGAGTCTGATTTGTGGATCTAATTCATGTCATTAGTATCTATTGTATATATCCATATAAATAAGTGATGTTAGTTTCGTCATGTTTTCATTTCATCACATTGTACCACAATCTTAATATTAATAAAAGCTTAATTGTTTCAAAGCAGGTTGATAACCACCAAGGAAATTCATTGGGATTTATAGGGACTAGATTTTTCTAGATAACCTGCCCATTTATTTACTAATATCATCTTGTTTAAATTCTTTGACTTGTAGGCTTACTTACATGAGAATGAGCCTTGTTTTCTATCTACATGGTGTGCAATATCACATAGTCCACATTGCGGGTATCCTAGAAACCCCTCCATACTGAGGTTGAGTTAGGTGGTTACCCTCTTGAATGACAAGAAAACCCAAGGTAAAAACCATGCTTCAACATTCTGGCATGCACGGTGGGACCCTTTTCCCTTTTTAATTGCTTCATTTTATCATTAATTTGATCATTGTTTTCACTGACTACTAATTGCCAGCGATTGGCTCAATCACGATTAGTCCAATCACATGTGATTCCCCTGTGCTATGTTTTTTTATCATTTCATAATCAATCTACAGTCCTTTCCTTCTTTTGTTTGTTTTTCATCTGTTTTAATCATAGGTTATTTTCCTCTGGAATTATACATTCTAGATTTGCTAAGCACATGCTCCGTAAATTGCTAAAATTTGGAAAAATAAAAATGAAATAAGAACGCTCTCACGGTAAGTTTTTGAAAACCATTTTTTTACTTTTTTCTTTGCATCTTTGTTCACTTTTCCTCATAGAAATCAAAATTTCATTTTGGGACTTTAAAATGAACCATTGCATACTTTTTGATCATCTAGTATTAAATAGGGGAATTAATTTGTCACATTCACTTATCTTCCCTCACACACAACCAAACCACTCATTAATATAAAATGCATTCAAACATTTCCCACCCAGGTGAAACTGATTGGATTTCATCACTCAATAGGGAAATTGAATCAGTGTTCTGACCAAGTATAAACATCTTCCTATAGGTATATTTTGGCTTAACACCCGAATCCCTTATCACAGTTGGACCATGAAGTGAGGGGGTAGGCCCCAATACCACGCATGTACCGATAAGTAGTACAGAGTTGGGCCTCATGTACCTTCAGGTATATCGAGGACTCTGCCCTTAAACATACCTAAAACCATCCATAGATGACCATTTCCTACAACCTTCGTTATCCATCTTACACATTTCATTTTTCATAATTAATCAAGATAAATACAAAACAACACTTTTCTTGTTCTTGCCTGTTGTTTGTAAAACAACTCATCTAGTTGTTTTCCATTTTCTAGGTGCTTTTGTGTGTATTTTTTTTATCATGGTACTTACTAGACAACAAGTACATATAACCTTCTGAAGACATGTCTACCTCAACATTTGCACCTCAACAACAGGTCCCACTTCATACTACACCACTTCTTGCACCCTTTTCCTCACCAATGCAACCACAAGCATTGCTCTATCAAACAGACACAACCAATCCCTTTTCTGACAAAAACTTGGACTGAATTAGGGACCCTTTATAACCATGAAGTAGGAAAGAAATCCTTCCATTCCCCACACCAATATCATGGAAAAATTATTTATACAATAGAATAAGAACACTCATTTTCACCCATGGTATCTGAACCTCCTTTCTACAATAGGGGAACACCTTATCTTTGAAGAAATGTTAGACTCAAATCCCATTGCGCTTAATGCCTACTTAGTAGTAATAAATGTTTCAAATGCAACCATTCACACCCCAATCCACTCCATACACTTACAACCCTTCATCTACCATTACACAACTCATTGATCAAAATCAAGACCCTATTGTCCAACAATTATATCCCTACACTTCAAATCAACTTGAAACGCTAAACAATAGTCAACCCTAGATTTCTACTAGCTCTACTAACCCTTTCAAAACATCCAATGAAAAATTATTCACTAGTCACTCTGAAACACTCAATGTCTCCTCAGCTCCTGTCTATGATCTTCACATGATCTCATCACAAAACACATTTTCTCAGCAATCCACATCTTCATCGAGTCCTTTTATAGGATCCACACCTCCTCTAAGTAGTATTTCATACTTCCTAGTCAACTCCTCTAGTATCCTCATAGGTACCAACACCCCCTTTGAGTGTCATCACCCCTTCTATAGTTATGCCTTCCTGAAAAGGTTACAACTCCCATCCAGAACATCACTATGTCCATCCCCACAATGACACCATTAGTCAATACTAGTGTTATTATTAGTACATACCCCATCTCACAATACATGCCACAATCTTCACAACCATTTATCTCTACACCACAATCCTTATCTCAACAGAACATCCCATAATAAAACATCTCATAACAAAGTGTACCACAATAGGCACCATCCTTTTCTGCTTCAGCCATACCTTTTCAACAAACACCTATACACATTCACTACCTCTTGCACATGCATCAATGCCATTGAAGTATCAGTATGTTCAAACCTCAAACTTCACAATAAGGCTCATCATCCCATCAAAACATCCCATAGCACAACATTCCCTTATTATCAAAACACCCCCCCAACAAAATATCCAATATCAAAAACACATACCTCAACAATACATACCTCAACAAAACATTTCTCAATACCATGTCTTGAAACAGAACAACCCTTATCAGCATAACACTCTATATCAACAGAACATCCCTCATCAAAACACCTCCTATCAACAAAACATCGTAGAACAGTATCAAACATACTCACAACCCAATCAGTATTTGTATCAACCCAGCTCATCCCTACAACAATCAACACAAATTGACCCCCTTCAGGATCTACTAAGTCACATATCTAGTTTGGAAGCCGCTTCATCCACATCTAAGAATGCACTCTCCTATGATCAAATTTACAATGACCCCATTCATCCTTCCATACCATATAAACCATATCCACCTCACTAGGAAATTCCTAAACTTACTAAGTTTTATAGAAAAGAAGATCCCCAACAACATATCCACACTTTCTCTCATGCATGTTATCTAATATCTCATGATCAAGACCTCATGTTGAGGACCTTTCCCATGTCCCTTTCCTGATCATGCCTTAGACTAGTACAACAACATTCCATAACACTCCCTATTTTCTTTTGTACATAACTTGCACAACTATTCTTAGACCACTTCTCCATAAACATAGCCAGTAAAATTACCATCAATGATCTGTATGCCATTAGACAATTTGAAGATGAATCCATTGCTGATTTTTTCACCCGTTGGAGGGCCACTACCAATCAACTATCCTTCACGTTACCACAGCCAGAGCTAATTGAGATATTTTTTCATGCTTTTGCCAAACATATCTCATCCAATTTACAAATTCAAACCTTCCAAACTTTCGATGAGGCCTTTACCATGGCCCATAAACTAGAATTGTGAGCCCTAGAGGATGGATGGGTAAAGCTTCATCCTAAGAAACCAAAAGTAGAATTCCCATCCAAGTCAACTACCCAACTCAGATAAGTCTAAATCAGCTGCCAAATTTAGTCATAGTCAAATAGGCTCCTAAAGAAAATCCTACCACTAAATGCTTCCATCAACAAAACAACTATACACCCATAACATAAACTTATGTCATAATTTTTGATAAATTTCTTGCCTCCAATATGATATCACTTCCACCCATTTGACCCATTGATATATCAGTTTCCAAACCCATTTGGTATCGAGATAATTATTATTTCAAATACCATAGGGTCAATGGTCATGACATTGAAAGGTGTTGCACATTCCATGCAATGTGCTTCAGGACTTGATTGAAAAATGTGACCTTCACTTAGAAAATCCAAATGCACCTCCTAATCAGAGTTTAGACATATTTAAATAGCCTTTTCCAAATCACCCTTCTTCTTTTGAGAAACCAAAAATGAACGTAGTTCACACCATTAATACAGTAACTAAAATTGATCCAGTTCCTTTGTCTACCTTGTCACTTAAATGAAATAAAACCCATAGAATTGACATCACTACCCAATGAGCCTAAAACCATGACTACAGAAATCTCCCTCCAATGAAATTGTCACTCAAATCCTTCCTATGTTCTTTTTCACCTACTAAGTTGACACCCACTGAATCCATGCCAGAATTTGACAAGATTGAAATTTTCAAACCACTGCTCACTACTAAGAACATTCCTACATCTTTGCCACATACTATTACCAAATGCATACCCCTGCCCTCTGTAACAAATCCACAAGTACTGCCACCTAATTTTGTAAATATAACCATGATACCACTTGAAACATTCTTAGCACAACCACCTCCACCTAAGCCTCCGACCAAGGGTTGTAGTCATTCTCAACCCAAAAAAAACAAATAATCCTAAAATCTGCTAATAACTTAGACCACACCATCCAAACTTCTCCCTCTTCATTAGCTTCAACCTCGACAAATACAGCTAGTTCATCTAAAGTTTCGAAAGGACCTAACAAGGAGGGCATATTTCAGGTCTTTAGAAGTCCTTATTATGATGAGACCTATCATTTCTGTGGCCCTCCACCTTTCTCTCCATCATTTCATCCAAGAAGCATACCTACTTTTGGAGATCCTCTTTCCATGTCAATACCAAACCTATACCCCCTGAATAGAACATTATTCAAAATCCTAAAGACCCTCATTATAGCCTTCCAGATCATAACCTCATACAAAACCCTTCTCCCATCATACCGGTTAATCACCCCATTATTACAGGGGTAAAACCCATGCATCAAACCCCCACCATGAGTATGTATTCCACATCTTTTATGGGAATCCATGTTTGGTCCTTACTTCCCATATCCTACACAATCACTATTATCCTCCACAGTTGTTACCTATACAAAATCCTCATTCTCCACCTATCACAATAGCTAGAAAGCCTCCATAACCACCAAGTAAACAATCTATTTCCAAATAACCTACTTCACCTACTCCCAAGGAAAATGAATTCCCAACTATGTTCGGACCTAAAGGGTGTTATACCATCATTTTGGATAACTTATTACAGGATTCACTAATCAAATTACCATCCCCCAAACCATCAAATCATCATGGATGGAAACCAGCCAGGTATGAATTTAGTGCCTTTTATGATTACCATAGAATGTGAGGCCACTCCATAGAGAAGTGCAAAGTATTTTCATCAAAAATTTGTGAAGATTGGTAGTTTGACTCCTTCTTCCTCCTCAATCAAACATCACATCAATATCAACATCAACATCAGTAGAAGATTCCATCCCTGAGATGTTGATTCAACAAGTTGATGTCATCCATGTCACTACTCACTTGCAAAATTATGACAAAGGATCATCTGAGCCTCCAAAAAGTAGGACTTCCGTCACCATACCTCCACCCCTTGAGTTATCAAATCCACTAAACTAGCTGAAGGTATCCATTTCCTTAGCTCCTAAAGAATCCAATCAAACATCATCATTAAGAGCCAAAATTTCTATACAAACAACAACACCACCTTTGACTGCAATACAAAAGGTCATTGTAAACAATTACACCAATCTCTCGATCCGGATGTCACTTTATGAGCTCATTCAAACATCGCCTAGTCATAATTAAGCCATGATTGAAGCTCTCCAATCCATTAATATACCAACTAATGACCTGATCCTATTCACAAAATTTTGGGCATGCTCTAAAAGCATCCACCTCTATATCATTTGAGTCGTCTAAAGTTCCTTCACTTAGATCAGAGGATCACGACTTTCCACTCTTCATTACTACTCAGATCAATGATATCTCTATTAAGAGGGTCATGATTGATAGTGGTGCAGCCATTAATATCATATCCTTTCTCACCTTTGACCATCTTAAATTTCCCAACATATTTGGCACTCAAACCCCAGTCTTGTTAATGATCATTTAATGAAACTATTGCACCCACATTAGGTACCATTATTTTTCCACTTAAATTCGATGTCAAGACTTTACCTGAACTCTTCTACATTATAGAAGGAGAGTTCCAATACAATATGTTTTTAGGATGCCCTTGGATACACACCATATTATGTATTCCTTCCACTCTCCATCACTATCTTAAATATGAACATGAAGGTAAGACCTATATTTTCCCTACTGATTTGAATCCATTTGCTGATTGTTACATGATGTATCACCCAAATGATGTACTTGTACCTAAATCTTCATCTGAGTCATTTGATTAAGCCTCTACTAGCACAGTGATATCTTCTTCTAAATTAGCTGATGATTCCTCTTGTCATTGAGGTCGTAAGGTGTCTTACCATGTGGGAGTATCACCTCCTCATGCTCAATTCCATCCCTTCACCTAAAACATATGGTCACTCCCGACAAACAACCCATGTATGACCCCAATGTCAGAGATGTTATCTCCTATGGACCAGCCTATCTGAAAAAAAAAAAACCTAATTTATGGTGGATTTGATAAACCACCATCCCATCCTTTAACCCACATCATGTCCATGTCATTTTCGTTAAACTTTAAATCCCTTGACAACCCAAAATTTTCCCACATGTATCTCCATCGCTACGTGTGGAAAGGTTTTGGCCTCAAACGTTATGAACAAGGAATTCATTATCAACTTGTCCTTTGTACCCTCAAAGCTCATGAGAAGAGTGGAGTAGGTTATAAAAACTTCACCTCTGACATGTAAATAGTCACTACATCCAAACTTGTTACATCCCTAACCATCTCTGAATTAGAACCAGCATCATCAACAAACCCTAAAAACCCCATGGACACGAATGAAACTATACCCATCCCACCTAAATTTGTTATTAATCAATACTATATTGTTAGGGCCACTCACTTATCAGTCTCTTCACTTCATTAAAACACTACCACTTGTTCATCTAGAAGTGGTCGAGGAATATTTTCCTTCTATTGATATCCTTTAATTTCAAGACAAACAGGACATTATTTCTCACATGAAAGTTGTAGATTGTTTCCTTTAGGAATCCTTACCACCTGATACACCAATCCTTGTTAATGAATTAGCCATCAACATTAACCTAGGAACCCCACAATATCCTCGTATAGTTAAGGTTGATCAATCTCTGAGTCCACAAGAATTACTTGATTTCACAACATTCTTAACAAAATATCACCAATCCTTTACCTGTTCATATAGTGATATGCCTTGGATCGATCCCAAAATTTTCATACACAACATTTTCAAATACCTTGTTGCCAAACCTTTCAAGCAAGAAATTCACAAAATGCATCCTCATATCTCTCCTTATCAAGGAAGAGTTACAACATATTTTATCTACCAATTTCATCATACCCATTGACTATCCATAGTGGGTCTTTAACAACATCCCAGTAACTAAATCCTCAGGAAAAATTCACATCTTCACAGACTTCAGGGATCTCAATATTTCTTATCCAAAGGATGATTTCCCTATCTTAAACATAGATCAGCTTGTTGACCTATAGCAGGTCACAAAATTCTTTCCCTTATGGATGGTTTTTCTAGTTATAATCAGATTCTTATCACCCCTAACAATCAACATAAAATCAGTTTTATCACCCCTTAAGGGACCTTTTTCTACCGTGTCATGTCATTTGGTCTCAAGAATGCTAGGGAAATGTATCAATGTGAAATGACCTACATTTTCCATTATCTTATCCACAAAATTGTGGAAGATTATGTTGACGACCTTTTTGGGAAGTCTAAATCACGAAAAGATCATATTAATGTTCTTGAACCAATATTCACTCATCTCATTCAGTTTTATCTTTTCCTAAATCTTGCAAAGTGTGTTTTTGGTGTTCTCACTGGAATTTTTTTAGGATTTATAATATCTCTTCATGGAATTAAAGTCGATCCCACAAAAATTAGGGTAATCATTGATATGCCTCCACCTTCTAATCTCAAACAACTACATAGTCTACAAGGAAAACTACAGTCCATGTGATATTTAATATCACAGCTCTCTGACCATTATCAACCATTTCACCATCTGCTCTATAAAGATGTTGAATTTCATTAGGATTTCTATTTTCAGAAATTATTTCATGAAATTAAACAATATTTATCATCACCTCCTTTACTTATGCCACCTCATGAAGGGGAGCCATTTTATCTTGACATATCTACCTTAGAACATGCCCTAGGAGCCATGCATACCCACCTTGATGATCAAGGTTTTGATCAGGTCGTGTACTAAATTAGTCGCACTATTCATGAATATGAAACACGCTACTCTAAATAAAAAACTATGTTGTGAATTGTACTTCACTACTTCTAAACTCTAACATTATCTCCTTAACCATAAAAGATACATTATCACTAGTTTTAATCCACTTAAATCCATACATGATAAACCATATCATAATGATTGTATAACTAAATGGATCATGTTGATGAATAAATTTTATCTTGAGATTATACCACAAAAATCCATTAAAGGTCATCCCATTCTTGATCAACTTGCTGAAGCACCCCTTCCCGAAGATCAACCACCTCATGAATACTTCCCTGATGAATCCATCAATAACATTAATGAATCTGACAACTATGAATAAGATTTCACCCCCATCAAGATGACCCTCTTCTTTAACGGTGCTAAATTTCAAGAAGATGGAGGGTCCTACCACCCTATAAAATTACCATTCCATTATCATTCAAAATCAACTTTGAAGGCACTAATAATATGGTAGAATACAAAGCCTTGATAATGTCCCTTACTACCACTATTATCCTAGGTTTCCATGATCTAGAAATCTCTGGAGACTCACAACTCATCATCAATAAAGTCAAAGGAGAATACCAATGTAAAAATGAAGTACTTAAAAAGTACAAAGTTTTTGTCTATTTTCTCTTTGGCGCATTTGACCATTACACCATTAAAATTATTCCACAATATTCTAATAGATTTACAGACACCATAGCATATCTCAACTCTCTCATCCCTTTTGAAATAAAAAATCAAAGGATAACACTAAGATATTTTTAGTCAGTCAACATTTAAATCATCCTTCACATCAAAACAAGCTACTATCCATTAATGACATTGATGACAACTTACTTGATCTTTGGTGCACGTAGATATATGATTACCTTTCTGAGTACAAAATCCCATTAGATCTATTACAATCTGCTAAATGATCATTTCTCCAATGCACCACCCACTTCTTCATCATAAGTAGTATTCTCTATAAACTCATTTTTGAAGACATACTACTATGATGTCTTAAAACACATGATTCAACTAGAGAAATTGAAGAAGTGCATGATGACGTACGTGGTGCTCACTTTAGTGGCAATGTCATCACTAAAAACATTGTACGGTTAGGGTATTATTGGCCTAGTGTCACCAAGGATTATTGTACACACGTGAAAAAGTGCGTTAAATTTCAACTTTATTATGATATTATTCATATTCCGAGCCAAACGTTATAACCCGCACAAGACTTTTGGTCTTTCTCTTAATGGGGATTATACCTCATTGGCTCGATCAATCCAAAATCATCTCAACAACATCATTCAATCATCACTACAACTGAATACTTCACTAAGTGGGTTGAAGCAATTCCTTTGACCTCAATAAAATCTAGACCCATCATTAATTTCATATATCAAAACATTATGTGTTAGAGTAGGTGTTTACCTTAGCTCATGTTCACCTAGGTACTTTATTTACCTTTATTGTATTTATCCTCACCCACTTATGTGTGTGGATATTTATTTTTATTTATTTAGATATTAGGGGGATATTATCTAGTTGTTAGGTATAGTTCTTTCCTTGATCTATGGTATTGACTAGATCCTTGATGTCTAGTTCTCTCATAAATATATGGACTTAACTAGTTCTTTGATGACTAGTTCTTTTCATGATTTATGGATTGATCTATGACATTGACTGGTTCTTAGATTGTTATTCCTTACATATATAAGCAAGGCCCATTCTCATTGTATTTCATTGAGTTCCATAATAATATATGATATTGCTGCTCATTTGTTTGCAAAGGTTTATGTAGAATTATTCTAGTGAATTGATTTCATCTTATTGATCGTGATGTTTTATTAACATTTGTGTACTTGGCTTGGTATGATATGGTTATTGTTACTTTCATGGTATCATAGCAATAGATGATGTAGAAATCCATCTGTAAGTTTTTCTTTGCAAGCAAAGGTTTATTATTGTCATGTATTTAGAATTTATTATTAATTTTCTGCAGTATGCATTTTTATGCAAAATGGAGTGTGGCATTAGATTTGAAAGGTGCCAAAACCCTAGAATCAATTGTAAACTCAACCATGTTTTGAGACAATCAAATTTGGATGTAAATTTGTACCCTCTATGTGCCTTATTTTATCCATTGGATATAAGAGTGTACCTTCTGAATGCATTTCTTTTACCCTCTAGATATTTCAGTTTTGGATGCAGACAATTATCAAATGGATGCAGATCTGTACCCTCAGGGTGCATTATTTTATCCATTGGATATAAGCATGTACCTTCTGGATGCATTCTTTTACCCTCTGGTTATTTTGGTTTTGGATGTAGTCTTTTATCCACTGGTGTAGTCATTTTTAATCCTATCACGAAAGAAATGAACCCCATGTGTGTCAGCCTATCACCCAGTGAAAACTGGGTGCTCACCCGAGGCACGTGTTGGTACCGAGTCTCTCTTTTATGTGAGTTTAGTGGGAAACATCATCTATGATTAGTGTAAGAGATTTTAGAGGGGAAGACATACAAGAACCATATGGCTCATAATGGCCTCTAGATCCTTACAGTCACTTCACATCAGGTGCTTAACAAAATCCATAGCATGTATTGTGATAGAAAGAAACATACAAGCATTTATACTTAGCATGAAAGGAAAGAGAACTCATAAGAGAGAAATATGCATTAAAACCATTGATATTCATGTATATATTATAACAGGTAACCTTATTACATCCATGGAACCATTACAGAGGGTCACAAAGAAGTAGACCACAGTCATGCATTGCACTAGACTTAATGTAACTACGCTTCCCAAAAGAAAATTTACAACCCCTAGGCCTAATGCATTCTCTCCCGAATACAACCATTCACTGACAGAGTCCTCAAAACATTTCTGCAAAGCTCCGCTCACTCTCTAGATGTCTATCTCTATGTGTATATGTATATGTGCATCTTTCTATCTCTGCAGGTGCTCGTATTTATAGCTTTCTTGGACTGTCAACCCATCCTCCAGCATCCTCAAATCTAGTGCCAAGTGTCTGAATGTGGTCCTCCATGCGAGCATGCTTCTCTAGGCCTGAGCTCTCCACCTTATTCCATGATGTTCTTCTGGAAGATTCCATCGCAAGCATGCTCCATCCTGGGCCAACCTGTCACCAGGATGACATCTTATCCATGCACAACCAGGTCATGCTTTTCACGTGTTATGCTCCAGACGTCCAAAATGACTAAGTCTTGATCCTTTCATGCATCGTGCGTGCTACATGCTTCCTTATACCCTTCTCTTACACGTTTTTTCCTTGCGTGCCATTCCATAACTGGGACCTTGCGCACTTACACACCTTCATACTTGGCCAATATTCCAGGGGTCCAACATCAACCGACACTACGCCTGTTCTCTGTCAGCAAAAACAATCTACTTAGCCAAGAATGTAGGATTCCTTAAAGAACCAAGGTGTATTCTTACATTTTGTAAAATAATAAAGGAATGAAAGAATAGGGGAAGAATGAAGAATGGGGGGGCATCAATTTAGCAAGCTAGGAAAATCCCTTCATAAGTCTACCTCCAGCTTGTTCCAAATGTTGACCTCGCTTTGTGCCTTCTGATAGAGGTCACCGATTAGGATGCTCACCTTGTCAAAACTCAGGCCAATTCCCTGGGCACCCAAAGTGTCCACAATCTTCTCCATATCCCTTCCCAGGTCTTCGAGTGTGTCCATCCTCCTGGTAATCTAAGGGTATAGTTCCTTTAGTTGGGCCTTGATTGAGCTCCTTAAAGCTTCAATCACCTCAGATTTTCTTTCCACTTTGGCAAGAACCTTTTCCCTTTCTACCCTATTTCCTTTGTTCTTCTCCTAGAATTCCTTCAATTCTGCTTCAAGTGTGGCAACCAAGGAGCTTGTTACCTTATCCATATCTACGTAGGTATCATATACGACCTTAGCAGATTGGGCAGTGACTTTAACTTCTAATGAGCACCTAGTTGTACTCCGCAATGAGCGCTACTACCTTCAATCTATCTTCCTCCTTTAAGCATGCGGCCATTTCTTCTGTAAACTCCAGGGAAAAAGGTCATCTCTCCATAGTGAGGACGCATGTTAGATCTTCTATACATTTAAGAAGGGATGAGTATTTTTATGCTAGCAACGCTAAGTCTAGGTGCTTTAAAAGGATGGTGCCCTTGATAGACTCCATTTTCTTGTATACTTCCTGCACCTTTATCTTTTCTTCTTTTAACTCATGCCTTAGTTGTGCACTGATCAGTTCTTCCTACTTCAAGCTGCTGGGTCTTCTCCACCAGCTCCTCTTCCTTCTTCCCTAGTTTCTCCTCCAGTACTCTTATCTTATCATTACACGTAAAGAGCCTAGCCTCTGTCTTGACCGCAACCTTGTTGAGCGTGTTACAAAATTTCTCATCTGAGAGTTCCTGGGCATTCACCAAGGGATTGGCTCCCTTAGACTCTGGTACTGTGATGATTTCACTCCTTGGTAGACTTCAAAGTTTGGCTCATCAATGTGGGACTCAAAAACCCAAGAGAGCATCTTCTTCATTCTGGGGTATGTGCCCTCCTTCTCAAATGACCCCATGGCTAAAATCCTTTCTATGGGTACCGTGCTCTAGAACCATGCATGCGTAGTACCTTCTTGGAGTCATTGATGTAGCCCATTACTTGTCTTTGTTCTGTATCGAAGGGCCCTCCTACCTGAGTGCGTGCCTTTGGGGAAACTCACTATTAGAGTGGGACCTCCTCCCATGCTGCCATGCTCCTTATCAATATTTTCCTCTCCTTCCTCCAGCACTATGTCAGTGCTGCGCTCCAACTCTTGGTCTACCAGGGCCTCAAGCATTCTCTTTGCTTCTCTCTCTGCCACCTCAGTGATCTACTCTTTTGTGAAACTTATAGCTCCCTGCTTCTCCCTGGAAACCTCCTCATTCCCCTCCATGTCTCTGATGCCTTCCTCATCCCGTGTACTCTTGTACCATGTGAATACGAACTCCTGCTTCTCTTCCCCACTCTCCTCTCCCATGTCATACATGTTGAACACATGTGGCTCCTGATCTTTCTCATGCTCTTCCTCCTTGCTCTTGTCTTCTTCACTCTCACCTTCTCTTTTCCCATGTACTTCTCCAAGATGTCGGTCTCCTCTGAGTCAGCTTCCTCTTCCACCCTCTACTTCTTCTTGAGAGGTGTCTCCTTGATAGGGGATTTGGCCTCTTCTTCTTCCTCAGGTGACTCTTCCTTGGTGAGTGGTTTCCTAGGTGCCTCCACTTCTGGTGTCTTCTCCTTCATTAGGGACTTCTTCCTTTGTGTGTAAGTGCTTGGCTTGGTGCTTGTTATTGGCATGCTTACTGTCTGAGTAGTCTGTACACTTGGTGCTTTATCTTCTCTTCCCCTCTTCTTGGGCACGGGCTTCTTCCTCTCCATGGGATCCTCAGGTATGGAGACTTCATTCTCTAGGTACGCACCCTTTTCAAACTTTGGCCTTATACGAAGGTACATGCATGTCACGGATCCTCCTGTAATGGGTAGTGTTATCAGCCTTATCATCTGGACCTCGTGTGACACGTACCTTTCCATGTACATGCACTTAACACTGGGGTAGTTTAATCTCTTCCACATCTCTCTATGCTCCTAGTCCAAACTACCTAGTTCCAGCCTTAACTTATTTTATTCCTTAAATTTGTTTACTCCCGCTTGGAAGTATTGAGTAGTGAACATGAAAGGAAGTTTTCACCAAGGGCTCCATGACTCATCTATCAGCTCTGAACCTACCCAAGTAGAAATGTTGATAGACAGAAAACTTAGCTTCCCCTTCAGTGGCTATTAGGATTTGTTTAGGGATTCTCCACTCTACCCCAAGAATGCATTCCTTAGGTGCGTATACCATTTCTCCAGTCGCACCTTGTGGGGTGTCGTCATTGTGTCATAGGCATACTTCTCGAATCTCTTCGTGGGTGAAGGATCCTCGGTGGGGTACTCCCATATGAACTTGTTTGGTGCATCAGGTACTCCAATCTCCAAAAATACAATGTTCAGGAGGACGTTGCCGAAGAGGATTTTGTCCCCCTCCTTAGTGCAACTGACAATTTCCTCCACAATGTAAGCAGACAAGTTATATATAGTGCCTTCTATAATTTTTCTACAAACATGTAGCCAAGGCTTATTGACCTGGGTCCATCTCTCCTGGCCATTCAGCTTTGTTACCAGGTGTGTGGCCATTTTCATCAAGGGGTCCTTTATGTCTGAAATGTCATAATACCGTGACCCCTTCTTGCAGGCATATTCATTTATGGTCTCCTAAATTTCCTCCTTGTCACTCAGGTCATCCTCCAAGTTATTTCCTTCACATATAAGGCTTGTGAAGTGAGAGATAAGCTAGGGAGTGATGTGCATCTTGTGCCCTATAAAGTGGAAGTAATCCTTGTGTACCCATGACATTAACCATTGATACAGGTGTTCTGTTTTTCCAAAATAAGGTAACTCATAGAGTTGCAGCAACCCTGCCTTCTCCATTTTGACCTTCACGTCATCATCATAGATTGAAAAGCCCTTCGGTGTTTGTTTACTTGTGGGGTGTACTAATTCCAGTTCCATCTCCTTCTCTATCATGTTTTTTTGGTGGTTATAATCACTTATATGAACATTTCTCAGGTGGGATTCCCACTCCTTACTCATCATCACCCCATCTGGGTATTGCATCTCTGCATACCATTCTTCATTTGTGTTCATGTCAGGTTCTTATTGTTTGGCATTGGCCTTGCCCTTTCCTTTCTTGGGTGTCATTATCAAGGTATTCTTATCACTCCACTCCCTCCTTGTTACTCTGTCCTACTTCTTCCAACCTCCGGTCTCAAATCCATGATATAAATCTCTTGAACCTGTGCCCTAGTTTGTTAAACCCTAACTGAGATCAAAATTCCAACAAGACAGTTCCTCCTCACAACTCTTTCCATGCCCATGTAACCCCTTCCTTCTAGTTTGGAAACTCAAAATGACTACTCACTGCTTCAATCTCATAGATCTTTCTTCACACGATCAAATCTAGAAACCCTAGTTTATAAAACTCACTCCTTTCTCTATTTCGCAAAGAGAAAATGAAAGTGCCTTGACCCTTTACTTATAGTTTTTTCTCTTTTTGAACATTAAATGCTACTTCATCTACCACCATAATTTTTTCATTTAATGAAGATTTTTCAAACAAAGCCCGTCTTCAGCACTTTCACTCATGCACCCAACCTGCATGAAAACTCCTCCAACCTTTTGGTGCACAACCAATCCAACATGACAAGAGACTCTTACGTGTGTGTAACCCACGCCAAAGGAACTTCTATCCTGATTCTTTCTCTCACCTACCTCATGTTGCTTAAATGCACATTCTCCTCTTTAGTACATGGGATCTATAAGTAGCTCTTATCCTGGCACCAACCATTCTTCTTCCATATTTTCTCCCCATACACCTCTTTCAACTAGGCCATTCAACAGGGCTTTTCAACACCACTTTATTGTCACTCTAATCATGTGCTCCTTCACATTTCTCCACCCCATACTTAAAATGATGTGGTCCTATGCACACTCATAAAATTTTCCAAAATAGCAATAAGGTTACCGGTGCCCAAGGTGCAAAACAAAACAACAACGTGAAAGGTAAACACAAGAAAGGAAAATGCATAAAGGAAACTTCTAAACTAACTGGAAAAATTACCTTATTTACAAACACCAAGAAGACTTATTTATAGTAGGGCTTCATCCTACTC
Organism: Taxus chinensis; assembly: GCA_019776745.2. Classification (NCBI taxonomy): domain Eukaryota; kingdom Viridiplantae; phylum Streptophyta; class Pinopsida; order Cupressales; family Taxaceae; genus Taxus; species Taxus chinensis. The sequence goes on from CM034148.1 coordinate 806,440,966, forward strand.
CCATTGAAGTGTCCGGGAAACTTCGTCCCATCCAACACTTGTAACTGGCACATGCCCAAACCAAGGATGTATGAGATTGTGTAAGGACCCAACCAATGGACTTTCAACTTCCCAGGATGGCACAAAAACTTAGAATCATATAGTAACACCATCTACCCAACCTCAAACTTCTTGTTTCTAATGTGGCGATCATGCCAAGCCTTCTGCTTTGCTTTTTATGTTATTTGGCTCCACCTGGTGAGTGATCGTCTCTCATCCAGCTTCATTAACTCATCAATTCTTTCTTCTAGCACTTGTTCATCAGCTAACCCTCCTATGCACTCTATTCATAGAGAAGGTAACATAAATTCAATCAGAAAAATAGCTTCTACACCAAACACCAACTGAAAATGTGTGGCTTTGTTCATTCTTTTATATGTTGTCCTGTAAGCCCATAATATTTCTGATACTTTTTCATCCCAATCTTGTCTTCCGACATCACAAATTTTGGTCAGGGTATGACTCATTATTTTGTTGAATGCTTCTGTGGTTCCATTTACTTGTGGGTGATAGGGCATAGTCTTGTGATGAGCTACCATGAACTCTGACAATAGGATCCTCATGGTCTCATTCAAAAAATGTGTACCCCTATCACTGGTCAAACTCAATGGGCATCCATACCTTGTGATAATGTTCTCCCACAAGAACCTTGCCATTGCTGTTGCTTGTGTAATCTTTAGTCAGAGCTACCTCTACCCACCTTGTTAGGTAATCTGTGCAAGTGATGACATAACGTGACCCAATCCTATGCGTCATTGGTGCAATAGGTCCTACAAAGTCTATTTCCCATTTTCAAAAGGCTCTGTGCTAGGGATAGGGTGTAAAGTCATTTCATCTCTCTTTCCTGGTTTACTAAGGTGCTGACAATGGTCACATGCTTTACAATAGTCACTACAATCCTTGTACAAAGTTTCCCACCACAAACTTTCCATTAATATCTTACGTGTGGTGGCATTTCCTGCATAATTCCCACCCACACTTCCTCTGTGTGCTTCCTCCATGATGGCCAGACACTCATGCTCTAATACACACCTGCAAAAAACTTCATCACGTCCCAACTTATATAAGTCTCCACTGATTAACATGTAGGGTACGGTGCATATGGCCAACTACTTTTTCTCTAAAGTCTTCATTCCTTCCAGTGCCACACCTTCCTTCAAAAATATTGCAATCTCTTCCAAGTCTGAGGGCATGCACCGTAACCTAAACAATTTTGCATCTAGAATTGTTTCCTCAATACTCTGTGCATCCTCCCCTGAATCAATTCTTGACAGATGATCAGGCCCAGAATTGCTTTTTCTAGGCTTTACTAAAACGGTGAATTCAAATTCTTGAAACAACAACACCCACCAACATATACACCCTTGTAGGATAGGCTTGTTCACCAAATATTTTAATGCCATGTGGTCAGTGTAAAACACAAAGGGTGTTGCTAGCAGATACTGTCTAAACTTGAAAAGCACGTAGATAATTGATAATGCCTCGCACTTAGTTGTGGTATAATTCTTCTCTACTGGTGTCAGCTTCCTGCTTGCAAAACATAGAGGATGATCAACAATCCCTTCACCTGGCTATGCAAGCACTGCTCCAATGGTGGTCCCTGAGGCATCTACATGGACATGAAAGGGCTTGTCCCAAGAGGGAAAACATAAAATAGGCATGGTGATAAGCCTATATTTTAATGTATCAAATGCCCTCTGATGTGCCTCTCCCCAATGGAAGGCACTTTTATGTCTAAGTAGCTCCTCTAAAGGCATGGCGATCTTGGCATATCCCTTGATAAATTTCCTGTAATAGCCCATATGCCCAAGGAATCTGTGCACTGTGCTCTAGCTAGTAGGCTCCCTTAACCCCATAATAACTGTAACTTTAGTGGGATCTACCAGCAAGCCCTCCTTACATATGATATGCCCCAATAAAGTCCCAAAGGGTGTAGCAAACACACATTTCTTAATGTTGAGGGATATCCTCAACTTCCTACACCTCTCAAACATTAACCTTAAATTGTCACAATGGTCTTTAACCAGACCATACACTGTCCAATCATCCAAATAGACCTGAAGAAACTTATGGATGAAGTCTTGGAATGCTTGCACCACTATGCGTGAAAAGACAACAGGTGCACATTCTTCAACCCAAAGGGCATGACCGTGTATGCAAAACTTCCCCACTCAGTGGTGAAGGTTGTCTTCTCTTGGTCCTCCTTTGCAATCCAGACTTGGTGGTACCCTAAAAATCCATCCGTAAAGGAATAGATTTCACATCAAGTGAACTCCTTCCAAAATTTATTCAGTGAAGGGGGTCGGAAAAGGGATCAATGACACAAACTACATTCAATTCCCTATAATCCACACAAATCCTAATTTGCCCATCCTTCTTGATGTTGATTACCATTAGACTTATCCACTCTAATTCCTCCACTACCTCAATGATCCCAGAAGCTATCATTTTGTCTATCTCCTCCTTAACCTTCATGTGTAAATTGGGATTCATCTAGTAGGGTCTTTTCCTAATCGGGTGCGCACCGTCCTTCATTTTTATCTTCATCTCCCCAAGGAATGGTGAACGCCTTTGAGCTCATGGTACCCATGTGGGAATAAATCCTCAAATTCATGTACATATCAAGATCTTAGATGATCTTAGATACTTCCTTCTCTGACCAGTAATCTCCAATAATATCTTCCTTAGGTTCTTCTCCTGAACCGATGTTAACCTTCTTCGTCTTTAAGGGCTTATAGGTAGGCACGCGCATGGGTATATGCACTATCTACTACCTCGCATGTCCCTATAGAATGGATAACATCAAATATTTTTGATTCCTCTCCATCAATCACATACACTAACTTTCCTTTTTCTTTTTCCAAACACGCACGCTCAAGCTGTAGCTCTTTTGTTTCCTCTACTTCTTCAAAGCACTCCCCTAATCTTGGTTCACCTAGTAATTCCAATAGCCTATCTTCCATCCTGGCACTATCCCCCCATGGTAAGGCACTTGATACCCTAAAAGGCCTTATTAACCAATGGTTTGGTACTCCGATACTCAAAGGTTTGAATAAGGTCAGCCACGAGCTCTTGCTAATTCCTTGTGTAGTGGTGTGTCTCTGAATGAATATACCATGCGTGCACACAACCCTGCAATGTAGAATACAACTTGTGCACCCAGAGGGATGGTGGAAAAGCTTCTACACCTTCTCTCTAGACCCATTCACACTCCTGGACGTGGAAAGAGGATGGCTACTTCCCATAGTACTCCTTGATGATGGTGGGTATATTGCTCCTAGAAAATATGACAGAGAGAGCAATTCTTACCTTGCACCACTCTAAAAGGCTCTCCTAATGTGTAGCCCACCACTGCACTGCTATGCCAAGTAAGACATAACTTAACATCCCCCTCCATTCCTTCTCATCCTTCCACTGAGCTTCCACCTCCTGTAGAAATATCTCAGGGAAGGATCCTCTAGAATACTTGGGCAGTTCTTTTCCTCCAAGGCACCTAACCATGCATGCTTTTGTTACCTTGGTCACTGACCCTCTCAAATGCCATCCCATTAATTCATAAGTCCCATGCACCCAATTTTCACATGCCAAACTGGTGGTATCACTCACTGACTAAGCATCTTCAAACTGGATAACCTCGTTAGTAGGATGTATCATCTCAGGGTCTCTGATTGAGCGCACATATATCTTGTCCAAAACTTCTTCCCCCAACGGTTCAATATAGGGTGCCGAATTCCCATCAGCCAGGGGTATAATGACCCATTCCTCCTTGTTTTCAAAGTTGATGTACCCTTTGTTGAACTAAAGGTCTGCATTGTTTTTGTAACACCGAGGGCATCCAAGTAGTGCTGAGAAATTGTCTACCTCGGTGAGTGCCAAGACTTTGAAGTCCCTAGTAAACTTGGCTCCCTAGATAGTAATAGCTACATCTTTTAAGACACCGATGGGCATTTCCTTAGTCTTGTTTACCATATACAACACATTTGAAGATGGATGTAATGCAGGTCTTCCCATCTGATGCCATGCATCCAAAGTTAGAATGTTAACCTATGTGCCTGTGTCAATGAGGATGTTGCTGAGGAGCCATCCATCTACAACTACATTCAACGTAATCTCCTTGTTATAGTCAAGGTTGTGAGGGGGAAGGTTCACGTGTAATACCTATCTCTCGCATTCTCCTTTGATGCATGGTACCTTCTCTCTCAACCATGATCCTAGTAAGGGAATGATATTCTCCTTTCTTAGAATTTTACATGCCTCTTTGACCTCATCCAAGTCATCCTTTTACGCCTCGACCATCCTTCCTTGTTCCTCCTTCCTAGATTGATCCTTTAGACATTGGATCTCCCCTTGTAAGCTTTGAATAACATCCATGGTGTCCTGATATATCTCCTTTTGATGCGTGGGGTTTGGATACTTTCCATGAATGACTTCCTCCCTTGAAACTAGGTTCTTCAGTCTTGGTACCTCTCTTATGCGCGTGGCTTCTACCCTTGTTGTTACTAAGATAGGCTCTAAACCTGCATCCTATGTTACCTGAGGCATCCATTGTATATCCTCCTTCTTGATACTAACCATTGAAGTGCCCTTGTCCTTCTGGTGCTGCTGATTCATATGCTCAAACAATTCCCAACACTCCTCATACTTATGCTTCTTTCCACATGACGAGCACTACAATAGGTCTGGGCATTCCCATTTGTAATGTTTTGTAGATCCACAGTTAAAACAAGTTCCATGTAGGAACTTGCTCCTTCCACCTTCGTAGTTACCATAACTATGGAATCCTCCTTGAAAACCTCTTCCATGCACGCCTCCATCTGTGCACTCCTCATAACGGTAATCATCGACCTTGGAACTACTTGCAACACTGGTTTGGTGCACCCCATGATCTATGGCCTCATGGATTTGATCAATGAGCCTACAATACTTAGTATCATGGGTTGTAGAAGTGTAAATATTGTAATAACAAGATACATTCTTCCTAATTGCACACTGTAGCAAGGGGCATCTACTTGCATCATGGTCCCCATGAAAAATCTCACACTTTACCACCACAGCACATACTGTCCTCTAGGGGAAATTATCCTTAACGTGCCCCTCTATCTCACAATATGTGCACCATAAACCACTGCAAGTTTCATGGGCTGAGTTTATAGAAAAATTTTCCAACTGCTTGGCCATAACAGTAATCTGAGCCTCCAAGAATGGGCTAATGCTAGTATCAACACTACCAATAGCCTCGGTGCGTAGAGCAGCTTCCAATGCCTTACGTAGGTCTGTAAAATTTTTATGAGATAAGGCCCTTCTAAAAGGGGTGATCAATCCTCCAACAAACCACTGTGCATGCTGTGAAGGATGAATATCATATGATAGTTTAGACAAGAGAGTCTTAAAGCATACATCATACTCCCGCACACTCTCTGACATTCCTTGCTGAATCTCCTTCAAAGCACTGATGCTCTTCTACTCAAACTCAGGAATGTGGAACTCTGCTAAGAATGTATTCTTTAAGGTAGTATAATCCACTAATGTCTGATGAGGGTCATACTTCCTATACAAGTTATGTGCGTGCCCTTGCAACATGGTTGTAAACTGACTAGCCTTACGTTATGAGGTTGTGACACCCTTCATGCAGTGCCATAGCAGTTCACACTTGTGAACATGTTCCACAGCATCCTCAATACCTCTATAATTGGGAAAATGTAGTGGCATTTCAAAGAAAACTTGTGGGGGTGGTTGGGGTCCAGATCCTTGGTTTTCATCCTTGGTTTCGTCCACTAGGTCCTGAACCACCATGTCCACCAGGTCCTGAACCACTAGATCCACCAGGCCCAATAGGTCCTGAACCACTAGATCCACCAGACCCACCAGATCCTACTCTACCTAAACCACCAGATCCACCAGGCCCACCAAGTCCTAAAGTGGTCAAGTCAAGGGTTCCCAAAGTTCCACTGAGATGGGCACTTACAGTTTGCGACAATGCCCCACTGCCAATAGTATACCCCATGCAACTTCTAGATTCAAGACCAAACACTTGTGTGCCTATACCTTGCCCAAAAATTCCTAACACTGGGCTGGTGTTTACACCCATAAAAGTACCAAATGAGAAATTATACCTCCTAAGTGTAGAACGATCACCTCTAATGTAATCAACTGTACTAGCAATATTATCCCCCTGATCTAAAAAACCAAGCACCGGGGTCCAGTCACTGGGTGGGCTCAGATGTGTGCTAATGGTTCTTCTTTCTCTGCATGATGAACTCTCATCAGAAGCTGAAGGGGTTTCTCTCACATGCTTGCCAAGATGGGGTCACATAGACTGTTCAGGATCCATGTCCTCAGCGTGAACCTCAAATACTTCCTGCAACGTCTACCACCATACATCCATCACACCTGCAACCTCATGTCATCTAGAAATCTCCCTTTCACACACTTCACCATACTTGAGTTGTCTCTCCTTCCTTTCTTTCTCCACCATAACATCTGCCATCTTCCTCCACCCTTGCTTCCTCGCCCACCACTCAGAGTGGTTTATCTGGCCATTGGGAAAGCCTCTAAACTCATGGTAATCATAAATATCTTCAAAGCTAGAGGGACAACACATAAAAATGATCCCCTGGGCTCCCTCAAAAAATCAAACTCAGTAACCTCTGGACAAGAATATGTGGAAATGGCATACTCCAGAGTGTAGCTAGCCAATACTCCTTTTCACCAATGATCCATAGCACGGGTCCACATCAGATCTACATCCTATAGACTTTAATACTCTTTTTGGGTCAACACATGCGATCTATAATGTCAACTTGATCTAGATGTGTAGGATGAGAGCCATTCATACAGTTCCATAGGGAAACAAATGAAAAAAAATTCATACAGATCGTGGTAGAGATTCTCTTCTACCCATCTACGTGCATTAAACTCAAGTCCAGTGCTAAATCTCTAAGAAAATTCATCCTCTGTGCTCTTGAACCATGATTCAACATTTTCCAACATTAACTACTCTGTTATTACTCATTACATAGATCATGATGTATGCTAAATCCCACTACAACTTCGAAAAGAGGTCCCAACAACAGAACGAAGATGTAGTCATTTTTAATCCTATCACAAAATAAATGAACCCCATGTGCATCGGCCTATCACCCAGAAACTGGGTGCTCACCCGAGGCACGTGCAGGTACCGAGTCTCTCTTTTATGTTAGTTTAGTGGGAAACATCATCTATGATTAGTGTAAGAGATTTTAGAGGGGAAGACATACAAGAACCATAGGGCTCATAATGGCCTCTAGATCCTTACAGTCACTTCACATCAGGTGCTTAACAAAATCCATAGCATGTATTGTGATAGAAAGAAACATACAAGCATTTATACTTAGCATGAAAGGAAAGAGAACTCATAAGAGAGAAATATGCATTAGAACCATTGATATTCATTTATATATTATAACAGGTAACCTTATTACATCCATGGAACCATTACAGAGGGTCATAAAGAAGTAGACCATAGTAATGCATTGCACTAGACTTAATGTAACTACACTTCCAAAAGAAAATCTACAACCCCTAGGCCTAATGCATTCTCTCCCAAACACAACCATTCACTGACAGAGTCCTCACAACATTTCTACAGAGCTCCGCTCACTCTGTAGATGTCTATCTTTATGTGTATATGTATCCTGTGTGTCTTTCTATCTTTGCAGGTGCTCATATTTATAGCTTTCTTGGACTACCAACCCGTCCTCCAGCATCCTCGAATCTCGTGCCAAGTGTCTGAATGTGGTCCTCCATGTGAGCATGCTTCTCTAGGCCTGAGCTCTCCACCTTATTCCATCGCAAGCATGCTCCATCCTGGGCCAAATTGTCACCAGGATGACATCTTATCCATGCACAACCAGGTCATGCTTTTCACGTGTTCTGCTCCAGATGTCCAAAATGACTAAGTCTTCATCCTTTCACACATCGTGCATGCTACATTCTTCCTTATACCCTTCTCCTATGCACTTTTGCCTTGCATGCCATTCCATAACTAGGACCTTGCGTGCCTACGCACCTATATACTTGGCCAATATTCTAGGGGTCCAACAACTGGACACAGATATGTACCCTCTGGGTGCATTGTTTTATCCATTAGATATAAGCATGTACCTTATAGATGCATTCTTTTACCCTCTGGATATTTCTTTTTTGGATGCAGTCTTTTATCCATTGGGCACATATATGTACCCTTTGGGGTGCATTATTTTATCATTAGATATTGATGTGTACTCTCTGGATGCAATGATTTTTCCTCTGGACATTTTAGGTTTTGGGAACATGCTTTTATCCTTTGGTTGCAAGCTTGTATCGTATGGATGCACTCTTTTACCCTTTGGACATTTGGGTGTCATGTGTACCTTTAAAAAAAAGGATCAACATGAAAATATTATTTTAATAGCAAAACCTTCGAGAGCTCATAACTTTTGATCTGTGGCTTGGATTAGGGTGATCATTTTTTTGAAATTGTGTATTTTTTCGAGATCTACGCATTGGTGACATTTTTATACACATATTTACAATGTAAAAGGTATTTTTAATCATAGTAATATTTACATGCACTCAATTATAAAGTGCCAAAATTGGGAGGGTGTTGTGATCACTTGAGGAAGCAATTTGGGTTGAGCCCAAAGTCCTAAACTTTTGGGTGTTGCATTCTTGTATCTATGAGTGTATACATTTATATATCTCTTGTTTGTTATGATATTTTAGATCTATATTTTTGACACTTTTTTGGCATGTTGACAGTCTCTCTTATGGGGGAGCTATTCTGGTGAAGCCTAGTGCTAGTTTGTTAGTGTTTAAGTAGTTGATTTTGGTAACTCATACATATATGTGGTATCACTCTACTCATTCAGCAGTATGGGAGGGTGTGGTGTTGATACTGCCTCTTCTGGTAAAAATTGCTATTTATAGACTATGCCGAAAGTGACCTTCACCACCCAAAATAGTATTCTACAGATTTTCCCGAAATAGGAAATCGTGCACAATCACCCATGGACCCCTACCAAAAGAGGAAATAAATGTCTATTCCAAAAATTCCTTCCCCACACTAACCGAGAATGATACACCTGTAGAAATAAAAACCCAGATCCTATCTTGAAAAACCTAGAAAAATATTTGTTGGATTTTCTTCCTTGTTGACATGACTCCCAAGATAAATCACCATGTTTCTCTACACAAAAAAACCAAAAAAATGACAACCTCCCAAAAATGGTCGAGTTTACAGTCGATCTTAGGGTTTTTCCACCTTCTGGATCCAATGGAATCCTGGTCCAACACTAAGCCATATGTCTCATTATTTTGACTCTTTGGGAGCCATATTTGGGCTTTTGTGCCAAAGAAGTAAAGGAAAGCTTTGGATAAAAAGAGTAAACCCTTGATATTTGTAGGGTATTGTAAGGACATGAGAGCTTATCATCTTTTATATCTTTATACACATGATGTTCTCTTACGAACACATGTTTAGTTTAATGAGTGCTTCACTCCTCATGATTCTTCATATTCTTCCATGCCTCCTCTTTCTTCTTCATCTCATCTTGAGGATCCTTTCTTTGAGGAGGTTAATGAGGAGGTTATAGATGTCATTGAGGATCCTATTCATACTGATGTTGTCACTATGACTAATTGGGCTCATACTATAGTTTCTGAGGAAGAACCTTTCATAGAGGATCTTCCACCCACTAGGCATCATTGCGAACATTCTTCATATTCTAGAATTTTTTCTGAGGAAGTTTTTGAGGATCCACAGTCTCTTTTAAAGGCTCATGGGATACAAGAGTGGGATGATGTGATGGTAGTTGATTATTATTCTTTGATGAAGAATCATACTTGGGATTTGGTATCTCTTCCTAAAGGAAGAAATATGGTTAGGTGTAAGTTGGTATACCAAACCAAATATGCAGTTGATGGGTCCATTGACAAGTATAAGGCTCATCTTGTTGCAAATGGTTTTTCAAAAGTTGAAGGTTTTGATTACTCTGAGACTTTTGCACCCATTTCGAAGATGGATTCTATACGCCTTGTACTTTCTATTGCTGCATCACAGGGGTGGCCCGTATAGCAGATGGACGTGAAGTGTGCCTTCTTACATAGATATCTACAAGAGGAAATATACATGGAGCAGCTGGCTAGATTTGTTCAGGATTCTTCTCTTATTTTTAGGCCCCAAAGGTCTCTTTACAGTCTCAAACAAGCCCCTCGAACTTGGTATGAGAATATGGATTCTTTTCTTCTATCTATTGGTTTTGTTTGTTGCCACTCCTCCCGATCATATAGTGTATCCCCAGGATGTTGGTGAGGATATTGTGATAGTTGTCTTGTATGTTGATGATTTGTTACTTATTAGCAGCTCTTCTTCCCACATTCAGAGTATTCAGAGGGCTCTTTCTACACAGTTTGACATGACAGATATTGGGCTATTGCATTATTTCCTTGGTTTACATATTTCTTAGATAGATTCAGGGATTCATTTAAGTCAACAAAATTACACCCATGATCTTCTTAGGCATTTTTATATGGATGATTGCAAGCCAAGTCCATCTCCTTTTTAGTCTAGAGTTAGTCTTACTTCCACATGTACCACACCACTTTGTGATCCTACGTTATATAGGAAGCTGGTTGGGAGTCTCATGTACTTGACCCATACTCACTTGATATTTCATTTGCAATAGGGCTTGTATCTTGGTTTGCACATTCTCCTCATAGTAGTCACTAGCAGGCTGCTAAAATGATTTTGCGCTATTTGCAGGGTACTTCCCACTTTGGCCTACACTACACTAGGGGTTTTACTCAGTTGGTTGGGTATATAGATTCAGATTGGGAAGGTTCTATTGATGACAGGTGTTCCACTTTTGGCCATCTTTTATGTCTTGGTTCTTCTCTAGTTTCTTAGGCGTGTAAAAAGTAATAGGCTATTACGCTTTCATCTTCTGAGGTAGAGTACAGGGCGGTAGTTAAAGCGAGTCAGAAGATTATTTAGCTTTTCCAGTTATTGATAGAGTTTGGATTTACACAAGATTCACCGACTGTACTTTGGTGTGAAAACCAAACTGCAATTCACATTTCTTGCAACCTAGTTGAGAACCAACGAACCAAACATATTGAGATACACATCCACTTCATTCAGAAACACATTCAGAAAGGATTTCTTTCCTTGGAGTACCTTCCAACTCAATAGTAAGTTACAGACATCTTTACAAAGCCTTTTGCATCACCTCACTACCTTGAGTTACATGGAATGCTTGGGGTTTTGGAAGTTGTTCTTGGGGGTGTTTGTGAGAATATCTTCCTTTTTCTTCTTTCTCTTTCCTTATAGCAGGATTCTTTCCTTCTTTTGGTTCGATATTTCTTTATGGATATATTGTACATGAGTACCTCATCACGCCTAGTTATTGGGACTCATACTGTGGACATGCCATTCTTATTTTTCCGCTAGCTTCACTTGAGGGGGGGGGTGTTAGAGTAGGTATTTACCTTATCCAATGTTCACCTAGGTAATTTATTTATCTTTATTGTATTTATCCTCACCCACCTATTTGTGTGGATATTTCTTTTTATTTATTTAGATATTAGGGGGATATTATCTAGTATTTAGGTATAGTTCTTTCCTTGATATATGATATTGACTAGATCCTTGATGTCTAGTTATCTCATAAATCTATGGACTTAACTAGTTCTTTTATGGCTAGTTCTTTCCATGATTTATGGCTTGAGCTATGACCTTGACTAGTTATTAGATTTTTATTCCTTGCCTATATAAGCAAGGCCCATTCTCATTGTATTTTATTGAGTTCCATAATAATATATGATATTGTTGCTCATTTGTTTGCAAAGGTTTATGTAATGTTATTCTGGGGAATTTCTTTCATCTTATTGATAGTGATGCTTGATTAGCATATGTGTTCTTGGCTTGGTACAATCTAGTTATCATTCCTTTTAATATGTTGCTTTGGCATCCCACATAATCTTATCACAAATAATGGTAAATATTTTAAAATAAATGAAGTCAAAAATATTTGTGATACATTCAACATCAAACTTAGATTTTATTCACCATACTACCCTCAAGAAAATGGACAAGTAGAGGCCTCTAAAAAAACACTAAACAAAATCCTAATGAAAACTATAAATGATGTAGGTAGAAACTGGCACACTCAAATACCATTCACTCTCTAGGATTATCTAATCAATATTCACACACCCACTTGCACAACACCTTATTCACTCTTCCATGGCTGTAAATCCATTATGCCTCTTGAAATTAAAAAAATTTCACTACACGTCTCCCTAGATGATTTCATCCCTCACAAATAATATCACCAGGATTGTCTAGCACAATTGGAATTGTTAGATGAAAATTTTCTAGAAGCTCAGGAGGTTTATCAACAACACATTAGTAGTGAATACAAAAAACATGTTAAAGAACAAGATTTTAAAATCAGTGATCTCATCCTTAAATAAAATCAGAATGTGACTACATTAGAACGGAGTAAACGTGGAAAGTTTACCCCCAATTGGATTGGCCCTTATGTTATCACTCACAAATATGGGTCATGAGCATATCGTTTTTCTTCTCTTGATAGGGAATCTGGAGTAGAACCCTTAAATTCTATGCACTTTCAACATTTCTAATATTAAGTTATTGACCGTCATGATGCCAATTTTATTCAAATCCTATTCATTTCATCACTGCACCAATTGCCTAAAAATCCTTACACCTATCCACCAACATCGTAAACATTGGGCATTCAGATGTAAGTTACATGTACATTTACCCCCTCCTATAAAAATAGTTTTTTAGGGTTCTCTTCCCTCAACTCAGAAAAATGATATAAATCCAATAGATGCTAAACATAATAATAGATCGATCCCTTAAAGGAAAAAAATTCACAAAATGTGAATTATAAAAAAAAGAGTAGATTGATCCCTCAAAGGAAAACTACCTATTTAAATCTTGGACCAATCCCACGAAGGATAGCCATTCAAATTAAGATCGTCAGAAATGTACATCATACCCTCAAAGAATGACTACTCACATATAAGGATTCCCACATTGATCAACCTTCAAAATATAAAACTTCTAAGACAACTTCCTGCATTGATTAACTTTCCTTTCATTAAGAAAACTTCCCATATTGATCAATTTGCTTCAAAATATTATAGAAGTTGGGGTTGTAACACCTTGACCATCCTTTCATATGTACTTGCTCATTTGAGAAATGAATTGCAATGTTGACATGTGATTTTTATTGAGTTGTTTCTCCTTAGAATTGAATGAATGTTGCTAGATTAATATTTATCTCATTTGAGATTTTCTTGATTAATCATCCATCATTTTCAAGGTACTATTTAGTTGTGATGTTATTTAATTGATTCATGAAATGAACTAGATATCTGTAACTTGTGGAAAGTTTGATTTATGTTCTTAGAACCATTGGGTAAACTGGTAAAATGGGAAAATTATCCAAATTCAATAATGAATGATTATTATTGAATCAATTACGAAAATACCTTGGATCAATGAATTGATCCAAGGAATTCCCTTAATTTGATCTATAATTGTGATTAATGTAGGAAATTGCAGTTGGTCATTGTCGTGAATTACCCAAGTATACAAACTAATCTTGGTGACTTATTCCATTTTTCTTACAATCTAGCCCCATATTGACGAATGGAAGGTGTTGAGAGTTGGCTTGAGTAAAACTACTCCATTTTTAAAACATTTCCTATCTAGTAATGTTCAGATGTGGCAGTTATTAAGCCTAGAATATGACTGATGTGTTATTAACATTTGAATATTAATGACCTAACTTAAATCCTAAGGCATATGAACTAGGTCAATTTCTAAGAACCTAACCTAAGTGATCTATGTCTAATGGTAATGTTGTTAAGATTAATTTAATCCTAACCTAGGATGGAAGGGAGACTTAGACCCTAACTCAAAGTTAACCCCAGTTGGCATTGTCAAGGGGGTGCATGGTCAGGTAAGAAGTGGTGGTTTCCATCACCTTTACATGTACTTGAAATTTGATTTAATTCCATTAATGGTAGACACCACGATTCCTTAGTAGTAAGCCATGTTTAGATTTGGTAGGTTTCCCAAAATGACTTTTGCACGATTAGTTGGATGACTAAACAATTAGAAGCTAACCTAGTAAAGGTTATAGGAATTCTATGGGTTGGAGGAGGAAATGAACCGTCATAGAAAGCATTAATGATTTGGAAAATTGTTCCAAACTACCTAGTGGAAAAGATGTCATTTTCAACAGAGGTATAATTGTTTTGGTTTTCCATTTGGTCATTTTGTTTCTCCTTCACGCTTTACAAATGCAGGTTTTGGGAATTTTATCTGGTTTTTGATTGGTTTGAATCTTGGCTTCTTTGATTCATGGAGAATTTTTTGGGAGAGATTCCAATGGAAATATGGAGGATGTTTCATGAAGATTAACTTCTTCAACTGTAAAATCCATCATGGGAGTTGGAAGAAGGATCCTGGGAGCTGGAAGAAAACTTCGGGAAGCTTTACCAAGCATGATAGGATCTAATCCCTTGCAAAAACTTGTTATATCTAATTAGTTTTTTAATAGGAACTCTTCTTATAATAGAATACATTTTGGGGTAATAGGTTTTTACTATTGATCAATAAATGGAATCTCTATATTAGTAAGTAACTATTGGAACCAATTTTAGAGCTTGCAACTATATAATTTTTTATCATGGTTGAAATGTTGATTTTCTTTACATGATTGTGTTATTCATTTTGGAATAAACTTTCCATGACTGTCATGGGAAGAAAAAGTGTTATTCTGTAGTTACATGTTCAAATACTTTGTAAATCAGTTTTCCTATAGTGATATTGATCTTGTCATGTTATTTCGATGACTCTGGGTTGCATGTGCTTATATTTTACAAATGGGTATTTGCAGTGTTGTTATCAATATTTCTATTGTTATTTTTTGATTGTTATGGAATTGCCTATTCTTATCTTTTAAATGAAGTAATGACCTTGTGTTTTGGTTTGAGTGGGAATTCAAGCCCTCAATGGAGTTAGAATAGTTTTGTCTAAGATATTTTTATCTATTTTAGGTTTTTTTTAATCTTATTTTGAATACTCAAACTCGTGATCATTATAACTGTGAGATCATGGGGATTTTGTTTCATAATCACCCTTGTGTGGGTGAGTTGTTTTTCAACCCAAGCTGGGAACGATCTTGGTTGTATTATTCTTTGATCAATCTTGAAGGTTTTTTGAGTTTTTGATAACCTAGGCTGGGTTAGATCTTAACTGAAGCTTTTTGGTATAATTTGTACCCATTACGGTTAAATGCATTCTCTATTATGTATAAGTAGGTCACTGGATTATTACTAGATTTAGCCATTCAGATTTTGTTCTTTGAACCATGGAGGGTTATTTGTAGTCTGGGTCCTATGAAATTTCGGTCCTTCTATTTCATCATGGTAATTGTTATGTTACTTCTATACTGCAAGAGTATACTATTGGAATAACATCAAATAAGATTGTATTAAGACATGAAGGTGTAATGGTCAGCTAGGGGATATTGTATATCACTCTATGAAGTGTTCATCTCCTGAGAAGACTTCCAATATGTTGTTTTGAATGGTAGATTTTAGTTTGACCGTCATTTTTAATGGTCTTGTAGAGTTAGGAATCTTGGTTAGAACCTCAACCTAAACAAGTTGGATGGTTTGTTAAACTTTCTTAAGTATGATAATTTTAAATTCATGTCGAACCTTGATCATCTTTATATGATCAAGGGTATCATTTAGTCATTGAAAGGTTGTTCAATTGTGAGTTTTCTCTACCTTAATGGAATCATTTTTTTTCTCTGTCTGAGTGAGGAAATCGGTAAATTATGATTCACGCCAATCTTGTATGGAATGCTTGTATGGTTCCTAGATAGCCTTATCTCATAAATCTTGTATAATGTGATTTAATGTCTTGTATACATCTCATTTGGTTAGAGCCAAATAATTATGGCATGGACCGTTTGTATAACAATTTAATATAGATTTGGGTCTTTAGAGTTTGTTGCCATTATCTCTTAACTCAAATATAATCTTGTCCAATCTCTGGATTGTTAAACTATTGAATTGGAATTCATTTTTTATTTGCAATTAATTAGATTCAAGTAAAATATTTTAATAATGTAGTATGGGTGCATGATTAAGACATTTCTACTCTTGTTTTCTCACCTGATATTAGGTATACTTGGCTTTTCCTTATTGGTGTGATATTTCTTAAGAGGGAATGTATACCTATATATTTTAAGGATACTTATTTGGTTGGATGATTTATGAATTTTAAATTCATTTGTTGATAGTCTTCTAGTTAATTGAAACTAGAATCATTTGGATTGTTAGAAGCTAACATTACATGGTTTTGTGATACACTTGAGTATGATATTTCTGAAGTGTTCAAGTAGGAAAAGATATTTTTGAACCCTTGAATATTTTCTATTAATAAGAATTGTTCATTTTTGAAGTTTTTAGTTAGAACATATGGTTCCAAGGATTTAGATCCTATCATTCTTAGTTGAAATGAAATGGCCCATGCTAACACTCATGTAGATAAATTTCATGAAAAATAAAAAGAGGAAGACTTATGGAAGGTTAAATTTATTCTATTGATTGAAGAATGTAGTTTGATGAAAATATTATGTTTAATTACTGAACTATTCTTGTGAATAAGTGTGTAAGGCCCAAGGACAATAATGTAAACTGTTGAAGGAATTTGAAATATTCTTGTCTACTTAAATTGGAAATGATTGAAATGGTTTCTTAAAAAATTCTCTCTTGATTGGATTGGTTGTGTGTGAATTATGTTTTCAATTTAAAAAAGAGTTCTTTCACTTGAAGAGTAAGCTTGTAGGGAATCATTGATATACATTGCTTTCCTTCAGGACATTGAATTGTAATATTGGGAAAGTTATATAAAATGTTACCAATCTTAAATTTTTGTTATAAAGCAAGGAATATTATTGTTCATCCATTAATAGGAGGGAAATGAGAATAGTTGGAATATTTTCCCTTTTAATGACTTGTATGAAAGGTATAAATATAATGTATTATCCTTGAAAGATTCATTGGATTTTCTAAATTTTAATTACTGATTTTATTAGGATATGATAGTAATGAATAAGTTATATTCAAACAAGTTATATGTTGTGGAAATTAAGTCATGAATGACTATGCTTAATTATATCATTACGAACAATACTTGTATGAATTTTTAAGAGGAATGACATAAAATAAGAAGAGATGCATGTTTTATAGTACATAAATCTAAGTGATTATACTATAATGCATTCTATCTATCCTAATAAATGAATAAGTATAATAACGGAAAGGAATTATACTTAAGAAGGATCGGATGATAATATGGGGTTAGATGTATAAATGAACCTAACCTTTAACGCATTAATAAAAATGTTCTTCTTTCTACAATAATGAAGTCATAAATATGATACATATTTGACTTGCATGCATAATGTAATTATAATGTGAAAACTTGATACATGGGACAGTTCACTATTGGGTGATGGAATGAACCCTTCGAGTAGACTATGAGGTGAATTTAAAAAAACCTTCCATAATACATGAGTTTCACTTAGGTGATTAAGTTTAACTAATTTATCATAGTTTGAATATTTGAATGGCTTAAAGGAAACTAAATGTAAGTCAAGAGACTATTGTAGGTTGAACGCATGACACCCATTTGGAGTAATTAAAACAAACTTTAGAATTCTCCTAAATGTATAATTGAATGTGTAAGGCTATTACCCTATAATATGTTTCTTATATATGAAATCAACTAATAGAGGCTTTATACTTAAGAGAATAAGTATTGAGCAGATATAAACCTACAAATCCTTTAAGTTGACTTAAGTAGAAACATAACTTTCCTTAATGCAATGTTGATAGAACCCGAGTTAGTCCTTAGGAGAAACACCTAAAATATTAAAATAACTAGGGTGGTATTATCAAGCTACAAATTAAAGGGAGTAATTAACTTGTTAAGAAGGAAGTTTTAGGTTTCTAAAACTTAATGGGTTGTTACAGCATAACCACTATTACACATTACCCATCCAATGATGGGGTTCACTGGGTGGTTACTATGGAGCATTTGTTATGAAACAATAACCCATTCAGCTCCTCTAATAAAGACCATATCAGAATGGGATCTCAGTTCATTGTTAAGCATTGGGAAGTGATGAATCCATGGTCTGCAGCCGATGTTGACTTACGTTGACTATGGGTGATGGAGTGTACTCGAAGTGATATGGGTCAATTCGAATACACTTGATGACCCTTAGTTCCCTTAAGTGGATTATTTGCACTAGCCCATGTGGATTATCTCTTCTTACCATTTGATACAAAAATGAGAAGGATTGATAGGATTCAAGAAATTCTAATCAAGATAACAGTTTCAAGTGTATTGAAATACATATTCCTTCATGATGAGTATGTCATCTCATAATATAGGCATGGAAAACATGTTTGAAACTTTGAATAAAGTATCGCAAGATGTTTTTTGCATTGTCTTAAATTCACCAGAAAAAGGTGTGGCATATAGGATGGGTAATCATAACAAGTACCTAGATAAGCTCTTGGTTAGCTACACTTGATGAGCCCTCAACTAAAAAAGGGAACCACAAGTATAATGAGTATACAATGAAATGAAATATGAGATATCAGTTTTATGTTGAGTCATCATTAAAAATGAAATATGAGAGATTGGTTACACCAACTCATAAAAGTTTCATATGGTTACTGTTGTAGGATTTATTAATAGATTTAATGTGGGTTTAAATGCTAAATTTAGAATAGTGAACATTAATATATATAAAAATATCCCCTTCTTTTGTAATCATGAAATAGGGATGTTACATCTTGGTATCAAAGCTTAAGGTTGTAGCTCTTGGACATATTTGATTCCACTTCTGATAAAACTCAAATTCTTGGTTATAGAAATTGTAAGAACAAGGGGATGTCTCACAAATAACCCACCTCTAGGTGGTGAATTTGCCACATCTCAAAAGATGGATGAAATCCTTGCTTCCCTACTAGACATAAGGAATAGGATTATTTTTCTTGAACATGAAGTGGTTGGAAATAACATTGAGAATGATAGTGATAAGTCTCAAGGGCAGCCACATGATGAGAGAAATGATGAAGTATAGGATCTCAATGTTGTGAATGAGAAACCTGTAAATTATGATAATAGGAATCTACCCAATCATCTTGAGAACAAGAGGGATATATTGGCAGTTTAACTAACTAGCGATATAAAGTGGATAAGTCCACCACATTTTAATGGAACCACCCAAGGAGGTGAGGCTAAAAATTGGCTCAATGAGATGGAGAAATATTTTTTGATAAGAAATTTCTTTGAGGAAACCAAGGTTTTATGGGGAGCTTATCAACTCTCCCATGAAGCATTTTCATGGTGGGACAACCACAAGATTGAGCTTAATGTTAATGAGAAAAAACACATGGGACTAGCTCAATGGTCATTTTAGGAAGCGTTGGCTGCCCCAACTCTACTATGAACAGAAAATGACATAGTCTCAAACTTTAACACAAGGAAAACTGTCAGTATTGGAATATTGGGAGAAGTTCCCCCAGCTTCTCAAATATGTACTATGGTACCAAATAGATGAAAAATTCTGAATAAGGAAGTTCATCATGGGGTTTTATCCTATCATAGGTGGTGAGGTTGATGTACATATCCCAGCCACCATGGAAGAGCTAGTAGAAAAAGCCATTCAACAGGAGCAAAAAGTGAAGGCAATTTCTACACATAAGGAGGAGAAACGTAAGAAAAATAGGAATGCTTATTTGTCTTTTCCACCCAAGAAGGGTACATGGAAGAATTTTGGAAATAAAGTAAATCCTTTGGGTACAAATGAAAAGGAAAAAAAAAGAGGTAAAGTTGCAACAAATAATAAAAATAATGGCCAGAAGGAAAATCATAGGCCAAACAATACTTTCAAGGATTAGAATAATATGAGCCTAAGAAGGGACCCGCTGGAGGTTGTTTCAATTTTGGAGGAAGCCACTATGTAATTCATTGTCCTTTAAAAAAAATAATAGCAACCAACAACATAGGATACATGTTGTGGTAGCTGACAAGCAAGCTAAAAACCAGGTTATGCCCATAAAAGTGCTACGTAAACTGTATGTGATTCTTGTAACTATGATTTTTGATACTGGTGCTTCTGAATGTTTTATTTATAGCAAGTTACTAACTAAATTAAAACATAAAGCTAGTTTTATGGAAAAACCATGGACTATCTAGTATGGGAATAATGTTGTCCACACAGTTAGTAAGTGCCTTTTTGGTGCATCCTTCGAACTTCCGAGCTTCACAATTGAGGTAGACCTATATGTTTCACCTCTAGGGTCTTATGACATAATGATTGGACTGAACTGGTTGGTTGATCATAAAGAACTTGTGAACTATTTTCTAAAACATATAAGGTGTTTAAATGACCTATATAAATCAACAGACATTCAAGGAATAAAAATAAGCATAAAAGTTAGTGAAATATCTTATATGTAGCTTAAAAAGGAAAAAAATAAAGGTTGCATGCTTTATGCAATATAATTTTCATATTCAGCTGAGGAATGGGTGATTTTTTTAAAAAAAATCCACTATTATGGATTTATAACGATGTGTTTCTAGAAGAGTTACCAGACCTTCCGCCAAAAATATAGTTTGATTTCACTATTGAAATCAAACTAGGAACATAACCTATTTCTAAGGCACCTTATAGATAGAATACCATAGAATTGGTAGAGCTTAAGGATCAATTGCATACATTATTATCTAAAGGGTTAATACGGCCAAGTGTCTCACCTTGGGGAGTACTAGTGATCTTTGTTAAAAATAAAATGGAACCTTAAGATTTTGCATTGACTACAGGATGTTGAATAAGGAAACTATTAAGAATAGATATCCTCTTCCAAAGATAGATGATAATTTTGATTAGATACGTGAAGCATTAGGGTAAGTGCATGAAGTTGGGGGCCCACAAAGTGGACAAAAACCTGAAATAAAATGTGTATGCATTCTAGTATAACGCGATCATGTTTTCAATTTTCAAGTTTGGGATTTACCAAGGCATAATGTGTATGCATTACATATTCCGTATACGTTATTCCTACTATAAAGAAAAAAAGAGGCCTAAGCCTCTATCATTTTATCTCCCTCAAATGCAAGTTTCAAAGCTTAACCGTGCCCTCACGTTTTTTCATTCAGCTGGATCTCAAGCTCAAAGGATCGTTTCTAGATCACTGGGAATATTTGAATCATTGATGGCACCACAGAGAAGAGGTAAGCACAATTATTTTCTCAAAATTGCATTGAAATATGATAATTATAGATTAAAATTTGAATTTAATACATATTTTTTATTGTTACAATTAGAGGTCAAGGGAATCAACCACAACCAAACCCTGTTATTCTTATCATCCCTCATGACACTCTCACAATTGCTCAATATCCCCTGGGTAGTCAAGAATATTTAGCAGCTCACATATTTGAAAACAAAATTGAAATTGAGTATTTAATCAAAAAAATGAGGGATTCACAATCTACAAACCCCTACTGCGCCTCTCTTGGAAACACATTGGAGGCATTGCTTGTTCAAGTTGATGCGACAATGGGGAAAATTGATCGTTGGACAACTTACAGAGAGGGTTTTAGGGTTTATTATTCTAAAAAATTGTCATATGTGGATGCAAAGAATTTCTTTTTTCAAAAGACCTCATATACGCCTTATTCACAGACCCCCGCACTAAGTTCCCTGTTTCGTTGTCATGTAAATAGTTTCCCATCCATTGGTGCAATAATAATTTGATTAAAAATAAATTTTGGGACTGATGGTGGATGGTGTTTGATTTTCCACTTTGTAATAACAATGAGGTGCCACTATACTTTCTAAGAAAACTCTATTATGATTTTATCCTCAACGAGATCCCATATTATTTTGATTTTCGAGATTTCTAGCGCCGAGGAAAATGATCTGCACAAGATCAACCAGGTGCATAATTTGAAACTATTTAGTAGGGTAGATTCCCCACACAGAAGCCCCCTCACCCTGATATTTTCCCTCAAGCAGTGAAGGATACAGTAGAGATTGATACACTCCACGTGCTTCAGGGGCTATCTACGACCCTTGTTTGACATACGAGGGAGATTTCTGAGGTAGATGATTGCGGAGGTACACAGAGTATTCCCTCAGGGATTACTAACAGGAGGCCACATCTTTGCTTGGCATGTGCTATCATATGTTTGGGACCCAAGGAGGACGATACTTTCATGCGTACAGATTTTGGTGCATCTTGTGCTAGGGGTGCACACAATAATGTCACTATGTCAGATGTCCTTTTGAGTGAGACATTTGGATTAGATTAATCAGCGTCACCTTTGCAGGTAGATTTTTTATGTGTTACAAAAATTTTGGAGTACTTGACGTACTTATATATGTTAAATTTTTGAAGTAATTGTATTTGCACGTGTATGCATTGATATTACAACACGCGGGAGGAACATCTTCATCCTGACCATAGACATCGAGCACCATGCGTACACATACATTCACAAAGGTAATTTAGAATGTTAATTATGTAAAATTTTCACATACATTTTTGTGTTTGTGTGTGTGTGTATGTATATTTGCATGTATGTATGTATATATATATATATATATATATATATATTAGTTTTGAAGTCAAATATATGTATGTTCTTGTATGTCAAACTAACTCAAGTGATATACATGTTTGATAAATATGTTAACTTCACTAGACACCCCACCATCTATGTGACAAGTAGATAAAGGTGTTGCCGTTGTAATTTCATCTACATAAAAACTCAATGAGGTATTCAAACAACACGTAAATTTTGTTAAATTTCTCGTGTAATTCATATTATTTTAAATTACATGTTAGTAATGCATTTCATTGAAGAATTATTAAATTATGTTAACAATTTCCTTCATTGTGTATATGCAGGAGTTACCTGTGACAGGTAGTAGCCCTGTTCATTTGATTCACAGGCATGACGAGGTAAAAACAATAGTTATATATTGATAAAATTAGTTAAAATATTGTCATTATGTACATACATGTACTTAGTTCTATTTTTTCTAATTCTGATGTTAGATTTTCTAATATTATATGTATGTAGGGAACTTCAACCCCATCCATTTTGACTCCAAGGGTATGGACTCCATCTTGTCGTCTTCGTACCCCCGTTCGTACTACAAGATCTCCCAATGACTCATCTGAGCATGATATGCAAATTTGGCATGATCAATAACTTGCACTAAGTTTGTGTTTTTATGTAAATACTTTCTTTCTAGCATGGTCTTAAATACATGTTGAAAACATATATAAATTGATTTTTGACAAAAATACATTGTTTACATTTACAGGCTCATCTACAGGAGAGTATTCAACAGAAGAGGACTCAAAGCATGGGCTCGGATGATCCAAAGTCATCTCATAGATCTCCATCTTCGTCTAAGGGAGGGCCTTCTTTGAACAAGGCCAAGAGAGGGATATATTTTGATGAGTAGGAAATATATATGTCTTACATGACATTGTTTTTGTATGCCTATGTGCATGGCATTGTATGTACACCTATATGGCATTTGAACTTGATGGTATATGAGCTATTTGGGCATTTTTATATTTATTATGCACATTAAAATACTATTTGGAACTTGATAATTTTGTATGAGGCCTTACATTTCTAAGATTATTTTCGGACGAAACTAATATGATGTGCAGTTGACAATATTTAAGACATTATGGATTATTTTTTCATTTATTGGTGATGTGTATGTACTAGCATTTTCAATGTATAATATGCATCAAACTTTGGAAATCAATATTTATGTAATGTATGTATATTAAGAGTTACCTAATCTGAGTAATTATTCAATCAATTTATCAATGTGTATATGTGTATTTACCTTACGCTTCTTATTGCTCATGGTATCTTTGTATCGGTTCCTATCTTATCATACACTTACTACATTCTTCTATGCTTATTAGTCTTCTCCCCTGTTAAAACACACACGATTCATCACAATTCGATGCCTTTCATTTGTTGATATTTTGAGAATGTCTCTCTATATACATTACTCTAATGCTTGATAATGTCTCCAGATGCAATGACATTCTAATTCAGACACTCAATGATTATTTATTGTCTAATCATGTCTAATTCATTTTATTACCTTTAAATCTGTAGGCATTTCAAGTTATTTAGAAATCACATCACACCCGTCACTAGGCTTGATGACTACCCCTATCCTTTTGAAGGCACTTTTGAAAGAATCCATGTGTTTATCATAGCATAAATTATCAATGAATGGAATGTCACTAAGCTGTAGGCTAGCTGAATCCTATCCAAAAATAAACAAGAAAGATTTACTAGGAAATTGATAAATCCCGTGTGTTCTTAGACATACCCCAATCAAATTTATTCTTAAGCCAATCTAGTCATTCAGGGCTCTTAAGGAACTACGCCCGAGACGAGGTAGCCCAAAAGCATGGATAGCATAGGGAAGCAAAACAAAGCCTCCACTTAGCATTCACCTAGACACCCCAACATGTTGGCATAGTTGGTTCAGTCCCACGAGCTTCCGTTTGCAAACTACGACGTCTAGGAGGCCTACACTAACTCAAATTGTAGTATTTTGCACGTTTGCAAGTAATAGGACATTAAGAGAAATGGATGGATTTGGAGAAAACTGGGAGAGGATTTCTTAGAGGGATTCAACATGGAGGTTTTGGATATGACGAGACATTTCTAGGTGCCACAGAGTCTGAGAAATCACATGTCCAAGATATAAGGTGTTTTGTTCTCAGGGATCTTAAGAGACTACACCTGAACGAGGTATTCCTGAAAGCACAGGGAGTGTAGGGAACCAAAAAAAATCCTCCACTAACATTCACCTGGCCACCCTGATATATTGGCATAGCTGGTTTTGTCCCACAAGATATCATTTGTAAAATATAGCATCTAGCAACCTTACACTGACTCAGACTACACTATGTTATGCATCTACAAACAATAGGACAACGAGAGAACCAAATGAAGATGGATAAAACCATGATAGGATTTCGTATAGTGCTCTGATGTGGAGGTCTTAGATCTGACGAGATGTATCTAGGTGCCATGGAGTGCGAGAAATCACCCGTTGAAGATATAGTGTGTTTTGGCCTCAAGGCTCTTAAGGGACTATGCCAAAACAAGGTAGCCTGAAAGCATGGGTAGCATAGAGAACCAAAAAAATCCTCCACTAGCTTTCACCTAGCCACCTCAATGTTTTGGCGCAGTTTGTTTGGTCTCATGAGCTTCCGTTTGTAAACTACAACGTCTGGGAGCCCTACACTAACTCAGACTCAGTATTTCACGTGTTTGCAAACAATAGGACAATGAGAGAACCAAATGGAGATGGAGAAAACTAGAAGAGGATTTCATAGAGGGCTTCAACATGGAGGTCTCGGATCCGATGAGATATCTCTAGGTGCCACGGAGTCTAAGAAATCACCCGTCGAAGATAGAGTGTGTTTTGGCCTCAGGGCTCTTAAGGGACTACGTCCAAACGAGGTAGCCCGAAAGAAAAGGTAGCATAGGGAACCAAAACAAAGCCTACACTAGTGTTCAGCTGGCCACCACGACGTGTTGGCATAGTTTTTTTGGTCCCATGATCTTATGTTTACAAACTACAATGTCTGGGAGCCCTACACTGACTCAGACTACAATATTTCTTGCATTTGCAAACAATAGGACAAAGAGAGAACCAAATGGAGAAAGATAAAACCAGGAGATGATTTCATAAAGGGATTTAACATGGAGGTCTCGGATCTAACGAGATGTCTCTAGGTGCCACGGAGTCTGAGAAATCACCCGTCGAAGATATAACATGTTTTGGCCTCAGGACTCTTAAGGGACTACGCTCGGATGAGGTAGCCCGAAATCATGGGTACATTAGGGAACCAAAAAAAATCCTCCACTAGCATTCACTTGACCACCCTGATGTGTTGGCATAGTTGGTTCATTCCCACGAGCTTCCATTTGTAAACTATAACATCTAGAAACCGTACACTGACTCAGACTACAGTATTTCACGTGTTTGCAAACAATAGGACAGGGAGAGAACCTAATGGAGATGGAGAAAACTATGATAGGATTTCATAGAGGGTCCTGACATGGAGGTTGTTTATCTAACGAGATGTCTCTAGGTGCCACAGAGTCCAAGAAATCACCCAACAAAGATATAACATGTTTTGACCTCAGGGATCTTAAGGGACTACACCCAGACGAGGTAGCCTGAAATCACAGGGAGCATAGGGAACCAAAAAAAATCCTCCACTAGCATTCACCTAGCCACCCTGATGTGTTGGCTTAGCTGGTTTAGTCCAACGAGCTTCCATTTGCAAACTACATCTGGGATCCCTACACTTACTCAGACTGTAGTATTTCACATGTTTATAAACAATAGGACAACGAGAGAACCCAATGGAGATGGAGAAAACTGTGAGAGGATTTCATAGAGGGATTCAACATGGAGGTATTGGATCTAACAAGATGTTTCTAGGTGCCATGGATTATGAGAAATCACCTGTTAAAGATATAACATGTTTTGGCCTTAGGGCTCTTAAGGGACTATGCCCAAACGAGGTAGCCTGAAAGCATGAGGAGCATAGGGAACCAAAAAATGTCTCCACTAGTGTTTAACTAGCCACTTCAATGTGTTAGTGTAGTTGGTTAGGTCCCATGAGCTTCCATTTGTAAACTATAGTGTTTGGCAGCTGTACATTGACTCAGACTACATTATTTTGCTTTTTACAAACAATAGGATAACGAGAGAACCAAATGGAGATGGAGAAAATTGGGAGAGGATTTTATAGAGTGATTCAACATGGAGGTCTTGGATCTAATGAGACATCTCTAGGTGTTATGGATTCTGAAAAATAACTCGTCTAAGATATTGCGTGTTTTGGCCTCAGGGATCCTAAGGGGTTACTTTCGAACGATGTAGCTTGAAAGCACAGGGAGCATAGGGAACCAAACAATATCCTCCACTAGCATTTACTTGGCCATCCCAACGTGTTGGCGCAGTTTTTTTGGTCCCATGAGCTTCCATTTTCAAACTATAGTGTGTTGGATCCGTACAGTGACTCAGACTGCAGTATTTCACGCATTTGCAAACAAGAGGACAACAAGAGAGCCAAATGTAGTTAGAGAAAACTGGGAGATGCTTCAAAGAGGGCTTCAACATGGAGGTCTCAGATCTAACAAGATATCTCTAGGTGCCACAGAGTTGGAGAAATTACATGTCGAAGATATGACATGTTTTGGTCTTAGGGCTCTTAAGAGACTACGCCCAAACGAGGTAGCCCGAAAGCACGGGGAGAGTAGGGAACCAAAAAAAAGCCTCCACTATCATTCACTAGGCCACCCCAGCATGTTGGGATATTTTTTTTAGTCCCACAAGCTTCCATTTGTAAACTATAGGGTCTTGCGGTTCTACACTCACTCAAACTACAATATTTCATTCCTTTGTAAACAATAGGACAATGAGAGAACCGAATGGAGATGGATAAAACTGTGAGAGGATTTCATAGAGGGCCCCAACATGAAGGTCTTGAATTGATGATACGTCTTTAGGTTCCACAGAGTCTGAGAAATCACCCATTGAACATATAGTGTGTTTGGGCCTCAGGGCTCTTAAGAGACTATGCCCAGACGAGGTAGCCCAAAATCACGGGGGCCGTAGGGAACCAAAACTAAGACTCCAATAGCATTCACCAAGCAATCCAAACATGTTTTCCTAGATAGTTTGGTCCCATAAGCTACCATTTTCAAAATATAGCGTCTGATAGCCTTACACTGACTCAGACTGCACTATTTCATGCGTTTGCAAATAGTAGGACAATGAGAGAACCGGATGGATATGGATAAAACCGTGAGAGGCTTTCGTAGGGCCCTGACAATTTTTCCATGTTAGTATTAAAGAGATTCAAACTTTCATTGAATGACTACTGAAATATAACCTAAATAGTCAGAGTAATAGACTAAATCAACATTTTATTTCTCACATATAAAATGAATTTATTCCTTCAAAAAATAAACTATGGGTTAATGCTCAATCCAAAAATAAATTACAATTCTAAACGAGTTTCAGGCTCAATTATTAATACTTATTTACAGTTTTTCTTGCTACTATGCAACTTTTGGAACTACCTGGTTTCATTTGTGAAGTTGAAGTACCTGGGATTAATAAAAATAATCAACTTGGCATGTTGTCCTTAAGATTATCCATTATTTGTTCAGGCATAGTCTCTTAAGATCCCTGAGACCAAAACACCTTATATCTTCGACATGTGATTTCTAAGACTCCATGGCACTTAGAGATGTCTCGTCAGATCAAAAACCTCCATGTTAAATCCCTATACAAAATCATCTCGTGGTTTTCTCCATCTCCATTCGGTTCTCTCGTTGTCCTATTGTTTGTAAACACGTGAAATAGTTTAGTCTAAGTCAGGGTAAGGCTGCTAGATGATGTATTTTGCAAATGGTAGCTTATGGGACCAAACTTTCTAGGCCAATATGTTTGGATGGCTTGGTGAATACAAGTGGAGGCTTTGTTTTTGTTCCCTACGCTACCTGTTCTTTCAGGATACCTCATCTAGGCATAGTCCCTTAAGAGCCCTGAGGCCAAAACACACTATATCTTCAGCGAGTGATTTCTCAAACTCCGTGGCACCTAGATATGTCTCGCTAGATCTGAGACCTCCACATCAGGGCCCTCTATGAAATAATCTTGTGGTTTTATCCATCTCTATTCATTTCTCTCGTTGTCCTATTGTTTGCAAACGCGTGAAATACTACAGTCTGAGTCAGTGTAGGGATCCTAGATGCTGTAGTTTGGAAACAGTAGCTTGTGGGACCAAACCATCTAGGAAAACACATCCAGATAGATTGGTGAACACTAGTGGAAGATTTTTTTGGTTCCCAATGCTATCCATGCTTTTGGGCTACCTCGTCCAGGTGTAATCCCTTAAGAGCCTTGAGGCCAAAACACGTTATAGCTTTGATGGGTGATTTCTCAAACTCTGTGAAACCTAGAGATGTCTCGTCAAATCCGATACCTCCACGTCATTGATCTATGCAAAATTATCTCACAGTTTTCTCCATCTCCATTTGGTTCTCTTTTTGTCCTATTGTTTGCAAACACCTGAAGTACTGTAGTTTAAGTTAGTGTATGGCTTTCAGATGCTATAGTTTGCAAACGGAAGCTCGTGGGACCAAACCAACTACGACAACATGTCGGGGTGGATAGGTGAATACTAGTGGAGGATTTTTTTGGTTCCCTACACTATCCGTGCTTTTGGGCTACCTCATTTGGGTGTAGTCCCTTAAGATCCCTCAAGTAAAAACACGTTATATCTTTGATAGGTGATTTCTCAAACGTCATGGCACCTAGAGACATCTCGTCAGATCTGAGACCCCCACTTCAGGGCCCTCTAAAAAATCCTATCACGGTTTTATCCATCTCCATTCGGTTCTCTCGCTGTCCTATAGTTTGTAAATGCAAAAAATAGTGTAGTCTGATTCAGTGTAAAGTTGTTGGATGCTATATTTTGTAAACGGTAGCTTGTGGGGCCAAAACAACTATGTCAAAACATCGGGATGGCCAGGTGAATGGTAGTGGAGGCATTGTTTTGGTTCCCTATGTTCCCCATGCTTTTAGGATACCTTGTTCAGGCGTAGTCTCTTAAGATCCCTGAGACCAAAACATATTATATCTTCGACATGTGATTTCTCAGACTCTGTGGCACCTAGAGACGTATCGTTAGATATGATACCTCCATGTCAAGGCCCTCTACAAAATATTCTCATGGTTTTCTCCATCTCCATTTTGTTCTCTCGTTGTCCTACTATTTGTAAATGCATGAAATACTATAGTCTGAGTCAGTGTAAGGTTGTCCATTTTCCAATCACCTAAATAATATAGGTGGTGAAATGATAATTTTAATAAGATATTTTTACAATATAGGTGGTGAAATGAGATTTTTTTTTTGTTGTTCCTTTCTAATATTTAATTTCTCTTAGCTTAACTTGGCTTCGAGAATAATAATTTCTCTACTGACAGTGCCAACCGCGTGAAGGTGGAAGATTTTTTGGCACCACTAACCTACATAAACATGTTAGTAAGCAAATAAATAGAATTTTAAATCATAAAAAATTTAAACAAATTCATTTTAAGTAAATATTCAAATTAAATTCATGAAGAACATACCTTTGCAAATTCAATCCAATGAACCGCAAGGATCAACTCTATTCTTGACAGTAGTAATAACTGCTTCATGATCTGATTCACGAACCTTCCACATATTCTTGTTTGATTGCCAACCTCGATATTTGATCAATTTAATATTTGTTGCAAAGACCAAATGTGAATAGTGAAGTATCTTTCAATGTACTTCATAGTCTTCAAATAACCAAATGTTTTATTTTTTGATAGGATACCGTCGAAGCCAAGTTCTAGTGACTACCACTGACCCACTGGGCTACTCAAGGTCTTCACCATTAATGACTATGGAAGTCAATTTTTTCTCCTCTACACAACGAGACAAGAAGTATTTTGTTCCCTTTTCATTAAATTCCATCGTAATAAGTGAAAAAATGTGCCCTATGTATCAAAAAGTAAAATTGTTCATTCAATTTAAAAATACATTAAGAGTTGACCATTTAATAATGTATAGATGTAAAACATGACATGTTCATATATGTATGTATCTTGTTACACTAAATCAGAGACTTGGTCAAAGTCAAGCGATGTTGTCATTTGATCTGAAGACCCTACAAGTTGTAATGCTCATGGAACTTGATGTGTGTCGAGTGGAATTAGAGGTCTACAAGTCCATTCATCCACCCATTGTTGTGACTCACATTCCTTCCATGCAAAATCAATGCATGATATATAAAAACATGTCATGCACCTAATATAAATAGTCCAAGCATTTTCATCTGAACTAAGGAACGAGTGCATATCACTTGATCCTGCAACTATCATACAATCTTCAAAGTTTACCAGATGTTGTTCCTCTATCAACCAAAAGTATCTATGAACCGTTGATCTCTCTTGAGATTCATGGCCTATATTATTGACACACCAATCAACAATATTTTTTACATCTATAAATTTAGCACCATATTTGAACTTTAACTCTTCTCTTGCAAATGCTCTTTTCACATATACTCCTGCACCATGATGCTCTCCTTTTCCATGTGCTGCCTAAGTAAAACTCTAGATATGTTGTACATTTGTTTCTTTGTGCATCCTACTTAGCCAATAAAGCATCCGTGCATTCTTGAATTGTGATGTGCAGTTGTTCGACCAAATGTAATGTTAATCGACACCAATGTTCCTCTCATTCAAGTTCGCATAAAACACCTGCAAACACCCTTGTACATATTCTATAGAATGTGTCCAATCAGAACTAACGTAAAAATGATACTCTTTTAATTATTTTTGATCTTGCTCAATTATTTTAGGAGAGTGCATGACTGCTATATGCACGAAAATATAAACTTGCACTGAGTTATAATATTAAGACTGAACCTCCATTTGTGGCTGCAATGTGTAATTCTCTGAAAAATTCAACTATTGAAACAATAGTACCAAGTGGGAATGTGTCCTTACTTAACTTGAATTGTTCATCCAACCATTGAGCTCTATGTGTGTGCCTTACATACTCATAAAAAAATTCCTCTTTGAATTTGACCATATATTCTGATACAGGTAATTATTTTCTAACAACCTCACACCTCTTAGATTCTTTTCCATCTTTTAATTGATATGCCACCATTTATATTTGGTGAAATCAACCAATTATTTTCCTATTGAATATGTACTCTCCTCATGGATACAACTTTTCAGATTTAGCAAGTCACTGCATACATTACACATTCCATACAAACATGCTTTGTTCTAAAAAAAATTGTCTTGTTGATTTTTCACAAAATATTGCCGGAATAAATTCCCTTGAATATTTTTGTGGGATATTTATTCCACACTCCTATAACATGATGTCAGTATGTAAAAAATGACATATTTGACAAAAAAACATCATAATGCATTGAAAATTCAACATGATGTCTGTAACAACAAATGGTACGTGAGTGATTGATTTTCACATAAAAGGGTTTGCTCATTTCAAAGAATCTTTGGCTAATGTTAATTTGTGGATTTTAATTCTTAAACTTAGAGAACAATTCTGTTTGAGTCATATCTAAGAAATGTTTTGCACATAATTCATGATTACGAGAACCTATTCTTCTTTTTACTGTATCTCTTCTATTTGGTGAAACCCTTGTGTTCTCATTCCAAAATTTTACAATTAATTCTTCTAGAATATTAGATGTATTCTTTTCTTTTCGTGGAAGTCTGATAGAGAAATTCCAATAGTCAATGTTATTGACTGATCAAGACATTTACATCTCTCTATTTCTTTCATTAGTGTTTTTATGTTTACCTTCAAAGCATTGCTTGTTTTTCTAATAAAGTGTTTATTAACTGTTTTATCACTTACTATACAATTAGTTAGTGCACGCTGTGTAGTATTACTATCTTTGGTGTGTCTTTTTCCACCTATAATTTGGTATGCTTTATGTATGTTTTCAACAATTGATGCATTGTGATCAACAACATTATATGTTCTTAACCCCAGGGTCTGCATTATAGGTCTCATCTTAATTAATTTCATCAATGTAACAAATAATTGACATCTTTGTGTATCATTTAAATTCTCAAAGTAATTATCCCAAATTCCACTAGATTTTCTTTTCACATTTCTTTCAAAAAATTTGTTAGGCATTGGTTTTATAATGTTTTCATCAATTTCAATTAAGTGAATTGATTTTCTTCACAAAATGGAAGGAGGTGTTCTTAGAGGTGAAGATTCGTTTACAAGGTTACTTTCTTCGTTCAGTGTTTTCACAAAAATTTTGGTGTTAACATTTGGATTCTTAGGTAAGGGTTAGACAACTAGATTCATATCAATTTATACATCCATACCAACATTATCATTCAATTCAATATCATTATTCATTGCAAAATCAATATTATCTACATTTTCATTATGTATTTCATCCCTATTTTCTAATACATTAGCTACATTTGATATAGCGGATGTACCTTTCCCTGCTTGAAGTTTTTACGTTCTCTTAAATTTCTTTATTCTCTTCTCTCCCAATTACTCCGGTGTCTTGTTCTTGACTTTCCTCTTGTCCTTAGCTCGACGTTTATCACCCATGATTAGAAAAAATCAGCTAGTGGGGTAGGGGACAAACGGAACTACTAAACAATCATGCAAGAATGTAGAGAAAATTGCAGAAAAAACAGAATGTTTACAAAATTTCCATGAAAGAGATGAAAGGGACGTTGGGGGCCACAATATATAAACAAAGAAAAATACGTACATTTTTTTGTATTTTCTCTTTTTCCAAGCTATGCCTCAAGGCTTGGGATCATGTTTGGATTCCCAATCCTGAGGCATGGACCTATACAAACATAGCAAACAACATATTTTTGTAAGAAAATGTAAAAAATGCCACTTCCTCTATAATAAATCAAAATAAAAAAATTGATCCATTTTTAAAAAATTATACCACGACGTAGAGAAAAGTTTCTTCTTTCTAAAAATATAATTTTTCAAATTTTTTAACTAATATAAGGTTTTCATATTATTTATTTTCTAACTATGCATTTTTATAGATATTGTTTGAATTGTAAATATTTTTATCTTTCATAGTGTATATTTTTTGGGGGGGGATTGAAATTAAAAAAAATTATACAGCCCAAAATAGGCATAATTCTATACATATTAAAAAAAAATCTAATTTTTGATATTTTTCAAGGTAGTTAGGGGGGCCACAGTCGGAGCTCCATTAATTTTCAAAACATAAAATTTTTGTACTAGAAAAATCATAATTAAAACAATATTCGCTATAAAAATCTAAAAAAAATGGATCCCAAACTATATGCTCCTAGCTATCTTTCTACTAAAGGATTTTCAAAAATACTAAATAGTACTCAAAAAATAGTGGGGGGCACGAAAGTCACTCTATTATGTTTTTTAACAAAAACAGGAGCATCTGTTGGTATTTTAGTTGTTTGGCCCACTTAAAATTATCCGTTTTCAATAAAATTTAGTAGCTTAGAAACTAAACTCAAAATGCTACGATTCATATTTCTACAACATCTTCCAATTTTAAGTGTAACTATTTTGAAAAACTCATACAAGTTGAATTTTTTTTTTTTAGAAAAATGCATCCACTTAAGACCCCCTTTTAGCACCCCAACTTGGTGCACTTACCCATCATTTTAATCTAAAATAGATTTGTGTTCTGGATATCATCAGTTGAGAATCAAGGAAGAAGATATTCATAATACTTCTTTTAGAACGAGATATGGACATTATGAGTTTAGTGTTTTACCTTTTGGGTTAACTAATGTCGCTGCAGCCTTCATGAATTTGATGAATAACAACTTTCAAGAATACTTGGATTTTTTTTTCTTGTATACTTAGATGATATTCTCATCTATTCATAGAGCTTAAAGGAACATAATGACCAGTTAAAGATTGTACTTAAGGTGTTAAGAAAGAGAAAATTGTACGGGAAACTATCCAAGTGTTCTTTTTATGAGACTAAGGTACAATACTTGGGACATATAATAAATAAGGATGGAATCTCGGTTGATCCCTCAAAGATATCAGCCATAATAGATTGGCCAGCGCCTAGGAATGTACATGAAGTTAGAATCTTCACAGGGCTTTGTTGGGTAATACGGAAAATTTGTTAAGGATTTCTTAAGGGTTGTTACCCCAATAAATTCATTGCAAAAGAAAGATAAAAAATTCTTATGGAGTGAAACATGTGAAGCTACATTTAAAGTGTTGAATGAACAGCTAACTTCAGCCCTTATACTGAGTATCCCTGATCCAAATGGAATCTTTACGGTGGTAAAAAAATCTTCCAGGGAAGCATTATGGGGTATATTGTTACATAATGATCATGTAATAGCATACGAAAGCATGAAACTTAAAGTGCATGCAAAAAATTATTCTCCTCATGATTTAGAACTTGTTGCAATAGTACATACACTACAAGTTTGGAGACATTACCTCTTAGGGAATCCCTTCGAGTTGAAAACTAATCATCTTGGGCTGAAATATATCTTCACTCATCCTAACTTAAATGCGAGGTAGCGGAGATGGTTAGAGTTCTTATCCCAATATGATTTTGACATAAACTATATCAAAGGAAAGGAAAATAGAGTAGTAGATGCACTAAGTCACAGAAAATATATTTATGCCCTAGTGACCTTGAGAACTCAATTTAAGGATGAGGTTAAGAATGTCTTAATGTCTTATTCCATACTTCTAGTAGGTCAAAATAGCACTTGCTGCAAATCCAAAGGATAAGAGGTACAAAGGGTTTCAGTTAGATGGTGAAGTTATTTTGAGGTATGAGGATGAAGTGTACTTACCACTGGGAAATGAGTTAAGGAATAAAGTGATGATTGAATTTCATAATGCACCTTATTATGGACATTCTAGGGTGAAAAAGATGCTTCCTGATGTTAAACAAAAATATGTTTGGAAAGGGATGAAGAGATACATATTGGATTACGTGTCTCACTGCTTAGACTATCAACATGTGAAAGTTGAGCATATACACCCAAATGGTTTATTGTACCCTCATAGTGTACCACAATTTAAATGACATGTTATAAGTATGGAATTTTTTCAAGGACTGCCTATGTCAAGAAATAAGCATGATGTTTTTTTTTGTTGTGGTTGATGAACTAACTAAAGTAGCACATATCGTCACTGGGAATCTAAAGGATAAATCAGATGTTCCTGCAAAAATGTTTGTTCAAGATATTTTTAGATTGCATGGTGTTCTCGAATTGATAATATTTGATAGGGACCTAGGAACGAATTCACAATTTTGGAAAACTCTTAATGCAGCTTTTGGGAAAAAGTTGAACTTTAGCTCTACTTATCATCTGAAGACCGAAAGAAAAAATGAAAGACTGAATCAGTTTCTTGAAGATATGCTCAGGATGTACTGCATGGATTAACAATACAAATGGGAAGAATATTTTCCTTTGGTTGAATTTACGTACAATAACACTTACCATTCTTCTCTAAAAATGGCACCTTTCGAGGCCTTGTATGGGAGGAGGTGCAAGACCCCTATCAATTGGGATAACATTGAAAATAGAGAATTAATTTGGCCTAAAATGATTTTTGAAATAGAACAACATGTTAAGTTAATCTAGGAAAGATTAAAGGAGGCTGTTGATAGAAAGAAAAAGCTATGCAGACCTAAAAAGGGTCGAAAGGAAATTTCAACTTGGTGATAAAGTTTTTCTAAGGTTCAAGCCTTAAAAGAGATCGATTACCTTTGACAAGGTATCCAAGTTATCACCTCATTATGTAAGCCCCTTTGAGATTGTTGAAATAATAAACCCTGTGGCCTACCGACTTGCATTGCCTCCTTCATAAGCACAGGTGCATGATGTTTTTCATATTTCTTTACTTAAGAAATACGTTTCAGATTTATGACATATTTTAAACTAGAATGAATTATACATCCAAGACCTAGGGGTAATCGTGGTGGAGCTAGTTCGAATACTAGAGACCCGCAAGTTGCACTTTCGCAATTGTGAAATTGGACAATGTAAGTTCCAATAGGATTATTTTAATGAAGAACCTGCAACATTGAAAAATCTAGAGGACATGAAAGTTTCTTTTCCTCACTTGTTTTAGTAGAAATATTTCGTTTCTCATCTAAAAATTTGGATCATTTTGACTTATAACTTATTATAGGTTTTTTTTTTTATCAAACTACCTATTTTGAGTATTAATACAACCATTAATGTTGTTATACTATTGAAAAACTAAATTTTTGGATTGAATTCTATTTGCTGCTAAGGAATCGTATAGTTAAATAATTCATATTGAACCTGATTTCTGGATAAGATGTTTATAACTAATATAATCATCAAGATGATGATAATTTAGAGGGGAAAAATATAACACCTCTACCATTCTTTCATCTATACTTGTTCATTTGAGAAATGGATTGCAACATTGACATGTGATTTTTCTTGAGTTGTTGTTCCTTAGAACTTAATGAATCATGTTGCTAGATTAATATTTATCTCAGTTGATATTTATTTGATTAATCATCCATCATTTGCAAGGTTCTCTTGAGTTGTGATGTTATTTAATTGATTCATGAAATGAACTAGATATCGGCAACTTGTGGAAATTTTGATTTTTGTTCTTGGAACCATTAGGTAAGCTGGTAAAATGGGAAAATTATCCAAAGTCAATAATGATTGATTATTATTATTATTATTAAATCAATTTAAAAAATACCTTAGATTAGTTTCATTGACATTAGGCATTCCATTCATTTGATCTACAATTGTGATTAATGTGTAAAATTAGAGGTTTTCATTTTCATGAATTACCCATGTATACTAACTAATCTTGGTGGCTTATTCTAGTTTTCTTACAATTCAGTCCCATGTTGAGGATTGGAAGGTGTTGATAGTTGGCTTGAGTAATGCTACTCCATTTTAAAAACATTTCCTAGATGGTAAGGTTCAAATGTGGCAGTTATTAATCCTAGAATATGACTGATGTGTTGTTAACATTTGAATATTAATGACCTAACCTAAAGCCTAAGGGATATGAACTAAGTAAATTTATAAGAACTTGACCTAATTGATCTATGCCTAATGGTAATTTTTTTAACATTAATTTAATCCTAACCTAGGATGGGATGGAGACTTGGACCCTAACTCGAAGCTAACCTTGGTTGGCATTAGGTTAGAAGTGGTGGTTGCTTCCACCTTTGAATGTACTGGAAATTTGATTTAATGCCATTAATGGAAGACATCACCACTCCTACTGGTAAGAGAAGTTTGGATTTGGAAGGTTGTCAAAAATGAACTTTGCATGATGTGTTGGATGGCTAAGAAATTAGAAGATAACCTATTAAAGGTTAGAGGAATTCAATTTGTTGGTGGGAGAAATGAACCATCCTAGAAAGCACTAATTAGTTTCAAAAAAATTTGAAACTACCTAGGGGAAAACATGTTGGATTTGATGAAGGAAGTATTGTTTTTTGTTTCATTTGGTCATTTATTTTCTCCTTCTTGCTCTGCAAATGGAGGTAATGGGCATTTGATCTGGTTTTTGATTTGTTTAAATCTTGGATTCTCTATTTTGTGGAGAAGATATTAGGAAATATTCCCATGGAAAGATGGAGTAAGTTTCGTTAAGATTAAATTATTCAACTTTATAAGCCATCGTGGGAGTTGGAAGAAGGATCCTGGGAGCTGGAAGAAAACTTTGGGAAGCTCTATAAGGGATAATAGGTTCTAATCCCTTACCAAAAAAATTTCTATCTAATTAGTTCGTTAACAAAACTTTTCTTATGATGGAATAGATTTTGGGGTTCTCGGTTTTTACTATTGATCAATAAATGGAATATTTAAATTGGTAAGTAGCTATTGGAACCGGTTTCAAGCTTGCAACTATATACTTGTTTTATCATGGTTTAAATGTTGATTTTATTTACATGACTATGTTATTCATTTTTGAATAAACTTGCCATGACTTCCATAGGAATAAAGAGTGTTATTCTTTAGTTGTACAAGCAAATACTTTGTAAATAATTTTTTCTATAGTGATATTGATCTTTTCATTTTATTTCGATGACTCTGGGTTACATGCGCTTATATTTTACAAATAGGTATTTGTAGTATTGTTATCGATCTATGTATTGTAAGTTTTTGATTGCTATGGAACTACATGTGCTTATATTTTAAAGGAAGTAATGACCCTATGTTGTGGGCTAAGTGGGAACTCCATCCCTCAGTCAAGTTAGACTGGTGTCATCTAAGATATTGTTATCTTTTTCAAGTCTATGTTAAAATTTTGTTTTAAATACTCAAACTCGTGATCATCGTAATTATGAGTTCATGGGTATTTTTCTTTTTGATCAACCTCATGTGGGTGATTTGTTGTTCAACCCAGTTTGGAATGATCTTGGTTGTGTTATTATTTGATCAATCTTGAAGGTTTTTTGAGTTTTAAATAACCTAGGTCAGGTTAGATCTTAATTAAAGCTTATGGGTATTATTTGTACCCATTGTAGTTAAATACATTCTCTATTATGTATAAGTAGGTCACTGGGTCATTATTCGATTTATCCATTTGGATTTGCTTCACTGAATCATGGAGGGTTATTCATAGTCTGGATCATATGAAATTTTGGTCCTTCTATTTCATCATGGTAAGTTTTATGTTGCTTCTATACTGCCAAAGTAGACTATATTAAGCATGAAAGTGTAATGGACACCTAGGGGATATTATTTATCACTCAGTGAGTTGTGTGGCTCCTGATCATACATCCAGTATGTTGTTTCAATTATTAGGTTTAATTTTAACCACCATTTTTAATGATCTTGCTGAGTCAAGCCTCCTAGTCGGAACCTCGACCTGAACCGGTTGGATGGTTTGTTAAAATTTCTTAAGTATGATCATTTTAAATTCATGTCAAACCTTTATCATCTTCGTATGATCAAGGGTTTCATTCAGTTATTGAAAGGTTGTTCAATTGTGATATTTCTCTTCCTGTGTGGAATCATTTTGTTTCTCTATCTGAGTGAGGAAATTGGTTAAGTATTATTTTCACCAGTCTTGTATGGAAGACTTGTTTGTTTCCTAGACAACCTTATCTCATAAATCTTGTATAATGAGATTTGTCTTGTATACTTCTCATTTTTTTGGAGCCACATAATTATGGCATGGACCACTTGTATAACAAGTTAATATAGATTTTGGTCTTGAGAGCTTGTTTTCCTTATCTCTTAACTCAACTATAATCTTGTCTAACCTCTTGATTTTTTGACTGTTGAATTAATTGAATTTTAGTAAAATATTTTAATCATGTAGTATGGGTTGCATGATTAAGACATTTCTACTCTTTTTTTCTCACCTGATATTAGGTATACTTGGATTTACCTTATTGGCATGATATTTCTTAAGTGGGAATTTATACTTTTATATTTTAAGGATACTTGTTTGGTTAGATGATTGATGAATGTTAAATTCATTTGTTTATAGTCTTCTAGTTGATAGAAATCAGTCTCATTTGGATTTTTAGAAGCTAACATTGCAGGGTTTTGTGATACACTTGAGTATGGTATTTATGAAGTTTTTAAGAAGGAAAATATCTTTTGGAACCCTGAAATGTTTTCTATTAATAAGCATTTTTACTTTTCAAAGTTGTTAGTTAGAACATATAGTTCCAAGGATTTATATCCTATCATGCTCAGTTCAAATGAACTAACCCATGTTAACACTCTTGCAGATAAATTTCATGAAAAAGGAAAAGAGGAAGACTTATGGAAGGTTGCATTTATTCTATTGATTTAAGAAATTTAGTTTGATTAAAATATTATGTTTAATTACTAAACTATTCTTGTGAATAAGTGTGTAAGGCCTAAGGCTAGTAATGTAAACTATTGAAGGAATTTGAAATATTCTTGTCTACTTGAACTAACATCTTAAATTGGAAATGATTGAAGTGGTTTCTTAAATCATTCTCTCTTGACTGGATTGTTTGTGTGTGAATGATGTTTTCAATTTAGAAATATTTCTTTCACTTGAAAAGTATGTTTCTAGGGAATCATTGATATACATTGCTTTACTTCATGACATTGAATTGTAATCTTGGAAAAGTTATATAAAATTTTATCAATATTACATTGTTGTTATAAAGCATGGTATATTATTTTTCATCCATTAATAGGAGGGAAAAGGGAATAGTTCAAATATTTTCCCTTTTAATGACATGTATGAAAGGTATAATTATAATGTCTTATCCTTGAAAGATTCATTAGTTGTTATAACTTTTAATAACTGATTTTATTAGGATATGGAAGTAATGAATACGTTATATTCAAACAAGTTACATGTTGTGGAAATTAAGTCATGAATGACTAAGCTTAATTATATCATTACAAACAATATTTGTATGGTTGTTTAAGAGGAATGACATAAAATAAAATGAGATGCATGATTAATAGTAAAGAAATCTAATTGATTATACTATAATTCATTCTATCTATCCTAATAAATGAATAAGTACAATAACTGAAGGGAATTACTTAAGATGGATAGGATGATAATATAGGGTTAGATGTATAAATGAACCTAACCTTTAAGGCATTAAGAACAAATTTATTCTTGTTGTAATAATGAAGTCATAAATATTATACATATTTGACTTGCATACATAATGTAATTCTATTATGTAAACTTGATACAATGGACTATTCATTATTAGGTGATAGAATGAACCCTTTGAGTAGACTATGAGGTGGATGAAAAATATCCTTATATCAGAGATGAGTTACACTTAGGGGATGAATTTTAACTAAGTTATAAGAGTTTGAATAGTTGAATAGCTAAAAGGAAAGTAAATGTAAATCAAGAGATTATTGCGGGTTGAATGCATGAAACCTATTTGGAGTCATTAAAATGAACTTTAGAATGATCCTAAAGGTATAATTGGATGTGTGATGCTATTTCCCTACAATATGCCTATAAGATGTTTCTAAGATATGAAATCAACTAATGGAGGCTTCATAATTAAGAGGATAAGTATTGATCAGAAATAAACCTACAGATCCTTCAAGTTGACTTAAGTAGAAACATAATGTTCCTTAATGGAATATTGATACAATCCGAGTTATTCATTAGGAATGAGACCTAAAGGCTTAAAATAACTAGGGTGGGATTAACAAGCTTCAAATTAAAGGGAGTAATGAACTTATTAATACTGAAGGTTTAGATTTCTGGAACTTAATGGGTTGTTGCAGCATAACCATTGTTACGCAGTACCCATCCAATGATGGGGTTCATTAGGTGGTTACTATGGAGCAGTCATTATGGCACAATAACATGTTCAGATCCTCTAATCAAGACTGTATCAAAATGGGATATCAGTTCATTACTAAGCACTATAAAGTGACGAGTCCATGGTCTATGACCGATGTCGATTTACGTTGACTACGGGTGATAAAGTGTACTAGAAGAAACAAAGGTCGATTTGAATACACCTGATGACCTTTAATTACTGTAAGTGGATTATTTATAACATCCCATGTGGATTATCTCTTCTTAGTATTTGATATGGAAATGAGAAGGATTGACAAGAGTCAAGAAAGTCTAATCAAGATAATAGTTTCAAGTAAGGTGAAATACATATTCCTTCATGACAGGTATGCCATCTCACAATATAGGCATGACAAACATGTCTGAAATGTTGGCCAAAGTATCGTACGATATGAATTGTGTTGTCTTAAATTCACCTGAATAAGGTGCAAGATATAGGATGGGTACTCGTAACAGGTACCTAGATAAGACCTTGGTCAGCTGCACTTGATGAGCCGTCAAATAAAAAAGGGAACCAAAAGTATAATGAGTATATATTGAAATGAAATATGACAGATCAGTTATATGATGAGTCATCATTAAAATTAAATATGAGAGATAGGTTACACTAAGTCATAGCAAATACATATGGTTACTATTGTAAGATTGATTAGTAGATTTAATTTGGTTCTAAATGTTGATATTAGACTAGTGAACATTCATATAAAAAAAAATCCCCTACTTTTGTAATCATAAAACATAGATGTTATAGGGGAATCATGGCATGCATCCACATGACATCCTTATTTTTTTATCCTAGTGAAAACATGTTTTGTCCATATCGATTATGATCTACCTAAATTGTCATTTGACAGTCTTATTTAACATTTTGAAAGGCTACAAGCGCAAGCATTATCAAAACTCATAGTACACATTATAATTTAGTGGGGCGTTCTTTCCACTTTTTTGTTCTTATTTAATCAAATTTTGATTTGATACATTCTAATTTACTCATATTTTCCAAAGTTACTTGGACATCAAAAAGAATAATAATAACCTAAACATATCTAGATATTAATAGCATACAACACATACATATAAAAACCAAAGAAAATAACATATCATCATCATCATCATCATCATATATATATATATATATATATATATATATATATATGTGTGAAATGTGTGTGTGTGTGTGTGTGTGTGTGTATATAAAAGTCCACTATACGAATTTCCATCTAATCAAAATGACATCATACATAAGAAAAATGGGCTTCCACGATTCTATATACAATCATATGGTAAAGTCCATCAAAATATGATTAGGAGTACCTCCCACTACATGACCACCACCATTGGCTCCTCTATCATCATCAAATCCTCTCGGTGGTCTCTAATGTGGGTGCCCCACGCTCGCTACACTATCACTAGGCCTAGTCATTGTTGTGGTGCCCCCTTGGGAAGCTACATGATCAACATATAAAGTGGCGTCATGATAGTTCTTGATGATCATATCCACATAATACTCCATCTATTCTTTCAAATCCTCATAATGAGACACCAAAATCATGCCAGGAGAAGGTGCTATAGATTCCCCTCTCTATGTAACCATCACTAATAGATCCATGCCAGAAATAGAAGGCCCCATGATCCCCAAGGCCTTCCTAAAGGTATCTCTCTAACTCTTATGCCTCTCT
Source organism: Taxus chinensis (assembly GCA_019776745.2). Lineage (NCBI taxonomy): Eukaryota > Viridiplantae > Streptophyta > Pinopsida > Cupressales > Taxaceae > Taxus > Taxus chinensis. Next base: position 806,484,819 of record CM034148.1, read on the forward strand.
CTATCAGAAGAGACCTGTACAAGTTGTTCCTGGAGGATATCTCACTCTTTTACCAATCAATATTTCTCTACAATGATATTATCCCAAACTCCCACAAGATCATCGTGCTCTCTCTGAGTGGCATCTCTCTCTACCTCCATTGTGGCCTTCTCAGCAGTTAATGTCACAAAATTTACAAACTGCAACATCTGGAGCTATAGTAACATCAGGCTCAACCCTCTCCTGATCAACCTCACCTCCCTCCTCTTCTCCTCCATCTTGTCAAGACCATACTTGTATAACTAATCAAGCTTCCCTCTTTACCACCCTCATTCTCTAAAATACCTCAATAAATGGTACCACCATGTAGTAAAGTCTAGGGTCACCCCTGAATCATCAATCATAACTATATGTCCATCCTCATCTAGACCAATTGCACCTATATTCTCAATGATGACTGCAAGACCTAACACAATAACATGTGGGGGTATTGGTATCCCCATCCTACTACTTGTATAAAACTAGATCCTTGGATATACACTGAACTAGGCCAAATTGTCTCATGAACTGACTAAAATGTATCAACTCATCCTCCCTATCTGTAGCCCTAAACCCATATATCCTATTGTAGACACAATAAATCCTCATAAAACTGAGGCCAATCATGGAAACTGACATACACCCACTAGATCATATCTCCCACCTATAACCTTGATATCATGTCTCTGTAATAGGTAGTCCCCTTAGCCTTCCTAGCCTGACCTAAACTCTTGCTTCACCTCATAAAACCTGGATGTCTCACCTCAATAACACTAGGTAACCCCAAAGGATGAGAAATAACAATGTGTTTGTATGCCCAACACTGTAACAGAAAACCAACATAAATTTTGTAGGGCTTATGGGTAGTTCAAACCCACATCTCTCTGTATGTCTATGCCAATAAGGTAGGATCCCACTCAAAAATTGTACGATGCTTCATCATCTCCACTACTACCCCTATCATCATCCATGAGAACCATGCACATCTTGAATCTGACAGTGTAAAACATGGAATTCCCAATATCATCATGGTCATCTGTGGACAACCATCTCTCCCAACATTATATAAGGTCTGGTAATCAAAATCTCTAGATGAATATCTAACACCCACAACATCCTCTCTATATAGTTGTTGCACCATATCTTCCCTCTCTCCCTAAAAAACACAATAAACAGGATCCCCCCTAACTGGCAGTCTAGTAACTCAATGAACTTCCTTGAGAATGATGGTCATCTCTCTTGTGGATAACTATAAAGTATTGGTAGAAGGATTCCACCTCTCAATCAAACCCATAATCAAGCTGCAACATCTATGGATTCTCATATTAAATCTAATCCCACCAAATCCCATAGCCTCCAAGTGCTCCCAATCATCATCAAATAAGTCCTCTCAAACCTCATCTAGCATCAAGGGGATGTGGTTTCGAATGGTCAACTAGGCATCCACCTGCAAAATACACACATGAAAGTAAACATTAATAATGTCATAAAAGTTTCGAAAAATAAACATTTGAAATCAAAAAATACCCTCATAGCATGAGCCTAACATTTAAACATGTATAGTATAACTCTAAAATTTCCACAAATTCAAAAATATTTATCAAAAAGCATAACTTTTTACTTAAAAAACAAACTATTTTTGTTTGCAGGTGAATCATTGGCGATTCACCTCAATTGTTAGAAATTGAAGGAATCACCAACGATTCTTGTAAATCCAACCTAGGGCATCCCTGTTCCCCATTATGTCTTTGAATCCTCAAATATTCTAAAAAAAATACAAAAAAAAAAAAAACAAGTTAAAATCCTACCTCTACTAGAACAAACTTCTGTTTGTGACTTGAAGAGTTCATCTAGATAATATCTCACTCTCTAAACATGTTTTACTCACCCTCTAATAGGTCATTTTCATATATAGTGCCAAAGTGATAAATAAACAATACATTTGGGTATTTATACCCTCAATTTTCTACGTGAAGCAATTGCCAGTGGTTGAGGAAATCACCGACGATTCCCTTGTTTTAGGCTTTTATGCCTACATTTCCCAAAAACTTGTCATTCCTACCCTTTACACAAGTGTTCCATGTTTCTAAAAAAATTCTTAGCCCTTAGGGTCTTTATTCAAAAAAACGTAAGCACAACATCAAGAGTTTCCATATAACTATGGGAGATGAGTCCTTTAGCCCCCATAACTTGGTTTTCCTGCTCAATAACCTTACCTTGTAAGGGTCATATGTCTACAGATGTTGATCCCTTTGTCCACCCTGAAAATTTATTCTCCAAAAAATTTCTTTGCACCCCCCCATAATTGAGGCAATCCTTTTTGAAACAAAACACACTGGTGTTCACCGTATGGTGCTATAATAGACTCACCCATGCTAACATAACCCTTGATCATTTTTGTCTAACCATTTCTCAAAAATCACAAGACAAAAAGGGATAAATGTAGAAACCAATAATCTACATTTCATGGCTTAAACTCACTTGTGAACAAAGGTGACACATTTATGGCCCTTCACGGCATTTGAATCACCCTATCGATCATTTTATTATACTCATATACATCATACCCCTCATATCCCTAAAATTCTAGATTAATTATTTAATTAAAATAAGTTAGTTATCCTCCTCACCCTCACACTTCATGATGACACCTCGCTAACTACTTGACCTCCTCTAAAAAAAACCTTCTTAAAATCACTAGCTTATTTCTAACTAGCTAACCTTCTAAAAATCACTAACTTATCCCTAACCACCTCTTAAACTACCTTCTAAAAAATCTAACCCCCTCACCCTAACAAACTTAATTCAGTTCATGCTTTTTTAATCTCCTCCCATCCCAACAACTTAAAAATCTGATTGAATCTAATTCAAAGTGGAAGTAAAATCACTTGTTTAACCAACTAAGTCAAGATTTCCACGATCATCAAAGATTTTCCCGATCCCCGGAGATCTATATAAGCTTACATTCAGACCCTCTTCAAGGGAGGGAGAGGAAAGGGAGGATTCTCATGTATAACAAGTAAAATTTTCTCTTATTCAAAGTTCCCAGAGATCATTTACCTTCCATGAGGCTTCACCATTGTTACGCTGCTCCAGAATCATCGAATTGATCATTGTACTATTCATTTTTCATCGTCAAATCATCCTCTATCCATATAATTCTCATTATATCAATTAAACAAGGTAACCAATGTTTTTTTGTCTTTGGTATTAGGTAATATCACTCATATTTTATTTATTCTATCATATACACTCCAAAATTCCTATTTAGATCTTAATCTAATCATATTTATTTCTGATTTTCTTGACTATACAAATTTACTGAAATCATTGGTGATTCCTATGTTATTTTTTTAATAAATTTTCCTAATCTTTCTTTCTCTTTCCTATTTTTTTCTAAATCTATTTCCAGTATGGCAATTTCAGATGGCACTAGCTGGTAATAACTTTCCCATTGTTGATTCTTTCTCAATGGTTTGACATCCTCTCTATTGGGATTAATATGAAATCCTTCACAACCTAGAGCTATGTGCAGTATTGAACATTCCCTTTGATTGTTTTGAAGATATCTTCCCAAAAACTGAGCGCATTTGTGAGGCTATTGAAGCATTCTGGAATGCATACGATGAAGCTATAAGGCTCCGTGAAGATCTAATACAATACGAGCATAAAATATGAGGCCAAATTAGATCTCTTAGATGAATACTATCATATGGATTCTAAATTTGATACCATGAGTCACATCAGCATCCCTGATATTGATACTACATTAGCCCATCTCTACGACACTCTATAGGAAGTGTCTAATTTCTTTGCTGAAGAATTTATTTTTGCACCTAAATTTTACTTCACTTACTCTATAGGATCTAATGTGTTTGAGAACCTATATCCTAACCAAGATTCTGATTTATGCATCTAAGTCATGTCATTAGTATCTATGTGTATATCCATTTAAATAAGTTGGGTTATTTCATCATGTTTTTATTTCATCACATTGTATCACAATCTTAATATCAATAAAATCTTATTTGTTTATGAGAAGGTTGATAACTGCCAAGGAAATTCATTGGGATTTCTAAGGACTAGATTTTACCAAATAACCTACCCATTTATTTACTAATATCATCTTTTTTAAATTCTTTGACTTGTAATCTTACTTACAGGATAATGAGCCTTGTTTTTTGTCTACATGATGTGCAATATAAAATAGTCCATATTGTGGGTATCCTAGAAACCCCACCATACTAAGGTTAAGTTAGGTGGTAATCCTGTTGAATGAAAATAAATCCCCAATGTGGCCATAAGCCATTGACCAAACCCATCGTGCCACGTAGACAGAGCTTGTTCCTACTTGTACCCCCGTGTCTGTATCACATTGATTTCTCTGTGTTCTAACTCACCCATGCTCCTTGGCCAAATCAGGTGCATCGTACCCACCATGCCCAGCTCACCCATGCTCTTTACAGGATTCACAGGCCTAAAATTCTTGATGTGGTTGTGTAATCCATCCCCAAGGAACCCCTTCTCGTCACACCAAGTTAACCTGAGACCCCTCCACACTAACCTTCCTTTAACTTACAAACATGGCCCTGCACAATTTGCTGAGTTATTTTCTAGCATGACCTCTATGTAATATCTCAGCTCCAACCCTCAAATCACTGAGCTAGTTTTACCTCAGTAAATAGCTTGGGGAGTTATTTTTAGCCCTTAGCTAGTTTTAAAAAAAAATCCATTTTCCTTCAAATTTCCTCAAATTTTTATTGATTTCTTTACTCAAGGGAGCTATTAAAATGTCCTCAAGACCAATTTTCTCATTTTATTTCTTTTTTTTAATGTGCACTCTAGTGTCTACTTCTTACCTTAGCTAGTTGTATGCCCCTAAGTTATGGAGTTGTCCATTTTCACTATGAGGTGAAAATGCATAACAATTTGGTGACTCATCGGGGCTACCTATGTGCTATATGAGTTTATCAATGTCCTTTATATACCTATGGGTATCGAGTCATTTTATAGTCCAAAACTAATCTGAACCTAAAATTTATCCCTCTAAATCCTATTGAAGCACATGTCATACTTGAGATGACTATTTCGTGCATTTTCCACCTTTTTATAAGAAATTATTGAAGATCGCATGAGTGAATTTTTTTTTTGGGCTATAATATTTACCTCCTTATGTAATTTGAACTAAAACTAACATCCTTCATCTCTTGAATCTTATAAGAACACTGTTAAATGTTGAATCTTCCCTAAAATTTCCTAAGTTACTCATAATACCACGAGATTTGCAATTGAACCAGATCTAATGAGTGTGAAGGAGGGATTTGAGGTTCATATTCTACCCAAAACCGAAGAGAACCTTGAATGAATTGAGGAGAGATGCTCACTAGAAATAAGAACACATAAGTATCATGAGACATGCCATAAAAAAAACCTCAATCTTCCCTCAAGAATTAATTTTTCAGATTCTTGAAGAGGCATTAAGATCTCAAGCCATGACTAATCTCTAAAGACAAGAGAGTGAGAACATAGATCTGTCCCTAAATCTTATTTTACTTGCTCTATAATTGATTTTTTTTTTTAATATTGCAATTATTTCCTGTAACTTTGAGCTTCTTACAAATACACTCTCTTTCCATAACCATTATGAATTTTACAATGAGACCATCTAGAAGAAATACAACCTATGCAATGGAACTTAGGGAAGGTAAACTTATTCTAACAATAGAAAAATGTTCTATAAGAACTTAGGGGAATTATAAATCCTAAAATAATATGTGTAATGATTAGAATTTACTTCAATAACAATGTTTAATATGGATCCATTTCCTAGAATCAATAGTTCTTCACCATCCAACTTTGACAACTAGAAAGCATTATTACTCTTACACCCCATGATCATGTAGGGACCACTCCATATAGCATCAAATTTAGAATACTTACCTAGTTTTTCCCTGTCAATATCCTACTTTCGTACCAAATCTCCCTCTTGGAATCTTCTAGATTTAGCTTTCTTGTCAAAGGATCTCTTGATCAAGGCTTGATATTTCTCCATGGTTTGCATTGATTTCTCCCTAGCTCCTCCAACTCTATGAGTTTTGCATATCTAACTTCCATGGCTTCAAACTTGGATAACTCCAACTGCTTGAGAAGCTCCAGTGCTGTTAACTCAAGAGATATGGGCATCCTGGATTATTTTCCATAAATCATCTTGTAAGGAGAGCTATCAGTAGATCTCTTGGGTGTGATTATATCATGTCAAAATTTTGATTTAAGATTGGTATTCAGTGTCCTCTTATTTTCATCTAGGGTCCTTCTGATGATCCTCAACAAATTATTGTTCATAGATTCAGCTTGCCCATTACCCTGGGGGGTAATAATTAGAATAAGTGCTCAGATAAATTCCATTCTTAACAGCCCATTTAGACATCTTTTTACTAAGGAATACAAGAGCATTTTTTGATATAATAGTGGTCGGGACACCAAAATTAGTAGCAATTCCTTCAATGAAGTCCAGTATACTAAACTAGTTAGCTTCCTTGAGTGCCACTACTTCAGTCCACTTGGTGAAGTAATATGTAGTTATGAGAATCCACTTTTTTCCTGACTTAAGTTCAGATTGATGACCCCAATGAAATCCAATTCCCATTGCAAAAATGGTTGATCATCTAAGATTGGGTGGAGTGTAATTGTTGTAATCTTATCTTTTCTTGTGAAGAATGCACATTTATTACACTTCTTTATCCATGCATATCAATCACTAAACATTATGGACCATTAGTAACTAGCCTTCATTATCTTAATGGTTTTTAATCATGGAAAAAAATGACCTCTAACTTCTCCATCATAGAAATCATGTAGCACTTTATCAATTTGATTTTTTGGAACACATCTCAAGATAACCCCATTTATGTAATTCTTGAACAAGATGCCATCAATGAGAACATACGTAATAGATTGGAGTCTAAAATACCTTCTTTGTGCTTCACTCAATTTTGAAGGGAATAAACATGTCTAAAGGAAATCGATCTTTTCCTAGGTCTAATAATGAATGGTCACATCATCTGCTGCTTTTTTGTGATCATCTTGTAACAACAAAACAACTCCATCCATTGACTCAACATGCTGACTAGAAGCCACTTGCTCACACAAACCTTTCCCACAAACTAATTTTAATACCTTGATTTCGATGTCATACTTTATTACACAAGCAATCCAACCTACCCTTTTTTCATTTAAGTACTTGTTGAGGAGGAAGTCCTAAACTCTAGCATGAGACACTAGTAATTGGATTTTGTTGTTGGAGACCAAGTGTCTAAAATTCTTATAACAGTAAGGACTTTTTTTTCAATGAAATATTACCTCACCTCATAATGTTCCAAACTCTTGTTGAAGAAAGTAATGGGCTTCTTGGATCCTTCTTTGTTCAGATGCACCAAAATGGTAGAGATTGTGTCTGAGCCACCAAAGGCATAGAGAATGATATCTTTGTAGAAATTTGGGTTAATGAGAGTTAGATCTTGGGATATTATGTGTTTGATAGCCTCAAAAATATCCTTTCCTTTTGTTGTCCACTTGATTGGAAGGTTCTTCTTGAGCGTCATTGTTAATGGCAAGAGTGGAAAAATCAAGCACAAACCTTCTAATGAAATAGTTTATCCCCAAGAAGCTCTAGAGAGACTTCTTGTGACTTGGAAAAGACAGAAAAAGGATAGCTTCAACTCTTTTTGGATCAATTTTCAACCCCTTTTTAGACACAATGTGGCCTAAGAGTTTTCCTTCATGAGCTAGGAAAATAATTTTTTTAGAATTTAAAGATACTCCAAATTATCTGCATCTTTCGAATACTTATCTAATATGGTAGAGGTGATCAGCTATGTTCTTGGAGAATACAACTATGTCATCAATATGTTAGAAGTAGAAAGGCATGAGAAGGGGGTGAATCAGTACTTTCAAAAAAATTAAATTATATTTCAGAGATGAAACTCAAAATATCATAAGCATACAATCACAATAACCACTTATTCAACTCTTAATGTGTACACACCATAAACCATCAATAAAGCATGTAACCATGAAAGCAAAGAAACACCATGAGAACACAAGATATAAATGGGAAACCCTCAAGGGGAATAAGAAACTCTAAAACACAATGTTATATTGATATTTTTATTAATTTAGCGAGGAACCAACCCCACAAGGAGCACAAACCCATAGTTTAGTAGAGCACCAACCATACAAGGAGCATTAACTCCACAAGGAGGCTAAAACCCCCAAAGATGATCAAACACCCACTCAACCACCTTAGTATGTGTAGATATCTAGATTTTTTCTTCCACAACTAATGGAGATCAAATATTGAACTCGCAATTCTTCTCTCAAACCCTAGGCGATCAATCTTTAAAAAAAACCTTCAAACCATATAAAAATCATCAAACTCTTGTTCTCATGTCCTCTAATTTTCCTCAACCTACATCACACTTGTTTTAGCTCTAAATCATGCTAAAAAACCTATAATAGTATTTCACCTAGGTTTCTCCATGTGCACACCTAGGATTCCTCTTCAAATTCTATGCCTCTAATCACCATAAAGGAATCTATCTAGTCCTCTATTAGGACCCTTTTCACTATTAGTCATATATCTATAAGACATGAACCCTTTGGTTCCCTTATCACTTGGAATCCTGATCTTGTAAGCCCACCTTTGTGGAAACATCAATTATTGTACCTTAACCTCATAAAATCATCATATTACCATTATTAGAGTCATATGTCTATAGGACATGAACCCTTTGGTTCCCCTATAACTTAACTTCTTGGCCTAGTAAGCCCATATTTGTGGTAACATAAATCTTTGTTCCTTTGACCTCATGAAAAAATCCTTTTTATCACCCCTTTTCATCGTTAAGTCACACATCTATAGGATATGAACCCTTTCAGAGGGATACACTAGAATAATAACAATAATACATATTATTTTATTATCTAGATATCTCGTGCAATACATTAGGCTATTATATAGACATAAAGAAATATCAACCATGTCCTAATAAATAGGAACACTAAACCTAGTAATAAGAATGGGTAATAACAAACCTATGAGAATATAATAACAAAAACATAACAATATACCCAATTAATTCCTAACATTCCCCCCCATAGTTTTTACATGTAGAACATATCTCGTTCTTTGATTGTAGTGTGCCACCTGTGTGTGCTCATGATCACATTATAAACTGTGCAACATCGGTCATGCGAAATACATGTACATGTGCCAATGCACATTTTTTCCACTAATGGTTTTATCCAACTTCTACCAAAAACCTTACCCAATTGGTTCTATAGGTGTACCAATAACCTTTCACAATTAGTTTTACAGGTTCACCAAAAACCTTACAAAATTGTTTTTCCTAGTTTACCAATAACCTTCACATCATGATTTCTACAATACATTTTGATCAATATTCTACAATGTTTTTAAAAAAGGGGTTATATAAGGAATACACACAAGTGAAAAATAATTTACATCATTTGTTCTTATTTTTCATGTCACACTGAAAAACACAACTAAAACAAATGTCATCATACCAAAAGTGCGGCCCCACCATTGATGACTGATGAGAGGTTGCTATTTGACCTCCTTCCTTCGTTGCCTCCATCCTCTAGTATAAAATCATCTAATAGAGAAAATATTCATCACTTTGATTTTATGTATGAGTTATATTTCCTTCCTCTTCATTTTCTCCTCCTTCATCAGTATCCATGCCATTATCTTGCAGTTTCCCATCAAGTAAGTCTTGTGATCTTTTCTTGCAATTTGTAGATATATGACTGATTTTTTACAATAGTAGCAGGTAAGTTGTTTCTTTGTACCTTTAAAAATTAAACCATATTTCAATTTTTTCTTTAAAAATGAGTTTTCTTTCTTGTTTCTATCACACATTGTAGTTTCCTTTGGTTCAACAATACTAATTCTTTTTTCTTTTTCAAGTAAAGAAGAAATAAGATCTTCTAAACTAGGATTGATTTTAATTAATGTAAAAACCATATTAGAATAACTGACTGGCATGCTATTCAATAAAATAACTTTTGCATCATCATCAAGTACATCTATTTTAATTCTAGCTAACTAATTCAAAATGGATCGAAACTTACTAATGTGCTCTACCATTTTGTCACCTTCTTCCATTTTGAGACTAAACAATCTTTTCTTTAATGTTATCGTTGTGCTTCCAGATTTTGAACCAAACAATTTGTTTAATGTTTTCTGAATTGTATGAGAGGATTTCGAAAAATCTATATGATGCAAATAAGAATCAGATAGTCTCAATCCAATGATTGTTGTATCTATTTTGTCTCTACTCTCCCATTTTATTGCTTCATCTACATCCGTCGGTTTCTTTATTTTTCCATCAACAATATCCTAAGGATTTTTGTTGATTAAAAATAATTGGGTCTAAACTTTCCAAGTATAAAAATATTTTCCCTCAAAATTTTCAATATGACTTAATTTATCTATGAATAAAATATTTGAATTTTTTTTGAAAGATACATGATGTGGAGATAAAAAGTGGTTGTTGTGGGGAAATGCTCAGTTACCAAATGATCTGCCAGTGATTTAATAAAAATATATTTATGCTATATTTAAATTATTTTCCTCAAGAATTTAAAGCTGAATGAGTCCACCAAGAATGGGAAGAACTTTCCTAGATCTATTAGTATGTGGAGGTCAGTCGATGGTGGAGGACATGAATCTGATGTTTGGCTTTTCCAAAGCTTCATGTTTTGTTCCAACCACAATTTTGAGGTGGAATTAATGCATGGCCATAGAAGGTGGAGCAAGATGTGTTGGAGCTCATCATTTGAGGTGGAGATAGAAAAAAACTACATGAATGAAGGAGTTGGAGTTGAATGCATGGAATAAAGGCTACACAACTGTAGATGTGTCAATAGACTAAAAATAATATACACCTTCTTATAAAATATCCTCTGATTGAAACGATGCCAGTGATATTACATAGATGTTATAAATTGATGCAAGACATTAATAGTTCACCAACTACCTAGACAATTAACCAATTAATATAAACATCAAAAGACTATCAAACCTTTGAAAGATAATTGTTACTGTGTGGATTGACCTTTGAATTGGTTTTCTCCACATTCAAGCATGGAGTCTCCTTTGATGGACAATTGATCATGCTAACATGTCACACTTCTACTTAGGAATGTTATATACATGTGTAGCGAGATGTCAAAGAATGCATGTAAATTCAAGGAGTTGAGGACATTGATAATACATGCACAAAAAATTGATTCATAAAACTAGACATGCATGATGAAATCAGGCACATAGGTTCCCAAGGACATAATATCTATTGATCATTGGCAGTGTGAAAGCTAAAAGAGATTCCCAATAATCATGACATATTAGATAGTGTAAATAGTAGAGTGTAGAGACACATGTTTGAATGATTTTATTCCACCAGATGATTATGAATGCCAACAAACTTGAATATGGAAAATGTATAGGCACCCAAGTCAACAACAAATGATTTCTCTCATCCAGCGAGGCACAAGAGCTACCTCTTTGCTAAGATGAAAACTCCATGAAATTTGAGAAATAGCATGCTATGGTGCCAAATTAGAGGGATACACTAGAATAATAACAATAATGTACTATGTTTACTATCCAAATATCTCATGCAATACATTAGGTTATTATATAGCCATATAGAAACCTCAACCATATCCTAATAAATAGGAACAATATACCGAATGTAAAAACTAATTCCTAACACCCTTTGGTTCTCCCTTTCACTTGATTTTCTGATGGTACCTTGTTTATGTACCTCATCCTTGGGAATTATCTTTCTATCCTTGTATCTTTCCATCTATCTCTTTCAAATTCATGATCATTTTCCTTTTAGGTCATCAATCCCTAGTTTGAGGGGGAGCACCTCATCATATATTTTTTTATCCTCATCTATCAAATCTCATTTTTTATCTCACAGCGTGCCTACGCCAAACTACTTTAAAAAGGGGGAAAATATAGGCACCTAAAATTAGCACTGTTAATCCCCATGTACGTGTCTACTAACACCCCTTGATTATAACATCACTATCATATTATGCATTAAATAATTATTCTAAGTCTTATTTCTCCCCATTATATTTACTCCCTGTAAATATCATTTGACAAGTGTAAAATCTTATTTTACCCCTTCCTAAACCACTCAAACCACTTAGAAACCAAAATTAAATAAAACAAAACAAATCAATAAATTCTCAACCATTTCACAACCCCCTAACCTATATAACCTCTCTCTAACACACACCCTTAATAAAAAACAAAAATCTTGATTTGGGAAGCGGTTTTAACCTTTTCCCTATAAATCCTAGATTTTTGGCGATTCTACCAATCACTGATGATTCTCTCTCATCGGTGGCAACCCTATATAAGTGATTTGTGGGCCTTCATTTGAGGTTAAATAATATATTTTAAACTTAGCTTAGAGTTTCCTCCATCTTAGCTTGTAGCTTGTAAACTTAGTTGATAGCTTCCTCCATCTAAGTTGATTCTACCAATCATCGAAGATTCTCTCTAGTTTGTGGTGACCCTATATAAGAGAGTTGTGGGCCTTCATTTCAGGTTAGTTGATAGCTTTTAAACTAATCTTAGAGCTTCCTTCACCTTAGCTAATAGCTTGTAAATTTATCTCAGATATTCCTCTGTTTCATCTAGATTTCACTTAAGGCCTTCAAGTTATAATCTTGTTGTATCATAAACCTCTTACAAATTTAGATTCATCATGAAAACATTCAAATACATAAATATCTCTTCTTCAGACATTGGATGTCACCTAAACATCAAGACATCAATTATACAATATTTGTGCATCAATAATTTCCCCCCTCTTGGGTAATGTTATAGTTTTTTCTTCATTTATTAGCTCAAACAAGGTAAGTACCTTCCCATTTGTATTATTACCTCATCCACTTATCACTTATAAGTTTCAATAGAAATAATCTCATTTATTATCATCCTATACATTTCCACAACAATCGTTAGTGATTCTCCTAATTGCCGACGATTGGCCCCAATCTCCGGTGATCAGCCTTAATCACCGATAATCCCTATCTATTTGAACATCTATCCCCCTTACTTGTTCTTAGACATTCCAATCCCATTATCTATCACAACTCTACCTTTGTATGTGTCATCCTAACCTATTAAGATCCTTTGAGCCATCTGTAGCACTCTATCAGTTAACTAAATAAAATCTATCATCTTGCTCACCTTTGTGAGTACACAACCATCTACATCCTTGATCCTTTGAGCCATTTTATGATCCCTAGACTGTCATTATATCATGTATCACCATCATACTATCATATAGTCATGGATCATGTCATTCCCTTTGCCTTTACATTGTTTTTTATATAGTTTTTTTTATCATTTTATCTTATCATTAGTAGATTGATTTCTTGAACGTGGATTGATATCCTTACAAGGAAGTCCATTGATTTATGGGGATTGGCCTTTTCTAGGAAATCTACCATATATCTATCTAATCCCATCCTTTTCTAAATGTTTTTTCATTACAGGTGACCTATCCTATTTGAAATAAGGAGTTGTGTGCACGCTTGGATCTATCAACATCAGTTATCTCACGGGTATCGGTAAACCCCACTATCTTGAGAGGTCAGTTTTCTTTAACTTATTTCTTTTCATGTGACTACTTTTGATTACTCATTTATTCAACCTCTAACATCATTTTCTTTTGTTGTATGGTTTTTGATAACCTTTTTATAGGTTTCTTCTTTGGTGGCTTTTTCTTGCTACGCTATTGTTGTGTTAAAAAATCTAAAAATTAAAAATTAAAAAGTGTTTCTCAGGTGAGTCCTTTTATTTTATTTTTATTATTGAGCATCACATTTTTGCATTTTTCCTCATCAAAATCAATCATTATTTTGGGCTTAAAATGAAATTTTCATCCTGCTTGATCACGTAGTCTAATTAGGAGTTTAATAGATGCATCCACTTAATCTCCCTCACACACAACAAAATCAAATCAAACAAAAACTTACATCAAAACATTCCTAACCAAGTGAAACTATTGGGATTTCTTCACCCCATAAAGAAGCCGACTCTGTGTTTTGGCCAAGTATAAAAAATTGGTTGTCAGTATATTGTCTAGAAGAGGGACATAAGCCTCATAATTACATCAATATGAAATCAAATAAAACTACAATAGAAGTGTCGTAATACTTATAGTTTTACAGGTACAATAATAAACACATTTGTAGTAGCATCCAAAATACATATGAGAAGCACAATAATATAAAATACAAACAAATATGATTGTTACAACTATGTAAACAATTAAACCTATGTGAATATAATATGAAAAATATGGCTATAAACCCATATAACAATAAAAAAATTAATTACCCTAGTGAATTACTTCTTACCTAAGGTAAAAATGTAAATACAATACATAATTAACCTAGTAAAAAACGTTTACCCTAAAATTCCCCACCTTTATTTTGTATTATCTCAAGGGATGAGGAGAGGAACTCTCTGAACAACTCAAACTTGTCACATGCAAGTGAATTTGTGAAGATATATCCTCATTGTTTAATTTTTGGGTGAAAATGAAATTGTATGTTGTGTTTCAAGACTTGTTCACATATGAAATGAACCTATACCTCGATGTGTTATGTTCTCTAGTGTAACAATAGATTGTGAAAAAGTTTGATAACACCTTCATTTTCAACATACAAGGTTGTAGGTTTTCTTGTGGTATTCCAATTCCTTCTAGTATGTGATGTAGCCATATTGTTGCGTAGACAACTCCACCTGTAACATGTATTTCAGATTTTGTAAAATAGAAAGGAAAAAAAAAATCTTGGTTCCCCATGGTATCATTCCAGATCCCAAAAAGAATACAAATCTAGAAGTAGATTTCCTATCATCGATGTTACCTACATGATATGAATCCGAATATCCATTCGAGAAGAAGTTATCATTCTTCTTGTACTCTCTAGATAAAGATCCATTGTACCCTTGAGATATCTCAAGATCCACCTTGCTTACTTCTAATGAAAAACACTGGGTTCCCGCATGAACCTAGAAAGATAGCTTACTGTAAAGTTGATATTTGGTCTAGTTTATGTTAGGTAAATGAGACTCCCAATCAACTATCGATAAAGAGATGCATTTACCACAGGAGATGGATATAATGAGATAATTACAGTCTTGTCTCTATGGTTATAGCAATAGGTGTGCAATCCATCAGCCTAAATTTCTCAAGTGTTTTCTTGGTATACTTCAATTGATAAACAAAGATATGATTCTATTTTTTCCATACTTCCAATCCAAAATAGTAATGCATGAGCCCAAGATCTGTCATGTCTAATGATCAATTAAGATCTTTCTTCATTTCATCAATCATCTTCACTGTGCTACCAGTGATGACTAGATCATCGACATATACAACAACTATCACAATCTCCCCCTTAATTTTTGAGGTAGAGATTGGGATAATATAGATTTATATGAATCCATGCTAAACGAGACACTCATCAATTTTAATGTACCAATCCTGAGATGTCTGTTTAAGGCCATATAGATATTTCCTGAGTCTACATACCTTTTTTTCTTATCCAGGTACAACATAACCCTCAAATTGAGTCATGTAGACTTCTTCCAATAGATATCCATTAACAAAGGAACTTTTCACATCCATTTGATGGACTTTCCAACCAAATTGAGTAGCTAGAGAAAATATCATCATGATCATTTTGATCTTAGCTGTGGGAGAAAATTTTTCCTCATAGTCTATGCCTTCCTTTTATGCATACCCATTTGCTACCAATATCACTTTGTACTTGTCTATGGTCCTATATGCTTTATACTTTGTTTTGAATATCCATTTGCAACCAATGGGTTTCTTCCTTGGTGGAAGATTGACAAGCTACCAAGTTTTTTTTGTCATCACTGAATGATACTTACTATCCATGGCATCTTTCCAATCTCAAATAAATATCCTCATACATGTGTGTAACTTCACTATATACTCACATAATTTCAGTTTCCGGATTTATGTCGTGCGATCGTTCACAGACAGATGGGATGGATCAAAGTGTGTGCACTATGTCCTTATTTTTTCCCATTGATTTATAGGGACAATGCCCAGATGATGTTATTACATCTATATTAAGCATTAAGTGTAGTCGTAGTCACGATGGATTTACTCATAAGCGCTTCCAAGACACACTGTATATATCGAACATTGGAAAAGAGATTTGAAGATCTTGTGAGTGTTACAAAACCAAATTTCACTGTTTTATTTTCAAAACTCTACTAGTTTTTCTCAGTTACAATGTTTGCGTTTGAATATGAAAACCTACAAATTAGTACAATCCATTGGAAAATACACTAAAAAATATATCATTATATCCAATATGTAGAAAATTTGAATGACAGACATTTTTTTTGTTTTACGAGGCCTTGTGGCCTTCGGAGCTCAATATGTCTAACTATGCAAAAAACCACAAAAAACAACTAAAAATTTCACTTTTAGGTACCCCCTTTTGAATATATTTCTTAGTATGATGTTTTAAGCAAAAGGGGCGAATTTATTTTTTCCCAAAAATATGGTTTTCCTAGCTAATTTTAGAGTGTGGGTTGGTTATAACTAGGGGCTTTAGTGGGTTTTTCCACCGCTAAATATGATGACATGCACTTAAATACCCACCAAATTCATATAGTTTTTAAACTATAGATTTTTATGGGAGTGAAACCCTTCACCTCACTCCTGTAAGACTTTCCATCTATCCATGAAAGCACTTACAATGCATAAGCTATGAAATGGGGATTATTATATTTAATCAGTAAAGAAAATTGATTAACCTTTTTAAACAGAATGTGTTGAGAGGAGGTTATTCCACATGGCCATGCAGGAAAGATGGCGTGGATTAGTGATTCTGCTATAAGCAAATCTGAGTCCCTTGGACACTTTTTTCTTTCTTTTTGTTTTGTAATGTTTTGACCTGCCATTTGATTGATTATCCCCAACTCTTTATTGTTGTGCAGGTCACTTTTGATGGCTCTGTAATGTTTTGGACACTGTTGTTTGCATGTAGGGTATGCTCACCTTGGATTTGGAAGGGATCTCGTTGAGGGGAGGGTTCAACACAGATACCACCTTTATTTTGTAAAGGACCTCAACCTGATCTAATGATATGCAACTCGAATCATCAATGGAGGTGGAGACAAATCCTACTAATGCACAAAGGGTTCAACATTTTATGTAAAATGGCTCAGTCAAACAAGATAACCTAGATCCTCATTGAATGCAAAGGACTCAACCAGCTCATAGGGAAGGGTTTGATCAATATGTAAACTCATTGACAATTCAAACTCACCATCCTATTTTGAAAATATCGATGAGCCTTTACAACTCACTATAGATACACAACTCTCCCAATGATTACAAGATATACCCGCCCTTATCAAACAATGTAACTCGATAGTCAAAGAAATCAGCTCGGTGTCCAAATTTTCAATGCAGATTCCTTCAATACATAACACAGCCTACTAAAATTGGCAGTATAGGCATTTTTAGCTGATACTATTTGTACCTCTAGATTTATAGGGAAAAATGAAAAAAAATGTTTTTTTAATTCTTTTTATGATTTGATTTCTTTTAATCTGATTACTTCTAGCAAGAAAAATTTTCCTAGTGAAAAGGATCTTAGATAAAAAAAAATCTTTCTAAACACTTGGAACTAAAGAGGGGGTTGTGGGGATGAAGGGATGCAGCTGGGACATTACAGGAGGCTAACAGGCTCTCCAAATGCTGCAAATGCTTCTTCAATCTCCTCTACATCTTCTCCACTCTCTCTAGATACCTTCTCTACTCTTAGTCTTTCTTATCCTAATCTGATACCAAATCCAGAAGAGGTACGGAAGCCTCATAATTTTATTGATATGCAATCAAATCAAATTATAATAGAAGTGTTACAATACTTATAGGTATTGTATAACCACATGCAGAAAAATGATATGTTGCACAAGTGCAACAATAAACATAGTTATAGTAGCTTCCAAAATACATCCAGGAAGCACAAAAATATCAAATAATAAAAAATATGATTGTTATAACTATGTAAAAATTAAACATACGTGAATACAATATGAAGAATATGGTTATAAAACCATATAACAATACAAAAATTAATTAACCCAATGAATTAATACTTACCTAAGGTAAAAATGTAAATATGATGCATAAATAACCTATTAAACTAAGTGTACCGTAACATATTGGCTAAGCACCTGACTCCCTTATCCTTGCGAGACCATGAAGTGAGGGGGTAGGCCCTAATACCATGCCCCATACTAGTACTACCATAAATTTAGGCCTCATGTACCTTTGGGTATATCGAGGACTCTGACCTTTAACAAACCTAAAACCAGCCTTAGAACTACCATATCATTAGAGTCCCCCTGATCCTCTCCCTCCACATCTAAATTCTAATAAAGATAATTAAAATTCTTTTTCTTGACTTGTCTATTACATTTGTAACTCTCTTAGGGATTTGTTGTTTTTTCATCAGTTAATTAACATTTAAAATGGATCAATCATCCACATCAACATATTCTTTTACCCCTTATATGTAATTTTTACAATCATCTATGACTACTTCATCCACTACCTCTACATATTTTTATCCAAATCAATTTCCAAACATTCCCTATATAGGATCTAGTCCTTATCAATCTTATCAACCTATCACATCCTACTCAACTTTACTTAGCTCGGGCATATTCCCAAACCCATTAAGACCATTTTTTGTCCCTTATGAATCATCTACCTTTCATCCAATCATACAACCCTAAAACAACACTTTTCAACAATCCTATGACTATCCTTCACAACCAAGTTACTTTTAAACTATCGCTCCTCAGCCCATGTCAATTGAATCCCATCAATAAATCCTCACCACATCCCCTCCTTCATCAAAATCTCATCATAATCATAATAACCCCCGTCTCTTATCCAATAAACCTATCTTGAATTTAATTCCTCTCTCAATACCTCAAAAATCCCAAACCTATACATGCATCCCTACTCAGGCCTAATCAACCCCTATTATCTAACAACAACAGCCTATACAACATCTCTATATGTCTCCCAGATTACCTTTATCACAACCTACTTTGTAATCAGTATCTTTTCAAGCTACCCCTTATTAACCCCCACATCAATCCCATCCACAATAAATCCAGTTTACTCTCCCCCATCATCAATCAAATAAATCGCATTCTTAGCCACACTCACATGTTAATTACCTAATGCCTAATCTTACAAACGATCCCATAAAATATCTATCAAACATATTGTCTAATTTGGAAGTGACTACCATGGGATCTAAGTACATCCTCACTTATGGTCAAGTTTGTAATGAACCCATCCATCCATCAATACCATATAAGCCTTATCCTCCACATTGGGAATTTCCTGAATTTACCATCTTCCATGGCCAGGAGGATCCTCAATATCACATACTAGCCTTTATATACTCATGTTATCTCATCATCCATGATTAATATCTCATGTTTAGAACCTTTCCTATGTCACTGGAAGGAATTGGTTTAGATTTGTAAAACTCCTTCCCTTGATACTCTTTATTCTCTTTCACGCAGCCAGCCCTATTATTTTTCAAGCACTTCGCTATCAACATTACTTGCAAACTCACCATTTCTGACCTCTTTACCATGAAACAATCTAAAAACTTCTTTTTTTCACTTTGTAACTAGATGGAAAATTATTATCAAATAATTGACCTTGCCACTGCCTCAATCAGAACTGATCGAGTTGTTTTCTAGATAATGTTCCCATCACATCTCATCCACACTTTAGATCCACACATTTTAGACTTTTAACAAAGCCTTCACCATGGCTAGAAATTTAAAAATCCAAGCCCTTGAAGAATGTCATCTTCATCCTCAATCTACACATGTCCCGTCTGATTCCCATAGGTGTTTGTAGTCATTTTTTATGCCCTTTCAAAGAACAAGGAAATCCCATGCGCGGGCACTAAGCCCATCCTTTATGTGATTTGTGTGAGAATTCATTAGTTATGAAAGAAACTTAAGTGAAGATACTATAAATAAACCATACATTCATCTTATATCTCAGAACGGGCTTCTAGACCAATGTATTCATTCATATAATAAAAGAATTATAGAATATAGATCTAAATCACAATAGAAGGGAAATACACAGGGGTTTACATCCACTCATATGAAATATATATAAAAATGATCCATATAGATGTAAGTAATACTAGAACCACACATATTCATATTAAATATGATGATAACCACATTACATTTTACTAAGGAAATCACAGATCCATATAATAGTGCAGACAAATGTCATGCATCAAAACTGGACTTAAGCCCTTCATAGTACCAAAAAATATTCATACCCATCCTCTTGATACAACATACCCCTACAGATCCTCTAAACCCAACCCATAGAGTTCTCACAATATTCCTGCATAGCTTCACCTCTTTCCATTCTCTATCTCTATATCCCTTCTCTTTCTTCTACCGGGAACTTATATATATAGCATTAACAAGCACTGCCATGCCTTTCAGAAGTTGTAGATTGATTTCCATGTGTCCAAGTGGTCCTCCATGGGAGCATGCTCCTTCAGAAATGATCTCTCCATCCTTCATCATGGCGACCTTCTAGAATCTTCTATCGTAAGGTATATTCCTTTTGTGGGCACCAAGTTGTCAAGCTAGAAACTTATCCACTCTATATGCACACTCGTATCATTCTTTCCTCATGTTCTTCTCAATATGCCAAATATGGCTAAGTCCCAAAAAAGTTTCTCTACCTTGCGTACGCATGCCACTATTTCTACTAAACCCTCCTAAAACCTTGTCCTACATTCTCCTTGTGTACCCTTATTTAAATAGGCCTTGCACGACCACGTTCCCTCTTGCACTTAGCCAATATTTTAGGGGCCCAACAGTATTCATATGAACTAGATGAAACTACCACACATGATGTCATTACTTGTCTTCCTGACCATACACCCTCAATATATTTAGTCCATATAGATAGTGCACATCCTTTGAGTCACGTCATCAACTCTATTACACATTTTCTTCCCCACGAGGATCCCCTTTCATCACCAACATTTCCCCTTTAAGAATCAGAGTCCCTGAATCCTCTTGTAGATAATCCTCTCATATCAACATCACCTTCACTTACTATTTAGTCCCGTGCCACTTCCTTACATCCTTTAGACTCCAACTTGGAGGCTATAACAAAAGGGTCACCTATAATCAAATATCTCGACATCCATCCATCCTTAAAACCTACTGAATACTTGGGTAGCTCACATGAATGTAACTTACCTCATTCATGTCTATAAACAACATCCCCCTCATTTGAATTTAGCCTAATCATATCTCTAGTTCTTCACCCACCATCCGGTCTAGAAACTTATCATGAATTAAACACTATAAAATTAAATCCTATCACATCCATGGCCTCACCCTCATCATCTAACGTGAGACCCTCTTCTCTATTTAAATAAAAAATTACAAAATTAAAACCTATCACATCCATGACATCATCCTCATCATCTGTTGTAAGACCATATTTTTTACCTAAGGCCCACATTACAAAATCAAAATACATGTAATTTAATGTCTCAACCTTTCCATTCATTCTAGGATCCCATCCTTTATCACAATCCATATCCATCACATCTATGTCTCCACCCACATCATCCATTTTGGGGCCCCATCCTTTATCTCGATATCCTTTTACATAGACAAACCCTATCTCATATGTGATCTCTTTCCCCTCATCTATTTTGGGACCTTATCCCTCATCTAATTTTATCAATCCTAAATCTTATCCCATCCTTATATCATATCATATCTCTTATCAACCTCACAACACCCCTATGATATTTCAACACCATACACTATCCGCTCATCCACCCACGTTAAAAAAAAAGACACATCCTATGAAGCATTCTCATAAATCAAAATAAAAAACCATTGATCAAAATTCCCCTAAATGGACTTACATTGACATCCACAATAAGTTCATACAGAATTCTCTCATCACATTACCACCCATCAAAACACCCAATCCACATACTCAGAAACCCACCTTGTACAATCAAAACAAAACATGTGGCTACCATATTATCCCATGTCTAAACATAGAGAGTTGTAAATAACTTAAATCCATAATCCCATGACTCTTCCTTGTTAATTATCTTCTCCTATAAGGATACAATCCTAATCCATCATCAATATCATATGCACTGCTACCCTCATCATTGTTAGTGTTCTCAATGACATCTTTAGGTCAAGGGGAACATCTTTAATCTGGTATTAATAAACCTCTTATGTACATCTCTTCAACACCTTCCATTGAAGGTCCTTATATCTCATCAACATCTACAACAAAGTAATTGACATTTTCCTCATCGACATCTAGAGGAATAGGGGGTCATCTTCAATTATATCTTGGAAAATATTTCTCATATATCTTTTCATCACCTTTCATTGAAGTTCCCTCATCTCAAATAAATACATTTCACCCACCTACGTGAATCATAAATCTACATACACAAAGAAAAGGTAAAACTAGATATTTTTTAACTAACCCTACCTATCAATCATCCTCTCACATCCCATCCAAATTTTTAATGGCTCTTTTCTGAAAGGTTACACATCCTCCTTTATTTACCATATACTCAATCAATGAAAATCAAAACTTTCATCATCCTAACCTATAATATATCATTACTTTTAGCACATGTTATCTCTATCCACGTGGTCATGCTAGGGGGTCCCCTCTCTTCTGAGACTTCAAAAGTCTCACCATGCACACCTCCCCCTAGTTAATCCTCACCAATCCTATCCTCTCAATCTCATCAAAATTTCACTACTATAGCAAGAAGTAAATGTGGAAATTTTTCCCCTGATTGGATTGATCCATATAGTATGGGTCGGGAGCATATCATCGAGTCTCCCTTGATGGTACACCTAAAAATGAACCTATTAATTCCTTGCAATTTTTATCTTTCTAGTGTTAACACATCGACCATCATGATAGTATTCATATCATAGATATTATTTCACCATCAACTAGTCATCTTATCATCGTAGTGACTTGAAAGTATGTGGTTTTCCATTACTATCCCCAAATCCTTAAAGATTAGCACCACAACTTTGTTCATCACATATTTCACATGTACAAGTTCCTCCTTAGCAAGAATCCTATAATCATTACATCCATCTACCTTATTTACCAGCCAAAGACATGTCATGGGGAACACATGTGTACGTCGTGTACACATTTCATCTCCCCTCCTTGAAATGGTCTATTAGGGACTGCCCTTAACTAAAATAAATTCAAATATATCTATAGATACATCCTATCAAAATAAAAATATTGATCCCTAGAACGAAAACTATCAAAAATGAAAAATCATATTATCAAAATCATAGACCAATCCCTTAAATTATGGCTATCTGTAAAAAAGAAAAATCAAAAAGTCAAAATTATAGAGCACTCCCTCAAAGGATAGTTACCCATATACAAATTCTTCCTAAATCGATCAACCTTTAAAAGGTCAAAAATCAAAAGCATCCTAGGAAAGCTTCCCACATCATTTAACTTTCCCATAAGAGAAAAATTCCTGCATCGATTAGTTTGCATCAAAAAAATAAATTTATTGTTATAGAATTTCCATATGAAACCAGTGAAAAGAGAACCTTACTCCACGACACAACCTATATATGTTAACCCTTTCATGTTCTAGGAAGGTACATATTTTAACTTCATCTCTATATCTAAGATCCTATCTATGACTATGCATTTTTATTCATGTGCTAACACTTATTATAAGGCTAAGATTGTAAGTTCCTTCACCATATCTATCCCCATCACATATGCATCAAATCTAGTATAAGGAAATCATTCTAATTTTTATTCTTCACCATAGTTACAATTTTTTTTGAAAAAACATTAAAATATCATTAAAATCAAAATAAAAAAATAATTCATATAAAAAAACATAACTTTAATATCTTTCAACCCTACCACATCGATATCTATTAATATCTATCATCACATCAACATCTATTAAATACCATATAATCATGATCGCATCTTAATTTTACATTGACACATGAAAGAAATCAAATCAAAATAACATCAACAACCACAAAACAATCATATCAATGTATCATTATACATCATCTGGAGTCTCAAAAACTTTGTGTATCACGAGTCTACATCAAAATGTCAAATCTATTTAGTAAAATTGACATTTGTTCACTGAATTCCTCTTCAAGCGTTGTGCCTCTAATCACCATCAGGGAAACTATCTATTCCTCTATCAGGACCACTTTTTTCATTATTCATATGTCCATAAGAAACTAATACTTAGGTTCCCCTCTCACTTGACATCCTAGTCTTGTAAGCCCACCTTTTTGGAAACATCAATTTTGGTCCTTGGACCTCGTCAAACCATCATCTTTCCATTGTTAAATTCAAATTTATATAGAACACAAACCCTTTGGTTCCCCTGTCACTTGAATTTTTGGCCTCGTAATCCCACCTTTGTGGCACCATCAATCTTTGTTCCTATGACCTCGTCAAAACATCCTTTTTATTTCCCTTTCCCATTACTAAGTCATATGTCTATAGGAAACGAAACCTTTGGTTCCCTTATCAATTTATTTTTTGATGACACCCATCTTGTTTCTGTACCTCATCTTCAAGCATCATCTTTCCATCCTTACATATTTCCATCTATTTCTTTCAAACTCGTGATTAATTCCCTTTTATTCATCAATATCTAGTTTAAGGGGGAGTACCTCATCATATAATTCAGCATCATTCATCTATCACATCTAGTATTTTTCTCTTGGCTTATCTAAAACCACTCAACAAAGGGGAAAATGTAGATACCTAAAATTAGCTCCACTAATCCCTGTGTGCACATATTCTAGAACCCCTTAATTATCACATCAATATCATATTATACATTAAATCCTTATTCCAAGTCTAATTTCTCCCCATTATATATACTCCCCATAAATATCATTCTACAGTTGTAAAATCTTATTTTCCCCCTTCCTAGACAACTCAAACCAATTAGAAACAAAAATCAAATAAAAAACAAATCAAGAACTTATCAACCATTTCACTACCCCCTTGACCTATATAACGTCTTTCTAATACATGCCCTTCATAAAAAAAAAAAAACATGATTTGGGAAGCAATTTCAACATTTTTTCCTATAAATCCTAGATCGTCGGTGATTCTACCAATCATTGGAGATTCTCTCTAGTTAGTGCTGACCCTATATAAGTAAGTCTTAGGCCTTCATTTCAAGTTATTTGATAGCTTGTAAAATTATCTCATAGCTTCCTCCATCTTAGCCGATAGCTTCTAAACTTATCCTAGAGCTTCCTCTACTTCATTTAGACTTTGTTTAAGGCCTTCATGTTGTAATCTTGTTATATCATATCCCTCTTACAAAGTAAGATTCATCATAGAAAAATTCAAAGACATAAATATTTCTTTTTTATCCTTTGGAGGTCACTCAAACATCCAGACATCAATTCAATAATCTTTGTGCATCAACAATTTCCCCCTCTTATATAATGTCATATTTTTCATCTTCATTTATCAGCTCAAACAAGATAAGTTAGGTCATCTAGCCCCCAAGATTTTTATCACACATTCCAATCCCATTATCTGTCACTACTCATCCTTTGTAGGTGTCTTCCTAACATATCAAAATCCTTTGAACAATTTGTAGCACTCTATCAATTATCTAAATAAAATCTATCATCTTACTCACCTTTGTGCGTACATAGTCATCTACATCCTTACTTTTTTGAGCCATTTTGTGATTCCTAAACTCCCATTGGATCAAGTATCACCATCAAACCATCATATATCCATGGACCGCGTCAGTCTATTTTCCTTTTCATTGCTGGTTATATCGTCAGTTTTATCATTTTATCTTATCATTATCAAATTTATTTCTTAAACACAGATTGACATCCTTGCAAGGAAGTCCATTGAATTTCAGGGACCGATCTTTTCTAGGAAATCCGCCATATATCTATCTAATCCTATATTTTTCTAAGTGTCTGTACATTATAGGTAAATTTTATTGTAGACTCACAGCACCCCTGGATGTAGATCAGGCTTCTAGGTTGATCACTCTAGCATCCAGTGTGATTGCACAACATGGAAACCTCTCTCCAAGTGTGGGGACTTGTGAAACTGAGAGAGGAATCTCCATATTAGAGGCTGGTTCCTCAAACTCCTCTGATTTAGATATATATTTTGTAAAACTATAGAGGTTCAGATCCTAATATTACTCTAAATTGCAAGGAGAAAAGGATAGAAATGCAAAAAATATGAAACTAACTAAAGGTGGTGATGTACCAAAAGGAGTGGTGAAACATTTTTGTCAAGCAAATAGACATAGACCAAAGTTTACAACATAAAAACATACACAAACTGAAAAAGATATAATTTAGGATTTGAAATGAAGCAAATAATACAAACAGAGGAGTGAAAACCATTCATAGAGCTTGCATTATCATTTCCAGTGTCAAAATCACTGCATTACAACCTCAAAGAGGTAAAAACTGTTACAATCCTTGAAGAGGTCTGATCCTTGCATCAATCACTTGCTGGAGGTGAAAGAAGAAGTCTGTTATGTCAAAAATTGTTCCCCCTTTTGAAATGAGCCAAATCTGGCTTTTACAGTGTAAGGGTCGAGCCCAGGGGACAGAAAACGTACAAAAACATGAGAGCCCATCCCTCCTTGACTGCAGATGCATTAAAAATGGCATGGGGGACCTTACAAACCCATACCCTGTCACTTTGACTGGATTACAGGAGAATGTGACCCATTCTGCATTAAATCTGGTCGCTGGAATGTCACTTCTAGCCATTAACATGCGTCAGAGCTGTTTCTCAATTTTCTCTCCCCAGAATGCACCAAAACTCAAGATTAACCCCGAAATCATGTAGAGAATTTCACAATATTTCCATTGATATAAAGAACGTGCAAATCCGAGCTCTGGATCGAAAGATATGTTGATCTGAAGATTTAGGGCACAAAACAGGCGAAACGTGTTTTGAAAATCTTTCCCGCGCTCTGCCACCTAGATGACACATGTCAAGCACTGATTGGATGCGTAATTCTCTCTCCTTCCCTGTCCCATGGGTTTTCCTGCTTCATTGGACACGTGTCCTCTTTTGATTGGCTCGGGTTAGTGCTTGAAACCTCACCCTTTGACTTTTGGACTTTTTTCCCCTGTGACACATGTCGTGATTTGATTGGTCTGCGGGTCTGCCGGCTTTTCAAGCCCTTCGCATCCCTTTGTCTTGGATGTCCCAGTGCTGTTTGGGACAAAAACTCCTGATCCACCCGAAATGGGCTTCCTTGTCCCTCATTTGGCCGATGACACATGGCATTGCTTGACTGGCTTTCGGCTTCTTCAGCTATCTGCATCCCACGCATCCCTTTGTACTGGCCGGTTCACGTCCTTCGCGTACATTTGTTCCAACTGTCCCAGACTGTCTGGGATAAATTCTGCCGGTTCACCCGATTCGGCCGGTTCGCATTCCTTTGTCCCACATGTCCCAAACCAGTTATTCAATTTTCTTCTCCTTCGGCCGAACCAGCTTCCTGCATCTGCTGCGTACTTCTGGTTCGACTGTCCCGGTGCTAAAGTTCTCTGTTTCGGCTGATTTGGGTGGTTCGCGTCCTCACGGCCCGAATGTCCCAAACTGTTTTGCTCAACAGTTTAGTCAATTTTGCTTCCTCCTTCGGCCGGATCGGCTTCTCGCGCCCTGCACATCCTTTTCTCCCAGATGTCCCTTTGCTTCGCGGACCGCCTGGAGGCTTTTCGGCCGATCTGCATCTTGATGTCCCTCACTTCCCTAATGTTGCGAGGACTAGGACTTAGCTAATTTTCACGATTTTTCCTGTCCCAAGCTTGTTTTTGCTACTTTTTTCACCTTTCCTCAGAACTTGCTCTTTTCTTCTTCGGCCAGGGGAGTTAGAAAAAATATAAGGGGACCCTAGAAACATGATTTTTTTGCCCTGAATCGATTCGTTTGCCTGGGACTTGAGAATTCTAATGCATGTTATCAAATTAACCCTAGGGGGTGAATTTAGATAACAATTGGTGACTCAGCGGGGGTACCTGCCTGCTAGGTGAAAAGACCAGTAGCCTAAAGTAGTCCATTGGGCATGGAGTCATCAAATATTCTGTTTAGGACCCTAACTGACTCAGAATGTGCAAGGAGGAAGATGGAAAGTCACCTGATGAAAGCAAGGACTGCTAAACATCTTCATGGACAGTATGCTGTGCCAAAGCACTTAGGGAAAACAAAACTAACCTACAGTAAAACAATGTGCACAAGCACTTAGAGGAAAGAAAATATAATCTAATATTTATAGAGGTAGTGAACTTCCCTTTAGAAGCAGCGCTTGAGATAGATTCCATTGACTGGAATCTGTAGTTCTTCACCATCCAATGAGGCCAGTTGGAAAGCATTGTTGTTCTTGCACTTTGTGACCATATATGGGCCACTCCAAACGGCATCAAATTTTGAATGCCTTCCCGGTTTTGCTCTGTCCACATCCCATTTCAACACTAGATCTCCAACTTGAAAATATCTATCTTTGGTCTTCCTATCAAAGGTCTTCTTGATCAAAGCTTGATCCTTTTCCATTGCTTGGGATGCCTGATTTCTGATCTCTTGCAGCTCCATCAGCTCTGCATACCTCACTTCCATGGGCTCAAACTCTAGCAACTCCAGCTGTTTCATGAGTTCCAACGTTGGCAACTCAAGTGACATGGGCAAGGTTGCCTCTCTTCCATAGACAAGCCTGAATGGAGAGTTACCTGTGGATCTTTTGGGAGTTATCCTATCAGCCCATAAGGCTGATTTCAGTTTGGTATGCCAAGACCTCTGATTCTCATCAAGAGTCCTCCTAATGATCCTCAACAAGTTCTTTTTTGTAGACTCGGCCTGGCCATTACCCTGAGGGCAATAGTTTGATGAAGTGCTTAGGTAAATACCGTTCTTGACAGCCCACTCAGTCACCTTAGATCCAATGAATGCCAATGTGTTATCAGAGATTATTATAGTAGGTACACCAAATCTGGTTGTTATCCCCTCATAAAAGTCTAAGATGCTAGACTCATTCACCTCTTTGAGTGCTACTGCTTCTGTCCATTTGATGAAGTAGTCTGTGGCTGTCAAAATCCATTTGTGCCCTTGGCTTGAATTGGGATTAATGACTACAATGAAGTCCAAACCCCATTGCATGAATGGCTGGTCAACTGAGATTGGATGCAATGGGAGGGCTGCAAGTCTCTCTTTTCCTGTGAAGAATGCACAATTCTTACACCTCTTGATCCATGCATAGCAATCACTGAAGATTTTAGGCCAATAATAACCAGCCTTCATGATTTTTAGAGCTATCACTCTTGGTGCAAAATGGCCACCAGCTGGGCCATCATGAAACTCTTCCAACACCCTTTGAAGCTAACCTGTGCTAATGCATCTTAGCAGCACTCCATTTACATCCTTTTTGAACAAAACTCCATCAACGATGGCATATGAGACAACCTGCAATCTGAAGTGTCTCCTTTGGGTCTTGCTCATCTCCGGAGGGCATAGGCATGTTCCTAGGAAGTGAATAATACCTTGGGTCCAGGAAGGAGTTGGGGCGGCATTGTCTTCTTCTTGTTTGCCACTTGGCTCATGACTGTCCTGGACTGTCAAAACAGGCTCTTCTTCATTGCATACTTCTTTTTATTTCCCCAAAACCAGCTGCTCACACAATCCTTTCCCTCTTACCAGCTTGGTGATCTTGATCTCAATGTCATACTCCATGACACGGGTGATCCAACCTGCCCTTTTCTCATTCAAATCCTTGTTGAGGAGGAAGTCCTTAACTCTAGCATGTGAGACCAACAACTGGACCTTGTTGTTTGAGACTAAATGCTTGAATTTATTCAAGCTTCTGATTACTACAAGTACATGCTTTTCAATAAAAGAGTACCTCACCTCGCAGTCATCTAGGCTCTGGCTGAAAAAGGCAATCAGCTACTCATCATTATCTTTGTTCTGTTGTACTAGAATGGCATAAATAGTGTCATCACCTCCAAATGCATAGAGGATGAAATCCTTGGAGAAGTTTGGGTTGATGAGATTTGGTGCCTGAGAGATAGCTTCTTTGATTACTTCAAAACTCTCCTTGTGTTCTGCTGTCCACTTAAAAGCCATGCTCTTCTTTAACATTTTGGTGATAGGCTTGACAAGGGCTGCAAAATCTGGGACAAACCTGTGGAAAAAATTGATCCTTCCCAAGAAGCTTTGAAGAGCCTTCTTGTGACTTGGCAATGGTAATGCTCTTATGGCTTCAACCCTTTCTGGATCAATTACCAGTCCTTCTTTCAAGACAATATGGCCTAGAAGTTTCCCCTCATGAGCCAGGAATATGCATTTTTTGGGATTCAATGATACTCCAAACTTTCTACACCTCTGAAACACCTGCCTCAGATGAAAAAGGTGATCCACTACATTTTTGGAGAATACAGTGATGTCATCAAGATATATCAAAACTATTTTATTGATCAACCCCTTGAATGCCATATCCATTGCCCTTTGGAAAGTGGCTCCAGCATTTGATAGGCCAAATAGCATCTTCTTGTAGGCATATGTTCCCCATTTGGTTATGAAGGTTGTCTTGAACTGATCTTCCTCCCTCACCATAACCTGATTGTAGCCTGAGTAGCCATCAAGTAGTGAAAACCTTTCTGAACTAGCCACAACCTGCAATATTTGCTCCATAGAAGGGAGTGGATAATGATCCTTGAGAGAGGCTCTATTCAAATCTCTGAAGTCGACACACAACCTGATCTCTCCATTCTTCTTTCTGACTGGGACTAAGTTGGTGACCCAACTTGAGTGTTTGATGGGGAAGATGATACTGGCCTCAATAAGCTTGCTTAACTCTTTTCTCATGAGAGGTTCAATATGGGGATTCACTGGCCTCTGCTTTTTCCTGACAGGCTTGGATTCCGGATCCATCTCAATAGTATGTTGTGCCAACTTTGGGTTGAAACCTCTTAGATCTTTGTAAGTCCAAGCAAAGACATCTGGGAACTCTTGAGAAAGCTGAACAAAATCAGATTTCTCTTGTGGAGTACTTACTTTGCCAATTTTTAATGTCTTGTCTTCTTCCACTAAAATAGGCTCTGAATCTTCACCCTTTACTTGAATGTTCACTTTCTCCTTCCGGAACTGATCATTCGGGTTGAAGATTGACTCCAAGGTTATGAGGCCTTTTGGTAACTTGTTAGTTCTCAGTTGCACCACTTGGTCACCATACTGCTGATGTAGCTTGTCTTGATTCCTGGCGGAGAACTCAGCTTCTCCTTGTCAGAAATTAGCAATTTACTGATCATTCTCGAAGACTTGCCAACTTGTGTTGTTATCCGGAACAGCTGGTCTCACAACCAATTTGATACGAGGCTGAGGTTTTTCACTTTTGAAATTTTCTACAATGTCAAATGTAGCCCCAATTGCTGCCAGTCTATCAGCGGATTCATTCCTTTCTCTTGGGATGGAATTGATGCTAAAAGCTTCAAAATCTTCAATAAGATCCCATAC
Organism: Taxus chinensis; assembly: GCA_019776745.2. Classification (NCBI taxonomy): domain Eukaryota; kingdom Viridiplantae; phylum Streptophyta; class Pinopsida; order Cupressales; family Taxaceae; genus Taxus; species Taxus chinensis. Next base: position 806,516,621 of record CM034148.1, read on the forward strand.
CCGATTTTTGTAATTCTTCAACAGATCATTTTTGGTAGCATTTTTTCCTTTGACTTGGTTTACAATCAGCTCACTATCACCAAATACTTGTAAATTCCTGATGCCTTTCTTCATTGCCCAGTGCAGTCCATGAATTAAGGCTTCATACTCAGCCGTGTTGTTTGAACAGGAAAACTGAAAACAGAAGGCTGAGTAATACTTTATACCTTGTGGTGAAATGAGCATAGCTCCTCCTCCTGCACCTTGTCTACTCCTTGACCCATCAAAGAACAATTACCATACTTCATTCTTGTCTTTATGATCTGGCTTGGTGATGTTGGGGAGAGGTTGATTCCCTTCATGTATACAATAGACTCCTAGCTTAGATTCTTCTACTTCTTGATAAGGATCAAAAGCGTGTATCTTGTTTTCCCATTCATCAAGAGTTAGATCCGGGATGCTTCCAATCTTGGTGTCAACCTCATCAGTGCTAGGGTGATCTTCTTGATCAAATGCTGAGCAATTGGCATTAATCTGACTTGGAGTGTAAGGCTCAATATGGAAGTTTGCAATAGGTTCGGATATGATTGTAGCCTTAGTTCCATATCTTGTTCTGAATAGCATGTGTGACCAATCAGCAGACAAATACCCTCCAATCTTGGCTGTGAAGTCCCTTGACAAACATAGGGCAAAGAGTGGTGGAAGGTCTATGACTGATACATCTTGTAAGACAACAACATTTGGACATGCATGTAAGGTAAGACTCAAGTTTTTAATCACTCCAACTATTGCTATTGCTGTCCCATCTAACTGCACTACCCCTTTGGATGTTATTTCATACTGGAGCCCTAGTTGATCAGCTATTTGTTTGGGCATGACAAAACTACTTTCCCCGGAATCAATCATGCAATTGTGTACTAGCTGATTTCTAATGATAAACGAAACATAGAAAGGAGGGGGCTTTAAAAATATTACCTTGTTGTCCTCCATGACTTCCTTCAGGTTGGGCAACATTTGTAAGCACTTTGTCTTGCATATGAACCTGTTGATTTGAAGTTGGCCAGTCCTTCATGGCAGCTTGCAGCAGATCTCTTTGTCCTGGGATGGATAGGGATGCCCACATTGATATATTGACATTAGTCTTCTTCATCTGTTCAATGATACTAAATGGGGACGAAGTATCCTTTTGTTGTCCCTTGGTTTGTACATTTACTCCTTGCACGTAGGGCAGCAACAACTGGCATTTGAGTTGGCCCAGGGGTTGTTCTTGGCTTCCCTTGTGCATTTGAAATGGGACTTTTCTTGCCAATCATTTCTGGAGTCATAGAGGGTTGTGGATTGGCTGGGGATAATAGCTGTTCTTCACCCAAATTTCTCCTCTTTGACCTTGTGTTGGCTGCAACACCTTGAGAAACTACTTGATTCATGCCACAGAAATCTTCTGCTTGCCAGTTCACCAATGTGGTGTCATTTGGGGCTGATTGCTGTTGGAATGTTTCTTGTTGTTGGTTGTTTCCTTGACTGCCTTCACCCTCCACACCAGTATTTGTCACCATCAATGCTTGATTGAGAGCACCATTGAAACACATGGATTAGTTATGAGGCTTGTTACATGGAAAGCACCAATCATATTCTTGGGCAATGTTGTTCTGGAATGGCACTAATGCTTTAGAAACAGATACAACATTGGGGATTGTAGGGCTAAAATGGTCTATTAGTGGGAGGCCTTACTTGGCTTTGATTTTGATTTGCAGCCTGATTTGGTGACCTATTTTTGTTGGTATGGGGGCCTAGCCTGGTATTGTGCTTGAGGCTGATACGGTCTAGCACTTTGAGCTTGCTGTCTTTTGATAGTAACCAGCTCATTTCCCAAATTTTGCAACTGTTTCATGACCTCTTGGAGTTCATTTGAAGCACTAGAGGATGAAGTAGAAGTTTCACTTGAACTTTGATTTCTAGGGGTGGGAACAGGAGCCAAAGCGGGTGCTTGACTAGTGCTTGGATTTTCTAAGTTTGGATACAAGGGCATGGGAGGCCTAGGAGCCAGTTTACCAGCTTGAATAAGATAGTTTTCAGCTCTAATGGCAATGCTATAAGCAGCAGGTAAGGTTGTGCCTCCCATAGATTGAATTAACATAGAAATATTAGAATTCAAAGCTTTAAGGTAATATAGAAAAGCACCTTCTGCTGTTGGCTTGACCGTACACTGGAATCCTATCCCAAGACCTTTGAAATCTGAAGTTGAAGTCAGTCAGCTACTCGTTGGGGGCTCTCTTGATAGTTGTCAGCTGCTCCAAAAGAGACAAGTTGTCTCCCTTCTCTCCAAATTACTTGTGAAGTGCAATACACAGCTGATTCCAGTTTGTGATAGAACCAGCTCCAAGGCTCCTAAACCATTGCAATGCTTTACCCATTGAATGAAGATGCTAGTAACTTGACAGCCACTTGCATTTCATTGATTTCATGGATTGCACAAAGGTTAGCAATATCTTTAACATGATCACCTGGAGTAGTCTGATTTTCTTTGGTGAAGTAGGGAATGTTCTTCAAGGCTGCAATAGGAACTGGATGTTGTGCATTGAGAGCAAGTGGGCTGCTACCTGTGAAGTTGACGTAGGGGTTGTTCTGAGCCATTCTGATTGGTCTTAAAACCCTTGTTAACTGAATGAAAGGTCTAACAGGTGGAGGAGTTGAGAGAGTTATGTTTGGTGGAGATGGAGACCTTTGAATCCTTCTTCCTCTTTTCCTTCTTCTTGGAGATAATTACAGGTATTCAAACAACACTTCTTCTTCTCCAAATATTGACCTTGTGGTGATTCTTCTCATGAGTTTTCAGGCCTGAGCTTGGAACTAGTTGATTCTTCCCCATAGAGTCTCCAGATATGCAAATAATAGCTCCTTTTAAGAAAGAAAAATGTAGTAGGTGCACATCAACCCTGTTGTAAATAAAAATGAGACCTCTTGTTCCACCGGGCGTGCCAAAACTGTTGTTGCAGACTCACAGCACCCCTGGATGCAAATCAGGCTTCTAGGTTGATCACTCTAGCATCCAGTGTGATTGCACAACATGGAAACCTCTCTCCTAAGTGTGGGGACTTGTGAAACTAAGAGAGGAATCTCCAGATTAGAGGTTGGTTCCTCAAACTCCTCTGATTTAGATCTATATTTTGCAAAACTACAGAGGTTCATATCCTAATCTTACTCTAAATTGCAAGGAGACAAGGATAGAAATGCAAAAAATATGAAACTAACTAAAGGTGGTGATGCACCAAAAGGAGTGGTGAAACATTTCTGTCAAGCAAATAGACACAGACCAAAGTTTACAACATAAAAATATACACAGACTGATAAGATATAATTTAGGATTTGAAATGAAGCAAATAATACAAACAGAGGACTGAAAACCATTCACAGAGCTTGCATTATCATTTCCAGTGTCAAAATCACTACATTACAACCTCAGAGAGGTAAAAACTATTACAATCCTTAGAGAGGTCTGATCCTTGCATCAATCACTTACTGGAGGTGAAAGAAGAAGTCTGCTATGTCAAAAATTGTTCCCCCCTTTTGAAATGAGCCAAATCTGGCTTTTACAGTGCAACGGTTGAGCCTAGGGGACAGAAAACGTATAAAAACATGAGATCCCATCCCTCCTTGACTGTAGATGCATTAAAATGGCATGGGGGACCTTACAAACCCATACCCTGTCACTTTGACTAGATTACAGGAGAATGCGACCCATTCTGCATTAAATCTGGTCGCTAGAATGTCACTTCTGGCCATGAACACGTGTCAGAGACATTTCTCAATTTTATCTCCCCAAACTACACCAAAACTCAATATTAACCCCAAAATCATGTAGAAAATTTCACAAGCTTTCCGTTGATATAAAGAACGTGCAAATTCGAGCTCTGGATCGAAAGATATGTCGATCTGAAGATTTAAGGCATAAAACAGGTGAAACGTGTTTTGAAAATCTTTCCCGCATGTTCTGCCATCTAGATGACACGTGTCAAGCACTGATTGGATGCGTAATTCTCTCTCCTTCCATGTCCCATGGGTTTTCTTGCTTTATTGGACATCGTGTCCTCTTCTGATTGGCTTGCAGTCAGTGCTTGAAACCTCGCTCTTTGATTTTTGGACTTTTTTTCCCTATGACACATGTCGTGATTTGATTGGTCCGTGGGTCTGTTGGCTTTTCACGCCCTTCGCATCCCTTTGTCCCAGATTTCCCAGTGTTGTTTGGGAAAAAAAACTCCCGATCCACCCGAAATGGGCTTCCTTATCCCTCATTTGGCCAATGACATGTGGCATTGCTTGACTGGCTTTCGGCTTCTTTGGCTATCTGCATCCCATGCGTCCCTTTGTCCCAGATGTCCCAGTGCGGAAGTTCCCTGTTTCGGCCGAACCGGCTGATTCTCGTCCTTCACATACATTTGTTCCAACTGTCCCGGACTGTCTGGAAAAAATTCTTCCAGTTTGCCCGATTCGGCCGGTTCGCGTTCCTTTGTCCCACATGTCCCAAAGCAGTTAGTCGATTTTCTTCTCCTTCGGCCAAACTAGCTTCCTGCATCCGCCACGTACTTCTGGCCCGACTGTCCCGGTGCTAAAGTTCTCTGTTTCAGCCGATCCGGGCGGTTCGTGTCCTCACGGCCTGAATGTCCCAAACTGTTTTGCTCAGCAATTTAGTCAATTTTGTTTCCTCCTTCGGCCGGATCGGCTTCTCACACCCTGCGCGTCCTTTTGTCCTAGATGTCCCTTTGCTTCGCGGGCCGCCTAGAGGATTTTCGGCCGATCCGCGTCTCGATGTCCCCTCACAGTCCCTATTGTTGCGAGGACTAGGACTTAGCCAATTTTCACGATTTTTCTTGTCCCAAGCTTGTTTTTGCCGCTTTTTTCACCTTTCCTCAAAACTTTCTCTTTTCTTCTTCAGCCAGGGGAGTTAGAAAAAATCTAAGGGGACCCTAGAAACATGATTTTTTTGCCCTGAATCGATCCGTTTTCCTGGGACTTGAGAATTCTGATGCATGTTATCAAATTAACCCTGGGGGGTGAATTTAGATAATAGTAACCTATCTCGTTGGAAAGAAGGAGTTTTGCACACACTTATATCTATCAATATCAACTATCTTAGGGGTATAGTTAAACCCCGCCATCTTCTGAGGTCAGTTTTGTTGAATGTTTCGGCTTCTGGGAATAGAGTTGCTTCTATCCTTTCATTCCTTTTAGAAACAGATGAGGTTAGGGTTAGGAGGAATACCTGTTGAATGTCGAGATGGTGTGCGCGTACCGTAGAGAAAGATCAGGTTGACTGCGGAGAACTCCTTTTTGTCTTGGAAGGACTACCTGCAAATAAGAACACAAGACCACAAGATTTGATTAAACAATAAATGAGGAAACTGCCTTGGGCCCAGGAAATATAAAACTTCCTTTCGAAGGTGGTCAGTTCCCCTGCTAATATGAATTAACACAAAAGACTGCAAAATATCAATTAGATTACTTGGTTGAAACTAGTAGGAGAAGGCTGTTTTCTGGTTATAGTCAGGGTAACCGATACTGGTTTCTGGTAACCGCCGTCGGTTGGGTCTAGGACCTGTAGGTTGAACTGGGTAGGGGAAAGGCTGGTTTTCTGGTTTTGATCAGAGGAACCGATGGCGGTTACTGATAGCCGATTGTCGGTTACTGATAACGATACCGGTGGGTTCTAGGATCTTCTTAGTAGCTATGGTATTTTGTAAGGCTGGTTTATGGATGATATTAGGAAACGGGATGATTAGAAGCAAAAGAATAACAGTTAGATGCAATGACACGTTGGGTAGTAGATTCAGAGACGGATTTAGGAGGACTGAAATTCACAGAGCATAAGAAATGTTATAACAGAGGACATGCAAGATGTGACTTACTGGTTTTGACAAAGATGCAAGTTGATCTCCTTGGTTGTAAACACTTCTGGTATTTCCACTCGTCTCTGCTTGTCAAGTGAAGATCTGGACTCTGTTCCTCGCTCGCAATGCTCTCTGTTGATCCAGAAATCCTTTGACTGATCTCCAAAAATGAAATTCCGATCCGTTGTTTTGGTTTGGGGAGCCCATTTATAGGGAACCGATGGCGGTTACGTAACCGACGGCGGTCGAGTAGGAACCGGCATCGGTAAGGAAAAAGTAGGCTATTTTTAGTAAAATAGCCCACCTTCCCTGCTTTTCTCCTGAGAGATCAGTTGCGGGCTTGGTCAAGTGGCTAGAAGGTCGGCTTTGGGTGCGAGTAAGGAGGCATTAGTTATGGATGTGAGTCTAGACCAAGTCATGGGTCTTAATTAGGTTAGTTTAGGGTTAGGGCTAGGTCATGATGAGGTGGCAAAGTGAGGTGGCGGGTAAGGTGATGTGGATTTATCAATTATAAGGTAATTAATAAATAATTGTGTAAGGTTTAGGTGATGAGGTTAGATTGCGAGATGAGATGCGGGTCACAAGGGGTCGTAAGACACAAATTTGGTGTCTACATTAGCCCCTTATTGTCGTGTAGCTTGTTCTGTAAAGCTGCACGGACAATAATATGAAGTGGTTTCTCATGTTAAGGATATAGGGAATCCCCCTCAAATCTATCACAGATTGAGTGAACGGGAAATCAGGGATAGGGTTGATAAAGGGTACATGTTGTAGAGAGGATGGTAAGGTGGTGGGGTAGGTCCAAGGAAGCAGACGCATGTTGAAATGCAATAGTACGACTAGGGTACGTGAGTTGACGAGCAAACCAGCAGTGCAGAGGCAAAGGTCGATAGTTTATCCAAACAAGGGTGATATAATCCTGGTATCCAAGGCATAGGAAGTAGCCCCAGGGTATATAACAGGTAAGGTACAGGAACGTTTAGGCATGTTCGGCAGTACCAAAAGGTTGGTTTGGTTGAGATAAACGTCACGGTCTAGGTCTGGGCAAAGTTGGTCGACAGATCAAGTCAAGGACCCTAATCATGCTAAAACACGAACAGGTGAGCTCGATTGAACAAAAAACTACCGGATGGGTGGATAAAAGTGTATGGTGTTGATTTTGGGTAAGGGATGGAAGTGGTGCGGCCGTGGGTCGGGCCAAGTTGTTGGGTTGCGGCCTTGGGTCGGGCCAGAAGGGTAAAGGGAGGCCTTGGGTCGGGCCAAATAGTGAGGGCGAGGCCTTGGGTCGGGCCAATTGGTAGGTTGAGGCCTTGGGTCGGGCCAAATTGGTAGGGCGAGGCCTTGGGTCGGGCCAAATGGGTAGGTTGAGGCCTTAGGTCGGGCCGAATAGGTAGGTTGAGGCCTTAGGTCGGGCCGAATAGGTAGGTTGAGGCCTTAGGTCGGGCCGAATAGGTAGGTTGAGGCCTTAGGTCGGGCCGAATAGGTAGGTTGAGGCCTTAGGTCAGGCCGAATTGGTAGGTTGAGGCCTTGGGTCAGGCCAAATTGGTAGGGCGAGGCCTTGGGTCGGGCCGATTGGTAGGTTGAGGCCTTGGGTCAGGCCAAATTGGTAGGGCGAGGCCTTGGGTCGGGCCAAATTGGGGTAGGGCGAGGCCAAATGGGGTAGGGCGAGGCCTTGGGTCGGGCCGAATAGGTAGGTTGAGGCCTTAGGTCGGGCCGAATAGGTAGGTTGAGGCCTTAGGTTAGGCCAAATAGGTAGGTTGATAGGTCGGGGAATAGGGTTGAGGCCGTAGGAGGCCGAATAGGTAGGTTGAGGCCTTAGGTCGGGCCGAATAGGTAGGTTGAGGCCTTAGGTCAGGCCGGACAAGTGAACAAATGGTGTGCAGCAAAGGTGGATAGAGGCGATATTGGTGAAAAAGAGGCAAGGAGTAAATAAGGGCAAAGAATGGGGTGAAAGTTGGGTAGAGAACCGATGTCGATTCTGCATGACCGATATCGGTTAAGGGACCGATACCGGTTCCTTAGGGCAAAATGAAACCGATATCGGTGAAAGGCGAAAAACCTATAAAAAGAAAAATACGGCTTGTCATTGTCACTTTTGTTATTTGCAAACCAAATCGACTTGTCTGACGTGGAGAGTTGAGATTAGAGGCTTGATTGAGTGAGGTGGAGCTATTGTATTGGCGGAGAGAGTTGATAGTGGGCCCGATTAAGGAGGAGGCAGCAGTTGATTGGCCGGGGACCCAGCAGATCAGGATTGGAGCCATGGCACAGGCAGGAGGAGCTGGAGGGGCTGGACCAGCTGGACCGCCACCACCCATCCCACCACGATGACGTGTCGTCGTTCGGGTAGATTCGAAACTCTTTAATTTGGTGATTTGGTTGTATTATGCTAAATTGGGGGTTTGGGTAGGAATTAACCTTTTTTAGGAAATAATGAGAAAATGGAAATGATTTGAAAAAGGGAGAGGGTAGATAGGCTAGATAGGCTAAGGTGGGTAGGTGGGTAAGTTTTTAGGGTATTTGGGTGGGTAGATGGGTAGAAATAGGTAAAAAATGGGTTTTGGGGGCCGCGCGGGGGTTCGGCTCCGGGAGAAGACAGTGACCGATGTCGGTCACTAAGCGACCGGCATCGGTCGCACAATTTTAGGGAAAGGGAGTGTTGTTGGTGACCGGCGTCGGTCATGTATCGGCCGGCGTCGGTGGCTTGTGTGTTTTGGTTTGTGGGTTGTGTGGGTGGGTTGGTTGTTTTGGGTTTTTGGGTTGGGTTGTGGGTGGGTGTGGGTTTGGGTGGAGAAGGGTTTGTGTGGGGGTTGGGTTAGGGGTGGAGAAGGGTTTGGTGTAGGGTTGGGTTTTGGTGTTTTTGGGTTGGGTGTGGGAGTTGGTTTTGTGTTGGGGTTGGGTTGCATGTGTTTTGTTTGGGTTTTGTTTCTGTTGGTTTTGGGTGGGATGGTTTTGGGTTTTTAGGGTGGTAGGTTGCTAGAGGGGGGTGGTAGAGAGTCGGGGTATGGTCGGGGGGATAAAAAAGGGTGTTTAGATGATAAAGTAGATGTTGTAATAAAGAGTAGGTCTAAGGATGTGGGTTGGTTTTGCAGGCACGTCAGCAGTTGACGATGCGGGATAGGATGCCCCCGCTGTTGGTGCGGATGAGGCCACACGTATCTGCGGCTCATTGGGCCATCATGCGCGAGGTGGGACTCGGTGGAGTCCAGAGGTACAGAGCGATAGAGAGAGATCACAGCCTGATGGTCGCCCTCATCGAGAGATGGGATCCGGCGACCAATGTGTTCCATCTCCCGACTGGGGAGATGACCGTCACATTGGAGGATGTGTATCGCATCCTTCGGTTACCTATCGAGGGAGAGGCAGTCTTCCAGGTAGATTCAGAGACTGCCATGGACAGCATACTGCAGGTTTTTGGGGATGCAGCCGCGCTACTGACCTACCATAGCGCGAGTATCGGGTACGGTGACATGTACCGTGCGCATCGACACGAGACACGACTGGCTGTGTTGATGATGGTTGGGATCACCTGCTTCACCCTCCCGGACTCAGAGGGAGGCCGCTTCCCACGAGCATTGATGGGGGTACTGCTTGAGATGGTGGAGGAGCACACCTGTTACGCCTGGGCACCAGTATATCTGGTGCAATTGTACAGGGAGCTATGGGGCTATCGCCGGAGGAGGCGATTCGGTATTTGCTCTACATTTTTGTTGCATTGTTGGGCATACGAGCACATCGTATGTATCAGGCCAGTAGGGTTACCCCAGCAGCCAGGGCCACAGGTCATATACCGATATGGCTTTCAGAGGTGGTTGGGGGTCGTGGGCCAGCCACGAGCAGTTGTTGCAGGTCGGGATGTGGCATACTATAGACATTTGCTAGAGGGCCTTACAGCAGTAGACATTGTATGGAGACCCTACAGAGGTCACCACCCTGGCAGAGGAGCCCGCTTACAGTTGCGCCTAATCCAGTACACATTCTGGATAGCAGGACGGAGGCCAGGAGAGTACGAGAGGATACCCCTGGAGAGGGTACGCAGGCAGATGGGGCTGCGACAGGATGAGCCACCTCCCTTCCCTCAGTACAGGAGGGATGATGTAGAGGCCCCACTGCCTGCACCACAGCCTTTGGATCCAGATTGGGTAGCGGAGAGGTCAGCAGGTGAGGGTGTAGATGATGCTGGGTGCACGGGAGCATACAGGGTGTGGTGGGCTGGGCAGAGAGCAGCCAGGATAGTACCGCCTGCACAGCCAGACTTGGCTGCAGTTATAGGAGAGAGAGATCAGCTCAGGGGTCAGGTGCAGCTCTTACAGGGGCAGCTAGCTGCTGGCACAGGCACAGATAGGTGTCTTACAGGGGCAGCTAGCCCAGGCTCAGGCACAGGCACAGGCAGCACCACCACCAGCACCACAGCCACAGGTGCAGGTACAGGCAGCAGCACAGGTACCGGCACCACCGCGGCCACAGGCACCACCAGCAGCACCAGCACAGGCTCAGGGGGCATTGGTTGTAGGTGCCAGGGGACCAGCCCCAGCTCCGTCAGTGGCTCGAGAGCGCTATATGGAGGTTAGAGCAGAGGCCCGATATTATCAGGATATTCTTGATGGTACCGGAGTCGAGTATCAGGCTTATGCAGCGCATAGGGCAGAGACCTCTCACAGCCAGAGATCTCAGGGAGGTGCAGCCACAGCTGGCGTGTCCGTGACGGGCAGGAGGCGAGAGGCACCACAGGGACCAGCGGGGAGAGGTGCCGAGGGCGGTGGGGAGAGCTGAGAGATCCCAGACATGGTTGTTGTATTTTAGAGATGGGCACCGGTCTGCGAACCGGGTGTATTGATAGAGGCCTGCGTGCCTATGTATTATTCATGTATTCATTCATTCATTTATTGTATACCGGCCTGCGAGCCGAGTAGGGGTTGTATAGTGGATACCGGTCTGCGAGCCGAGTATATAGCTATTTTTGATACGAGGGACCGGCCTGCGAGCCGAGTCGAGATTTTTTGACAGTTATTGCGGCCTGCGTGCCGGCTTTGTTGTATGATGAGATCACAGAGGCCCCGATGTAGGGCACATTGTATTTTTGAAAACTTATATATATATATATATATATATATATATATATATATAGAGACGATGTTTTGATCCACATGCAGTGTTCAAAATGTGTTTAAATATTTGGTTAATGGCTGGTAATATATAGAATGTGTGATGAGTTTAATTGACATGTTGATAGATGGATGATGTTGATGTTTTTGTTTTTTTTTGTACGTATATATGAATGTCAGGTTATGTGATGAATTGGTGGTTTTGTGACATTGTGATATATGTAACTGATGAGTTGGATCCAAATGATGTATAGATTGATAGTTTCTTGATATCCGTAGTTGATGGTTTGTGTATTTGTATAAAATAAATGATGTTAATGAAATTGTAATGCTATGTGTGGTGGATGAACAAATGTGGTAAATTGTGTTGTTTATGCAGGAAAAGAGGCGGGCGCGACAAAAATTTAGGTGAGAAATGAAGAAAAGAACGCTGTTGAGAAAAGATAGGTGTGTAACCGATATCGGTTAAGGAACCGATATCGGTAGCTGATAGACCGATATCGGTTAAGTAACCGATACCGGTTATTTAGGTATGAGCTTTTCTAAAAATAGAAAAGCTAGGGTGGCAACTTAAGTTTTAATTTTAGAGCCATGCAAGAGGTTAAATACGCGAACGCGACGCTTTTTGACGACTGAGACAGGTATTTGCATGAGAGATTTGAGTGATAAGGAGAAAAGAGACAGGAAATTGCATGAGAGATTTGGGTGATAAGAAAAGAGACTGGGAAGGTGAATGGATCTGAGATTCAGAAAGTAGAAAGGTGAATTTGAAAAGAGTGGTGATCATGGCAGAACGAGGAGAAGCATCCAGCAGGCGGGGACGAGAGGGAAGACAAGTGCCACCGCAAGCTGCTGCAACCCAAGAGGTAAACGTTTTGATTGTGATCTGATTTTTGCATGTGTTATGAATAAGAGATTAAGTGGGTAGATATGAAAAAGAAAACATGATAGCAAGGGTTATAGGTGAGGTAAGTATTACGGGGTAGGTAATCAGGGGTTTCAGGTACGTTTGTATGTATAGAAAGGAATAAACGCTCAAATTATTGTCGTAGGCAGTGGGTTTAGGCAGGCTGTATAAAGGTGACAGTGACCGGTATCGGTTAGGGACAACCGGTATCGGTTACTAAACCGGTACCGGTTTACTATAAACGATACCGGTTGCTGTAGCAATTTCCAGAAGGTGAGAAAGAAACTCGTGGGGATTTGATGGATTGAATGGTTGTTTGTTATTTTGATGTGTGCAGGCAGAGGCAGGGTTGAGGATGAATGATAATGTGCCAGCACTGTTGTCACGGATCCGAGCGGATGTAACACCAGCTGAATGGACATTGATAAATCGTTTGGGGTTAAGTGGAATCCGCTATTATTCACGAATTGCACGGAACCATGCTATGTTGCAGGCATTGATTGAGAGATGGAATCCCGAGACAAATACCTTTTATCTGCCAACAGGGGAGATGACAGTAACATTGGAAGATGTGTTTCGTATTTTGAGACTCCCCATTACAGGAAAACCAGTATATCAGGCACTACCTAGCGCGGCACGGGGAGCGATAACAGCAGTATTTGGTCCATACGCACGAGATTTGACACAGCGAGGTTTATCCTTTACGTATGGGGTAATGTATGCAGCACACCCTGAGGAGACAAGGTTAGCAGTGATATTAATGATAGCGGTAGGGTATTATGCATTACCGAGGGTAGAAGGAGGAAGATTTCCAAAGGCATTGATGTGTGTTATCTGGGAGATGGTAGAAAGGAACGTTACGTTTGCATGGGCACCTGCATATTTGGCGGAGCTATACAGGGGTTTATGGGCTTGTAGGCGAAATCACAGGACGACGCTGGATTGTTCATACTTATTACACTGTTGGGCCTATGAGCACATTGTTTGTGTGCGACCAATAGGCCAATCCCTCCAGGCAGGAGAGACCGGAGTACAGAGGTTGGGATTCAGACGATGGGTCCAGACAGAACAAGAGGCAAGATCTCAGGCCGTGACGGGTGACATTGAGTATTACAGGCAGGTATGGGAGAGAGTGACGGTTGCGGATATCTGTTGGAGGCCTTACGGGAACTATATGGTAACAGAGAACATAGCTGAGGAGTTGAGGGGTGTAGAGCGACTGAGGTGGATCGCGGGGCACAGGCCAGGTGAATATGAGAGGATTCCTATAGATCGCGTGCGGCGACAATTTGGATTTGTGCAGGATATACCCCTGGCTTATAGACCATATATGAGGATCGACGCCGAGGCAGCATTCTCACCTCCCCGGCCAACACCTCCAGAAGGGCCTGAAGAGGTAGCAGCCGATCGCAGGGTAATGGATGCAGGAACGACAGAGGCCTATAGATTATGGTGGGTAGCAGAACTGCGAGGTGTACGTGAGCGCCCTGACATTGCTGTGATTACAGCGGAGAGAGATCGTCTGCAGAGTTTAGTTCAGCAGCTCCAAACGCAGGTGAATGAGACAAGAAGATTGTTAGTGGTTGCGGAGTCACGAGCAGGGAGACTAGAGGCTGGAGTCCTCCATGCGAGAGGGCGTATTCATATGTTACAGGAGAGATTGGCAGATCAGTGGGTGGTACCAATAGCCGTGGTACCTTTGAGGACAGAGAGGCCCGGCGAGAGGGGTCGACGATCACGATCATCACCTAGTTCGGGATGAGGCGTGAGGGTCTGAGTAAATGTTAGCAAGGTATAAGAATAAATAAGATGTCGACCTGCGTGTCGATGATAGAGAAGATGTATTTGTTTAACATCTAAATAAAACTGAATATGTATGTTGATTTGAGTTACGATAATAATAAGAATGTTTGTGTTTTGATTTTCGGTGTTTTGAAAAAGGATAAAGAGGAATGTGATTAAATAGAAATACACAGAAATATTTATTATACCACACATGATAGGTTATGGTAGGGGATGGTCGAGCTAACCTTGGGAGACCCCATGTCTCCGAAGTGCTGCCTACATAGCCCATTGCACAAAGCAAGGAGGGGCCTCAGACCGATGTAGTTCTCCCTTAGGATCAGGGAGAGGCGAATTCAGGCAATTTGGTACGGTTTAGGCAATTGGTTGGTTGGTAAAAATATTAAGATTGGTAAAGGTAAGGTTGATGGTGTTGGTAATGAATTGGTGATGTTGTAAAAGGTATAAGGGAAGCGAAAGTTAGCCTACCCAAGTAGAAGGGAACCATGTCCTGATTAAGGTCAACACACAATCCTAGATGCGAGGCAAAGCAGAAAGAGTGCTCCGTAGGTGAAAAGAGCTAAACAAACCACACAACGTAGAACGAGCTTGGAGCCCTAGGTACCGTGCATAGACGAGAAGTCAATAGGTGAAAAGAGTTGTGTGATCACAATATATCGAGCGTACATTACGTCCCTTGAGTTGAAACAAATGGTGAGGTGAGGTGGATGGTATAGCTGAGGTGCAGAGAACTTATTACAAAGTGAGTGTTCTGACGAAAGAGAACCTACCCTAAATAGACAAGTCCATGACTCAAAAGTCCTTTTGAATGAGGCTTTTATTTTATTGAATGTAGACTGATCGATGCGGGAAGTCTACAAGGGATATTGATTGTATTATTCTTGAGGTCTTCACGAAGCTGATCAATGCGAGAAGCTTCTGATAAAGGCTGACTGTGTATAGCTGTCCTTCGAGGGAGCAGTCTATTTATAGTAGCAGATATGATTTAAATGCATAGCTGTCCTTCAGGGGAGCAGTCTATAGAGAATAGCAGCAATAATTTGGCATATAGCTGTCCTTCGAGGGAGCAGTCTATATTTAATTTAGATGACTAGATGTTCTTTTTAGCGTGAAGCATCTAGTTTAGTAGGAAGTTTGACTCAAGAAAATCCCATAAGAATACGGCTTATTTTAATACGTTGAAGTCATGGACTAGACTAAAAAGGGGAAGGCATCGTTAAGGGGAGGTGAGGGGTGAGCTTGATTTTATTTCGAGATGTAGGAAACAAGTGCATGTGGTGGTATGGGAGCTCAAGGGACGAGCAGTAGGCGGATAAGAAGTGATATAACACTAATTTCAACAATAGAATGGTCGAAGATGCAAGGCATTAAGGGGCTCAGGCTCAGGTTTACCATTAAGCGAAGCTAAACGATAAGTACCAGATCCATAGGTGTGAGTGATTATATAAGGCCCAATCCAATTGGGAGCAAATTTTCCACGTTTGCTCTTTTCTAGTTTGGTTACATGTTGATTCTCTTTGAGGACAAGATCACCAACCTTAAAGGTACGCTCATGAAGTCGCTTATCATAAGCACGTTTAATGCGTTTTTGATAGATTTGAAGGTGATCAAGAGCTGTAAGACGGCGTTCGTCAAGAAGCTCCAATTGGGCTAACCGCTCTTGGCGGAAATCATCGTTGGTGAGAATATCCTGAAGAGATATTCTAAGGGAGGGTATTTGTATTTCGAGAGGCAAAACAGCCTCGGTACCGTATACCAAAGAAAAAGGTGTGGCATTAGTAGAGGTACGAATGCTAGTACGATAAGCCCAAAGGGCAAAGGGAATGTGATCGTGCCAATTTTTGCCGGAGTCATTGACAACTTTCATGAGGATTTTGGTTAGTGTTTTATTAGAGGACTCAGCTTGCCCATTGGCTTGTGGATAGTAGGGTGATGAGAAGCTAAGTTTGATACCAAAGTTGTCGCAAAGGTCTTGCAACAACTTGTTTTTAAAAGATTTACCATTATCTGTTATTAGGCGATGAGGAATACCAAAACGACAGATAATGTGATGGTTAATGAATTCGACAATTTTTTCTTTTTTGATTGAAATGAGTGGAATAGCCTCCACCCATTTTGTGTAATATTCGGTCGCTGTGATTATCCAACGGTGACGTTGTGAAGAGGTCGGGTGAATCTCACCAATAAGGTCTAAACCCCATTGTGAGAAGGGCCAAAGATCTCGAGCGACCTGGAGCGGGTGGCTAGGAGTATGTTGAAGGTTGGCATGTTGCTGACACATAACACAACGCTTAACATATTCGTAGCAGTCGTTATTGAGAGTAGGCCAATAATAACCAAGGCGAAGGATTCGTTTGGCCACGGCAAGGCCGCTAAAATGTCCACCACAAATACCGTCATGGACCTGTTGGATGGTATGAGTGGCCTCCGCGCCAGTTAGACAGCGAAGGAGGATGCCATCAAAGCCACGTTTATAGAGGAGTCCCCCCATGACAACATAACGCGAAACACTTTTAAGAAAAGCACGTTTGCCGTTACTAGTAAGGTCAGGTGGGAGGACAGAGATTGTAAGGTAGTCGTGAAATTGGTGGTACCAGGTATCCTGCGAACTAGTAGACACAGTATTTATCGTACAAACTACCGGGGTTGAATAGGATGGGACAAAAAGTTGTTGGACCACGACGAATAATTCAGAGTCAGTTGGTGCGGCGGGAATTTGCGAGGCTAAGCAAGCCATAGTGTCCGCAAATTTGTTAGTGGAGCGTGGAATGGTTTGTATAGAATAGTGAGTAAATAAGGCTAGAAGTGAATCCACGTAGTGTTTGTATTTTTGAAGTTCCTCATTTTTGCATTGGTAGACGCCCATAACTTGATTGACTACCAATTGAGAGTCGCCAAAAATGTTGATAGATTTGATGCCTAAGTGTAACGCAACTTGGAGACCCAGAACAAGGGCCTCGTATTCCGCTGTATTATTAGTGCAAGGGAAATCAAGCCGGAATGAAAGAGGCATAGGTTCAGCGTCGAGAGGAATGAGAACAACGCCGGCTCCTCCGCCGCGCTGGCATTTAGATCCATCGAAGAAGAGGGTCATTTGATACAACTCTTCCCGGAGTGAAAGAGTGGCGATGAGTTCGTCGGGGAAGGTAAAATTGGTAAATTGTTCCCCAGGTAAAGGGGCCTCCGCAAGTTGGTCTGCAAGAGTTTGTCCTTTGATTGACTTCTGTTGTACGAATTCAAGGTCAAGGTCAGCGAGGAGCATAAGCCATCGAGCGATACGTTGGTTTAGATGCGGTTTGGCGTACATATAATGAATGGGGTCTGTGTTGGTGATGACAAAAGTTTTGTGATTCAGGAGGTAATGTCGGAGTTTGGTGGCTACAAATGATAGGGCAAGGCACAATTTTTCTACATGTGTATACCTAGTCTCATAATCCACGAGGGTACGACTTATATAATAAACGGCCTGTTCTCGTCGTGCCGAATCCCGATGTGCGAGCATAGCACCTATAGCATGGTCAGTGGCGGAAAGATAAAGGTAGAAAGGGCGGTCGTCCTGGGGTGGGATAAGCACGGGTGGCTGCAAGAGATAGGATTTGAGAGCTTCGAAGGCTTGGTGACACTCCTCACTCCATTGAAAGGCAATGTCCTTTTTAAGAAGGTGATGAAAAGGTTGACACCGATCCGAGAGTTGGGAGATGAAACGTCGGATAGATTGGAGCTTACCTTGTAAACTACGCAATTGTTTGAGATTTTTGGGTGGGGGCATTTCTAGGATAGCTTTGACTTTAGATGGATCGACCTCAATGCCACGCAAAGAGACGATAAAGCCAAGAAGTTTTCCCGAAAGAACACCAAAGACACATTTCTTTGGTTGAAGGCGGACAGAATATTGTAACAGGCGATCAAAAATAATGGTTAAAACATCGAGATGTTCACTACGATGTTTAGACTTGCCGAGAAGATCGTCGACATAATCTTCAAGGATAGTGTGCATAATGTCATGAAAAATGTAGGTCATAGCCCGCTGATAGGTAGCACCAGCATTCTTAAGGCCAAATGGCATGACACGATAACAGAAGGTTCCCCAAGGAGTTATGAAGGCAGTTTTGTGTTGATCGGCAGGGGCAACCAAAATTTGGTTGTATCCTGAAAAGCCATCCATGAGAGAGAGCATCTCATGACCTGCAGTTAGATCAACAAGTTGGTCAATGCTAGGTAAGGGGAAGTCATCCTTAGGGCAAGCGAGGTTAAGATCCCAGAAATCTGTGCATATCCGAAGTCCCCCTGTCGCTTTAGTGACAGGTACGATGTTAGAAATCCATTGAGGATAGTCAATAGGCAAGATGAAGGAAACAGAAAGGAGTCGTTGGAGCTCCTCTTTGACCAAGAGAGCAATGCGTGGATGCATTTTTCTCAATTTCTGTTTGACTGGTTTGGAATCGGGGTTTAGGGTGATGTTATGGACGGCAATGGTAGGATCAATTCCTGGCATGTCAGCGTAAGACCATGCGAAAGCTTGGTTGCGAGCACGGAGAAAGGTAGTAAAGGCGGCTTGTTCTGATGTGTTAAGGGATTGTCCAATCTTCACAATGTGAGGATCCTCCTCCGTGTGGATGTTGATTTCTATAGTAGATTCGTTCAGCATGGTTTGGGTTTCAGATGGTAAGGCTCGTTGAATATAAGAATCATCCGCGCCAAGGTAAGTGAGGATGGAGTCATCATCCTGGCATTCAACAACATTAATCAAAGGTGAATCCTCTTCGATCATGTCTGGATACAGAAGGGGAAGAGAAGATGGGTCCTCATTATCGCGTTGATAAGTGAGAGGACCTATGAAGATAGCATTTATGAAAAAAAAAAGTTAGGAGGGATGGATTCAGGGTCTATAGATTCTGTGGGTGATGATGGCAAAGTGGGTGATGATGGTTTGGTAGGGGCGACGTCTTCTTCTTCCAGGATACAGCTGACAGGAGGTGTCTCCTGTGTAGGTGTTTCGGGAAAACCGAGACCACTGCGATCATTATGTTTACGGGTAGTCACGGGAATGAGTGTATGTCGGCCTTGTTCGTAAAGGCCAAAACCAAAGCCTTTCCACGCACAGCGAGTCAAGAAGGTGAGGGCGAAACGACGATTTGTCAAGTATTGAAAATCGGATTGGAAGGGAACCACACCAAGAGGAGGTTCAGGGGTAATGGAGGATGCGTCAACACCCCCATACGTTAGGTTAGTGCGGCAATGGGGTGGTCCGTAAGAGATTACCTCCCCCACGCGACGGTCGTAGGTGGGATGTGCATGTAATTGTCCGTACTCCTGCGGGGTAGGGAAAGAACTAACGTTATATAGGCGGTACTCCCCCAGCGTAAGGCGCTGAAAAACATCTACTAAGGGGTCGGAGGTTGGAATGTTAGCTGCGGGAAGGGAAGTGGTTTTTGCGATGGTGGTTTCATCAGTTGAAGGCGTAGGCGCGGTTGAGGTGGATGGTTGAGGTACATTTGAAGAGGATGGTTGGGTTGAATGTATGGGTGTCTTGATTGGTATAAGCACATCGTTAGGGCGGTATAACATATTGCAGGTTTTAAAGGGGGGAGGGTCAGCTTTTACGGTGTAGGACTTCCCCTCGTACTCAAATTTTATGCATCTATGTAATGTTGAGGGAACGCATCCCATGGCTCGGATCCAAGGACGACCCAGCAATATATTATATTGGAACTCTCCCTCCAAGACATAGAAGAGTTCGGGTAAAGTACGTGGTCCTACCCGAATGTTGAGGATCACGGTGCCTAAGGTAGAAGTAATAGCGTCATTGAATGACCGCAACATGATGGGGTTGGCACACATGCAACTAGAAGGGATATTCATTTGTTGGAAGGCTTTTGAAGAGATGATGTTTAGGCTAGCACCCCCGTCAATCATAACACGACGTACCCGAATGTCCCGGATGTAAGCTGAGATGAAAAGAGCAGGGTCAGGATCTTCTGTACCAAAGTCAACAATTTCATCTTCGGAGAAACTGACTGCAGCAGCTTGTTGTACAGAGACAGAAGTGGTTGGGGCAGTGGGTTGTTTGGTGAGAGAAGCAACGTGATTGGGTGTTAGAATGGAGGCGACAGGCAGGGTTTCATTAGGTAAAACCTCTATCCCTTGAAGGATCTCAACGAGAGCTTGTCGATGAGATTCAGAAGTCTGAATGAGATCATACAGTGTCATTTTTACGGGCGATTGGTGAAGCTGTTTAATCATATTTCGGTGGGCAATGCCATTAGAGACGGGATAGGCGGGTCCGCGAATGACCACTTTAGGTGGTGGTGCAATCGGGATGTTTGACGGAGAAAGAGATGCCGCAGGTGTGTTTTCTTTTGCTTTCCCATTGTTTTTCTGCCCTCGAGTAGCGACACTAATCATATTAATCTCGTAGACCTGAGATGAGGAAGATGGTTGGGATAACTCATGGTCTTCAAGAGGTGGGGTTGTAATAATGATAGATCTTGGTGAGGCGGGGACAGATGGTATAGGAGAGGGAATGGAAACTAAAGGTCTCTCCCTTCGTAAGTTGTCTTTCTTAATCTTTCTATCCGGGAGAGGTGACTGACGAAGGATGGTTTTTAGAGCTTTGCATCCCTCCACATCATGTCCTGGTGTGCGGTGATAAGCGCAGATTTTAGACTCATCGTAACCCATAGGTCGGGGTTTAGACGGGTCATAAGGTCTAAGTGGAGGTAGGGAAATGGTCGCATTCTCCACCAACATAGCAAGGATTTTGGCGTAAGATCCTTTGAGTGGGTCAAAATCGGAAGAGGATGAGGGTATTGGTTGTGCGGGTTTTGGTAATGTTTGGGCGTGGTTGGTTCGCACGGGTGGTGGTTTAGCCGAGGGGTGTTGATACGTGGTTTTCACTAAACGTGATTTCTTTGGCGCAGAAGCTATGTTGGATGATGAGGCCGCAGATGATGTGGTATCAGAAAACAACCACGGGGAAATAGGAGTGACCGAAAACAAATCTTTTGATGATGGAATTTGTTTAGGGTTGATAGGTGGACAGGATACGCGGAGTGACGGTGTTGCTATACCCTGGAATTTCTGTATGGGTGCGGAAGGCGTAGGTTGTTTTGAAGAAAACGCAGGAGGTATGATATATTGATGTAAGGTAGAGGGATGGGGTCCCAATATGGAAGGTAGGTATGACGATGATGGTTTTGATTGTGATAGGGGCACGGATTGAGTTTGTCTCCTAGGTGGCGGGACGGATTTATTTTTGGATAGATCGAGTCGCTTAGGCGGGTGCGTTAGACTGGGCATTGGTGAGGTCCCAAGCGTAGGGGAAGATCTGGTTAAGTTGATAGAAGTGGACGGGGCATTTGGTAGAGGTGAGGGGGGTGAAGGTGAGAACAGGGGCATTTTAAGCTTCTGTAAACACTTCGGGTATATGGTGGAGACATCAGGATCAGTCATTTGCATTTGAGTAGAAAAAGGGGTACTCAAACGTTCCCATAGGGCCTGTCTATCTTCTGTGGAATGACAGTCCTCACGTGTGAATATGAACTTTTGTACGGAAGAACGACGGGTTGTGATTCCAGTCCACTGTGGGTGTGACACAGGAGGTAGATGAGGCACTGTATCAATAGATGTTAAGAGGTCAACCGGTCGTTGAAAAGATTTAGGCGATGAGGGACTAATAGGTAGGAGGGCGTGTTTGAGGGGATCTGTCATGTTTAAAGAATGTGGTGATGTCAGTGTAAGAGATTTCTCATCTAAGGATGTCAAAAGGAGTGGCGAGCCTTCCTCTTGTGCAGCAAGAGCGGTAGAAGGGGACGTTTGGGAAATAGATAAATTAGATAACATCCGCTCACAGTCTTGTAGGGATGTGGTGTAAGAAGACTCATCGATGAGAAGAGAAGTCCGGGCAGTTAACTCTTTTATGGGTAAAGGAATGATTTCACTTTGGCTTGATGGTGGTGAAGGAGGTTCAGACTCCTGTGTTGGTGGAGAGGCTTGATTCAAAAAAATTTCAATAGAGGCTTTTGGCTGAGAATCGAAGACTGCATGGATCTCATGAACACTCTCCTCGGCTAAGATATCTTGGTTTACGTTACTGTTGGACGAGTGATTCGGGAATGGCTTGTTGAAAATTTTCAGATTTCGGTTAGCAGGGGCGTTAGGATTATCGAGGGCTATATCCCCCGCATCAACCATTTCCTGCACTATGTTTTTCAACATCTTGCAGTTTTCATGACTATGTCCTTTTACGCGGTGAAAGTTACAAAAGTCATTTTCTTTGTACCAGGAAGGTATTGCGCGGGTGGAGTCAAACCCAGAGTGAGGTTTAACAGGGGGCAAGGTGATAGCCCCAGCTTTGAGCAATTTCTCCAGGATGACGCCATAAGTTTCTCCCAAGGGAGTGTAATTGATGGGCTCGGCTTTGTACTTATAGGTGGTTTTCGGCGGAGTATTGGACGGTGTTTGAGATTTGACCATTACCGCGTGGACAGCTCCTTTTGATTTAGAAGAAGTGGACGCGTGAGGAGTGGTGGTGTTTGGCTTGTTGGTAGAATCTGGAGTTCGGAAATTGGGGTTTTTGTTACGCAACCGCAATTTCTCTTCTTCTAAGGCTCGAATTTCTAGTTTCCGAGCCATGGTAAAGGCCTCGTCGAATGTGCGGAAAGTTTGAATTTGAAGAGTAGGAGAAATGTGCTTAGCACATGCCCGCGTGAAAAGTTCGATAAGTTCAGCTTGAGGCAAGGCATATGTAAGTTGGTTGATAAGGCCGCGCCATCGTCCCACGAAATCTGCGATAGATTCGTCTTCGAATTGTCGGATGGCATAGAGGTCGGTGATAGATACTTTCTTGGCAATGTTAATGGAGAAATGATCCAAGAAAGATTGGGCTAGTTGGTTAAAAGAGAAGATCGAGTGCTGGGTTAAAGCACTGTACCACTCCAAGGCGGGTCCTGATAAGGACATGGGGAAGGTGCGGAGTAACAAGGCGTCATCATGGGCAATCAAATAACAAGCATGTCTAAATGATCGCAAGTGTTGTTGAGGATCCTCTTTACTATTAAAACGAGTAAATTTTGGCAACTCCCATTGAGGAGGATATGAATGAAGGGGGACAGAAGGGTGAATGGGCTCCCGACAAACTTGCTCGTATGTCAAGGCGCTACGACTTCCCGAAACAGAAGCCTCCAGGTTTTGCATTTTGTCCATCATTTGTTTGATGAAATCTGTGGTTGGATGAGATGATGGTGCGGTTGTGGTAAACGGAGGCAAGTTGGACCAAGGGCTTCCGCTGGACAATGGTGGGGCTAAGTGTTGATAAGGTATGGAGGATGAGTATGTTGGAGCAACAGAATAGGGATGTCCCATATAAGGTGTTGAGGTTACTGGATACGTGTATGGGAATGAAAAGGTAGGCGGAGCTTGAGAAGGAAAGCTCGTGTGAATAGGTGGCAGAGAGCAAGTCATGAATGGAGTGGTCTGAAAGAGAGATGAGGTAGGGGCAGTTGGTGGTAGTGATACGTGGGGTCCAAGATTAACCAAAGGAAAGCTAATCGGGGTCGTATGAACCTCTGAAGCCGTCGGATTGGGAGACGGGGCTAGAGATGCAGGAAGTAAGGCAGTGTTATCAGGAGGAGTGGGAGCTAAATGAGCAGCTATACTAATAGGCATGCCAACAAGGAGCTGACCATCAGGCGTACGGTCAGGGGCATGAGACAAATAGTATTGTACAGCGCTGGGATTAGCATCCAGAAATTTGGCAAAGTCCTTGTCTCCTACAGGAATTTGGGGGATCTCACTGGTGTCCGTAGGGTTCCCTATAGAATGTGAAGGGGGTGATTCAGGCAAAGACACAGAGCAGGCATGTGAAACCATGGCGGCGGCTTGCTTCCGAGTGATGACAACCATGGACAAGAACACACAGGAAAGTTTCAATCTATCAAGAACAAAAACAACCTCAGAATGATGAATTTGGCAAGTTGCTGGTTTGTCAGGGGCTGATGAAGACAGTAACCGATATCGGTTTAATAACCGGTGTCGGTCAGAGAGCAGACGACGTCGGTCAGTTAACCGATGCCGGTGTCAAAAGTCTAGGATAAGAAGATATAAAAGGCTGCTAATTTGATTTTTAGCAACGTTGAGTATATTTGTCAACTTATTGATCACAGAAGACAAAGTATGACAGAGAAAACAGAATTTGAAAACAAGCAAGATGCACACGCAAATCCAGAGACTAATCCTAGGGTTAATTTTAGTTATCGTGGGCTTATGCCTTTAGACGTAAGATGATGTCAGAATCCTAAACAACAAGACCTAGGGGAAATGTCAAGTTTGTTTTGGCTTATAAGGTTACCTCAATCGGGCGGAGGAATACCGCGGAAAAGGGGGGATGTTTGAGCTGTTGTGTTAATTGTGAAGTGATTCGGTATGTGTTGTGCAGTGAAACTAGGGTTAATTTCCTGTCAATACCGTGGATATCACCCCCACGTGTACGACCTGTTACTTAATCTATGTTCACTAGAATTGAAGAACAACAAGCAGGAATGCAATGCATGTGTTTTAAACCCAAATCGAAAATTATGTTCGATGAAGCAAGAGAGATGACTTTCACTAATGCGAAACTAGGAAAGCAAGACAAATTCTTTACGAAATATATAACAAAAGCAGCAACAGCAAGTATGCTTCCTAAAATGAAAATAAGCAAGAGAAAGAAACCCAAAATGGGTCCCACCGGGCGTGCCAAAATGTTTCACTCGGAATGACTCGTTCCTATAGAAACAGATAAGAGGTTAGGGTTAGGAGGAATACCTGTAGAATGTCGAGATGGTGTGCGCGTACCGTAGAGAAAGATCAGGTTGATTGCGAAGAACTCCTTTTTGTCTTGGAAGGACTACCTGCAAATAAGAACACAAGACCACAAGATTTGATTAAACAATAAATGAGGAAACTGCCTTGGGCCCAGGAAATATAAAACTTCCTTTCGAAGGTGGTCAGTTCCCCTGCTAATATGAATTAACACAAAAGACTGCAAAATATCAATTAGATTACTTGGTTGAAACTAGTAGGAGAAGGCTGGTTTCTGGTTATAGTCAGGGTAACCGATACCGGTTTCTGGTAACCGCCGTCGGTTGGGTCTAGGACCTGTAGGTTGAACTGGGTAGGGGAAAGGCTGGTTTTCTGGTTTTGATCAGAGGAACCGATGGCGGTTACTGATAGCCGATGCCGGTTACTGATAACCGATACCGGTGGGTTCTAGGATCTTCTTAGTAGCTATGGTGTTTTGTAAGGCTGGTTTATGGATGATATTAGGAAACGGGATGATTAGAAGCAAAAGAATAACAGTTAGATGCAATGACACGTTGGGTAGTAGATTCAGAGACGGATTTAGGAGGACTGAAATTCACAGAGCATAAGAAATGTTATAACAGAGGACATGCAAGATGTGACTTACTGGTTTTGACAAAGATGCAAGTTGATCTCCTTGGTTGTAAACACTTCTGGTATTTCCACTCGTCTCTGCTCTGTCAAGTGAAGATCTGGACTCTGTTCCTCGCTCGCAATGCTCTCTGTTGATCCAGAAATCCTTTGACTGATCTCCAAAAATGAAATTCCGATCCGTTGTTTTGGTTTGGGGAGCCCATTTACAGGGAACCGATGGCGGTTACGTAACCGACGGCGGTCGAGTAGGAACCGGCATCGGTAAGGAAAAAGTAGGCTATTTTTAGTAAAATAGCCCACCTTCCCTGCTTTTCTCCCGAGAGATCAGTTGCGGGCTTGGTCAAGTGGCTAGAAGGTCGGCTTTGGGTGCGAGTAAGGAGGCATTAGTTATGGATGTGAGTCTAGACCAAGTCATGGGTCTTAATTAGGTTAGTTTAGGGTTAGGGCTAGGTCATGATGAGGTGGCAAAGTGAGGTGGCGGGTAAGGTGATGTGGATTTATCAATTATAAGGTAATTAATAAATAATTGTGTAAGGTTTAGGTGATGAGGTTAGATTTGATGATCTCTGTGACTTCTTTGATTTACTCAGTGAATCAACCTCTGACATCATTTTATTTTGTTGTTTTTCAGTCTTCTACTAAGCCTTTGCATCTTTCATCTCTGGGGGATTTATGTTTTCTATGTTATTGCATTGTTAAAAACATCAAAATTTTAAAAAATTAAAAAGGAAGCATTTTCCAGGTGATTCCTCTTCTTTTCTTTTCATTTTCAAGCATTACATTTTTCCTATTTGTCGTCATCAAAATCAATCATTCTTTTGGGCTTACAAAAATATTACATCCTATTTGATCACATAGTTTAATTATGAGGTTAATAGATTACATCCACTTAATCTCCCTCACACATACCAAAATCACATCAAACATAAATTGCATTGGAACATTCCTACTCAAGTGAAACTATTGGGATTTCATCACCCAATAGGGAAGCTGACTCGGTGTTCCGGTCAAGTATAAATGATTGTTTGTTGATATATTGGCTAAGAACTCGACTCCCTTATTGCTGTAGGACCATGAAGTGAGGGGGTAGGCCCCAATACCAGGCCCCATACTGACACTAACAAAAATTTGGGCCTCATGTACCTTTGGGTATATCAAGGACTTCTATCTTAAATAAACCTGAAACTAACCTTAGAATGGTCATATAATTAGGCTACCTCTGAGCCTCTTCCTCCACATATAAATTAATCAAGGTAATCAAAAATTCTTTTTCTTGAATTTTCTATTATATTTTTTTGGCTAGATTTTATGCACATAAACCTAGGAAGTCATGGGATAAATCCCCTTCATTTAACGGTGAAGCTCCCATGTTGGGTTTTTTAATTCTAATTATTTTCTGGGGTATTACTTTAGTTGTACAGCTTATGAACCATAGTTAAATAACTATGCAGCAAGTACGAAATTGTACGAGAAAGAAATAACTAAGGGAAGTGGAAAGAGAATGCAGAAAATATAAATAACGTATGCAAAAGAAATTTGTTTGGAAACAAATAGATAACAAAGCTAGTTATGGCCACATGGAATAAATAAATACTTGGTGATTTTTACAATTCTTAGCAAATGAAAAGAAGTGCACTTAGATGAAATTTAAAGATAAAGAAAATTTTACCATTAGTTTTCTCATTTCGCACAGCAAGACTCTAGAAGACACAAAGTTACACAAAAATTTCCTTCTTCTTATTCAAGTATCAATCGTTTACAAAATGGAAATCTAATTATTTCAACACAAAGTTTGAAACAACCATGTGTAAAGTATAATAGGTTTTTTACAAAGATTCCTAGATCTCTTAACCCGTAGGCCTCTCCTTCTATTTATAGTCTCAATGAAGAAAATACAATAGAAACAATGAATATAATACTTTCATAAGTTTCTAACTACAAAATTTCAAGGAGTTGTGCATTTTCCTCCTTGAAATTCTCATTACATGCCACATACGAATTTGTAACATTCCATATTAAAAACGAGAATAACTAACTTTCCACTAACACAAATTTTTTGACTTTATAAATCAACTTAAAGCAATGGTGATTAACCAAATTACTTCATTCATATAATGAATTTCATTACTTTATTAATTAATAAGTGGTCAAAGAAAGAGAGAAGAAGAAGAATAATAATAAATATTCCAACTGCAATGCTTTGGTCTTTGGCTTGTCCTTCTCCTCAGCTATATCCTTATTATTTTCATAGTACTTGGCATATTGATCCATCATGTATTTGATTACCTTATTATATTTTTTTGCAATAGCCTCCCTTTCCATCTCAAACATGAATAATTATTTCTCCAAGATATTGAACCATCCTCTTACTTTCCCAATTCTAGATGCAAGGTAATTAACATCCCCTTGAAGCTTTGATAACTTTTCCATTGATTCTTGACTGAATAGAGTGGTAGCATTGTTTATTTCTTACTAAAAGAATTGAAGGAAATATTCAATTTCCTTTAAAGGTTTATTAGTATTTTACTTTGTTATATCATAGATGCTATTATCGAGCTCATCCATGGATTTCTCTACCTCTTCTTCTAAGTGCTTCATCTTTTCCATCATTTGATTAAAAATCCTTCGCCGGAATGAAAGAGTAAGCTCCTATCATTTCACCTTCTTTACAGAACCTTCGGGGTAAATATTATCTTCAATTAATACATTATCTGAAAGTGAATCTATTACTTGTAAACTTGGAATTTAAAGCTCTGTAATTCCACATTCATTGTCAAATTCCTACCTTAAACCTTTTATCTTATCCCATTTATCTAGGCATTCTTTCATTTTTATAAGTATTTCTTTGTAGTCCTCCATAGCTATTTTAGTGATATTATATATCCATTCATCCACAAATTTATCCTTATCATCAGTTTCTTCCAATATAGTAATCACTTGTGTATTCAATTTCTCCTCTATCAGTATTGGTTGAGTTGAAGACTTTGTAACTTTCACAATGATTTCACATAGCTTCGATGTTTGCTCCTTTAACTTGGAATTTTTAGCTTTTTCCTCATCAATCTTAAGGAAAATAATATTAATATATGTATTTTTATCTTGTTTGAGGCCTTAGTAGTTACTTCCCCTAGAGGCACTTCTATCACAATCAGATCTTCTTTAGTTAATTCAATGTTTCCCTTACCTATTATTGGGGTAGACATTTCAGATTTTTTTTGTCCTGATGACTCAATTACAATCTTTGAAGTCACCTTGGTTGTCATATACCTCATTCCCCTATTTTCTATACTATTGAGAAATTGTAAGTCCATATTTTCTAAAATGACCACTTCTTTAGCACTAGGAAATTTCTATGATGCTAACTACATAGTGAAGTCTTATCCACCAGAATGGGCCACCATCTCTTGACTAGTTAATTCCTTGGAAGAGTGCATGATCATTTCTTGTTTTACCTTTGGTGCTTTGGCCACAATATTTTATAACAACACCTTATCAAACTCATCCAACTTCTGAATAGCCAATTGATTCTCAATCTCCTTTTCATCCTCAGTTTTTTTTTCAACATTACATTCAAATTCATTTTCTTTTGGAACTCCTCCTTGCACCAAAGGATCTTGAACTGAAAACTATTTAACTATCTTCAAATGAATACATTGTTCACCTTCCTTTTTAATCTCTATTTCTTATTTTTCCTCAATTTCCATTAATACTTTACCTTTCTCTAATGGTTGAGATACCTCCTAAAGTGAGCAGCCTTCCATGGCAGCATCATGCATTTCCTCCTTCTAAGAAGTTGACCAATCTTATGACGATGGAGGGGAAGGATTTCTCAGTGGAGAGAAAAGAGGAGGATGAAGAGATGGAAATTCTTTCACAATCGAAGGGAAAATGAATGTAGCAGGGCTCAAAGGTGGCGACGTAATTTTTGCATGTGTGGAAGATATTTTTATAGTAGGAGAATCAGCAGATGAAGACACCAATGAGTGAGAGGCCTCACTTGGATTATATTCTAAAATTGATGTTTGATTATAAGGTGTACATTATATTATGTGATTATTACTTGGCCATGACCTTGGAAATCCCCCATTACTCTCCCCTAGTCCTTCTTTTCTCTTGGTGCTCTTTTGATTTATTTCATTTAACACCAATTCTTCTAAGAAATAACCCTTGCTAAGAAGCCAGTTAGAAGTATAGAGTAGAACCCTAGATGCTCTTTCCATATTTGTTTTTGAATTTTTCCTTACATCCAATAGCAAACCATCATCCCCTTCCTCCTCAGAATATGAATAAAAAATTACATTTCCATCATCTAACAGTTTCTTGGGAATCTTTGCGAAGTCAAAGCTTATTATTTGTCGCATTGCAATTTTTTTGTAATCTCTTTTTCTAATTTCGAATTCATCTTGAAAATCTATCAAATAATCCTCCAGTGCTAGGAGATGTTTTTGATCCAATGAGACTATCTTCTGTGTAATATTTTTTTAATCAAAATTTATTCTAGCTTTATAATATTCT
The DNA here is from genome assembly GCA_019776745.2 of Taxus chinensis. Classification (NCBI taxonomy): domain Eukaryota; kingdom Viridiplantae; phylum Streptophyta; class Pinopsida; order Cupressales; family Taxaceae; genus Taxus; species Taxus chinensis. The sequence goes on from CM034148.1 coordinate 806,546,248, forward strand.
TGAGTATAATTGTGGAAAATTTCTTTGGAAAAATTTCGAGATTTGTGGAGGTTAGCACAATGATAATACCCAATGAGAACTGGAAATCAAAATACTTCTCTATGAAGTCCTGATTGCAAATCATGAACCTCTACTAGTTGAGTTCATAGTTCAAGTAAAATCCACTTATCACTAGGATATCTTAGGAGTTTTAGTGGTTTTCCTAAGAAACCACAAACCCTTAGATAAGTGAAATGAGAGAACTAGATAAAAATGCATCCATATTGAACAAAAACATTCCAAGAATCATCAAAATCCCTCATCACCTTCCTCTCAGTATCAATCCTACATATACCTTAATAAAAAAATATATCATTGGTCTGTTCTTGCTGAGCTATTGCTGTGCTGAAAAAATCAAAAATTCATAAATTAAAATGGAAACATTTCTCAAGTGAGTCGTCTTTTTTTTTTGTTTATTTTCAAGCATCAAAATCAACCATTATTTTGGGCTTAAAACAAACTTTTCATCATGTTTGATCACATAGTATAATTAGGAGGTTGATAGATTGTATCCACTTAATCTCCCTCATACACAAGCAAATCACATGAAGAAAAAATATGTTATCAAAACATTCCTATCCAAGTGAAAATGTTGGAATTTTATCACCTAATAGGGAAGGAGACTCAGTGTTCTGGTCGAGTATAAACAACTCCTTGTTGGTATATTGGCTAAGCACTCGACTCCCTTATCACTGTGGGACCATGAAGTAAGGGGGTAGGCTCTAATACCAGGCCACATATCGACACCAGTATAGATATGTGCCTCATCTCCCTTTGGGTATATTTTAAGGACTCTGGTATTTAAAAAACCTAAAATCATCCTTAGAACAACTTTTTAATTAGGTTCCCCCTAAACATCTCCCTCCACATCTATATTCTAATCAAGATAATTAAAATTCTTTTTCTTGACTTGTCTATTACATTTTTAGCTTTCTTAGGGATTTGTTGTATCATCATCAGTATATTATTTTACCCCTTATATGTCATTTTTACAATCATCTATGGTTTCTTTATCCACTACCTCTACATATTTTCATCCCAATCAACTTCAAAACATCCCTTGCGTAGGATCTAGTCCTTATCAACCTATCACATCCCACTCAACATTACTAAGCTATGGAATATTCCCTGATCCATGAAGGCCTTCTTTTTTACTCTATAGATCCCCTACCTTTCAGCAAAGCATACAACCCTACAACAACACTATCCAACAACCCTATCACTATCATGCACAACAAAGTTACTTCAAGACTATCACTCTTCATCCCATATCAAGTGGATCCCATCAATCGATCCTCACCATATCCCCACCTTCATCACAATCTCATCATAATATTAACATGCCCCAGCTTTTATCTAACAAATCTATCTCAACTTCAATTGTTATCTATAAACCTCAAACATCCCTACTCATGCCTAATCAAGTCCTCTTATCCAACAATAAAAACCCATCTAACATCTCTATATGTCTCTCCATGTCCCTTTATAATAACCTAATTTGAAATCAATATCTTCTCAACCTACCCATTATCAACCCCCACATCAAGCGCGTCCACAACATAACCATCTTACTCTCCACCATCATCAATAAAATTAATCACACTCTCAACCACACTGACATGTTAATTCCCTCATGCCTAATCCTACAAACTATCCCATACTAGCTCTATCAAAGATATTGTATAATTTAGAATCCATTACCATGGGATCAAAACACATCCTGACTTATAATATAATGAACCCATTTGTCCATCAGTACCATATAATCCTTATCCTCCACATTGGAAATTGCCTAAATTTACCATGTCCTACGGCCAGGAGGATTCTCAATAGCACATACTATCCTTTAGACACTCATGTTATCTCATCATACATGACCAAGATCTCATGCTTAGAACCTTTCCTATCTCACTTATGGACTTGCATTAGATTGGTATAACTCCACCCCTTGACACTCTTTATTATCTTTCACACAGCTAGCCCTGTTATTTCTCAAGCACTTCACAATCAACATTACTCACAAAATCAGCATTTCTGACCTCTCTACCATCAAAAAATATAAAAATGAATCTATTTTCAAATTTTTCACTAGATGGAATAGTATTATCAATCAATTGACCTTATCAATTCCTCAATTAGAACTGATTGAGTTATTTTCTAGATCATTTTACCATCACATCTCATCCACCCTTCATATCCACACATTCCAGAATTTTGATGAAGCCTTCACCATGGATAGAAAGTTACAAATATAATCCCTTCAAGAGGTTCATCTTGATCCTCAATCTACACATGCCCCATCAAATTCCCCTAGGTCTTCATGTGAACTAGAAAAAAATACCAGACATGATTTCATTACTTGTCTTCCTAACCCAACACCCTCGATAGATTTAGTCCATAGAAATACTGCAAATTTTTCAAGTCACATCATCAACACTATTACACATGTTCTTCCCCATGAGGATCCCTTTTCATTGCCAATGTTTCCCCTTGAAGACTCATAGTCCCTGGATCATCTTTTTAACAATCCTCATGAATCAACATCACCTTCACTTACTATCTAATCACCTACCACCTCCTTGCATCATTTGGACTTCACCTCAGAGACTATTATAAAGGGGACACCTACAATCAAAGATCTCGATTTTCAACCATCCTTCAAACCTATCGAAAACTTGGGTATCTCACATGAATGTAACCCACCTTATTCATATATAGAAACAACATCCCATCATATGAATTAAGCACAATCCTATCTTTGGTTCTTTACTTACTATTTGATTTGGAACCTCATCCTAAATCAAACACTATAAAATCAAATCCCATCACATCCAAGACCTCACCCTCATCATATTATATGATAACCTCACCTCTATCTAAAGAAAATATTATAAAATTGAAACCTATCACATCCATGAACTCATCTTCATCATTTGTTGTAAGACCATCTATTTTACCTAAGGTTGACATTACATAATCAAAATACACATCATTTAGGGTCTCAACCTTACCATCCATTCTAGGATCCCATCCTTTATCACAATCCAACTCTATCACATCTACAAATCTCCCCTGATTATGCATTTCTTTCCCCCATCCTATATCTCAATACCCTTTAACACAGAAAAACCCTATCTCATCCATGATATGTCCCCCCTAATATATTTTGGGACCTCATCCCTCATCCATTTTTATCAAGCATACATCTTATCCCATCCATGGATCACATCCTATCTCTTACCAACCTCACAACACCCCTATGATGTTTTAACACCATATGACATCCATGTGTTCACCCGCGTTCACTAAAAAAATATGTCCTACCAAGCGTTCTTGTAAATAAAAAATTAAAAAAACATTAGCCCAAATACCCCAAAAGGTACTTACATTGACATCCTCGATAGGATCATATAATATTATCTCATCACATTACCACCCATCAAAATATCCAATCCACATACTCAAAATCCTACCTGGTATGATCAAAGCAAACTACTTAAAGAGTTGTAAACTACTTAAAGCCATAATCCAATGAATCTTCCTTATTAATCATCTTCTCCCAGAAGAAGACCATTATAATCCATCATCCATATCATCTACTCCTCCACCATCGTCATCATCAGTTTCCTTAACTACATCTTTAGGTCAAGTGGGATATCCTCAATTTGGTATTAACAAACCTCTTTCAGACATCTCTTCAAAACCTTCCATTAAAGGTCCTTCAATCTAATAAAAATCTATACCTAAGTCACTTACATCATCCTTAGTGACATTTTCAAGACCAGGGGGTCATCCTTAATCAGATCTTGGAAAACCTTTCTCATATGTCTTTTCATCACCTTCCATTGAAGGTACTTCGTCTCAAATCAATATAGTTCATCAACCTACATGAATTTATAATTTCCATACATGAAGAAAAGGTTAAAGGAAAGATTTATTAGCTAACCCTCCTCATAAATTTTCCTCTCACATCCAATATAAAATTTTAATGGCTCCTTTATCAAAGTTTCTACATCATCCTTTATTTACCATATACTCAATCAATTAACATCAAAACTTTCATCATCCTTACCTAAAATATATTGTTCCTTTTAGTGCATGTTATCGCTAGCCACATTCTCATGCTAGGGTGTTCCCTCTCTTTTGAAACTTTGAAAGCATCACCATGAAAACCTCCCCCCTAGTTAATCCTCACAAACCCTATCCTCTCAATCTATTCAAAATTTCACTACTATGGAAAGGAGTAAATGTGGAAAATTTTCCCCTAACTTGATTCATCCATATAGTATGGGTCAGGAGCATATCATCTAGTCTCCCTTGATGGTACACATCGACCATCATGACAGTAGTCATATCAAAGATATTATTTCACCATCAACCAATCATCTTATCATTGTAATGATTTGAAAGTATGTGGTTCTCCATCACTATCCCCAAATCCTTAAAGATGAGTACCATGGATCTGTTCATCACATCTTTCACATGGAAAAGTTCCTCCTTAGTAGGAACCCCACTATTATTACATCTATCTAACTTATTTACCATCCAAAGACAAGTCATGGGGTACACATGTGTAGGTCATGTACACATTTCTTCTCCCCTCCTTAAAATGGTCTATTAGGGACTACCATCAGCTCAAATAAAGTCAAAGATATCTATAGATGCATTCTATCAAAATAAATAGACTGATCCCTAGAAGGAAAACTATAAAAAATAAAACTCATATTAACAAAAATAAAAGTAGAATGATCCCTCGAAGGAAAGCTACGTATTTAAAATCATAGACTGGTCCCTCAAAAGATGGCTATCTATAAAAAGAAAAATCAAAAATTCAAAATTGTAGACCGCTCCCTCTAATTTGTAAACTCTTCAACTTTGGAATTATTCACAAATCACATCAAATTAATCACTGTTGTTTACTTCCTATTAGAAAATAATAGAGATAGCTAGTGAATGAATTACTTTTGTGATTAGAATCAACAATTGTAGTAAAGGAAAGAATATAATCTCATAACACCAAAAAAACTATCCTAGGAAACCTCCTATGGAGGAAAAAATAGTTAGGAAGGGAAATTTCTCTTTCTTCCCACTTCTATTTCCCAATTCCAATCAACAGGTGTGGAATTTACAATAAGTAAGAAAGAGAAGTAGATAATATCCCAGCACTTCTTTTCAGTTACTTGCTTGCTCTATCTAACACTCCTTTCTTCTACAAAAACACAATTTCCAGAACCAAGATTCTTCCTCACTTGCTCCCATGCTTTGATGATCTTATACACTTCTAAAATCATGTATTTATAGCCTTTCTCATGTCCTCCCATGCAATGGAGAATGGGAAAGGTCATGAATGAGAAGAGAAATGAACATCCTTTAAAATTCAGAGCCTGCTCGTTTCAATTTTAGTTTTCTATCTGTAATGGCCAGGACCGCCGCTCTGTGCAAATCGGCAGTTCTGGGACTACCACCCTGGCTGGGTGGCAGTTCTATAACCACCGCCTTGCGCAGGGTGGTGGTCTTGTTACTTATAAGATAGAACCTCAATTTGATTGTTTTCATTCTTTGTGCTAACTATTTCTGAAGAAGTAAAGTTAGTTCGGATCCCCATGGATCACACCTCCCCTTCTTAGGAGGCTTTTGGTCCAAAAAATGCTTAGTGGGGGAGTAGATGAGGGAACAATTCCCTCACTTTCTCCTTTGAGTACCACCAGGCCTTCCTTGGTGTCTTCCCTTTTAATCTAATCTACCAAGACTCCTACGGACCTCTTCTAGTCTCTCTGACCTTCTACTGTAACACTACATCCTCCTCCAATTCACCTTGTGAGTCTAAGACATAATCCTCAATGGAAGGTAGCAACTATAGTTCTTCATCTCCATCCAACATGGATGGCTCATAGAGGTGTAAGTTATCACAATTTACTACAAAGTACATCCTCATGAATGATGGTAAGTCAAGTCGAAAATAATTTTCCCCAACCTACTCTAATATGGTGAAGGGTCCATATTGTAGTGGCTTGAGCTTCTGTGCTTGACCTTATAGTCTCTCCTTGCTCAAGTAAAGCCAAAATTTGTCTCCAACATAAAGCTTGTGTTCCCTCTTATGTTTATTGTGCCTAGCTTTGTACATTACTTGAGATTTTTATAGCTTTTCTTTGACCTTAAGATGGATTTGTCGGATCCTCTCAATGAACTTGTTGGCTCTAGTCACCTCTGTGTCTCATGTATCCTCCTCATCCTACTGTCCAACTACTATGTCCAGTCAATTTGTAGGTAGATATCATAATCATGCTTCAAATGGTGACTTCATAGTGGATGTGTGTACTTCCTGGTTATAGGAATGTTGAATGTAGGCTAAGGAATCATCCCAAGTCCTTGGGTACTTACTGTTATACCCTCTAATCAACTATACCAAAGTCTTGTTTACCACCTCTATTTGTCCATCTATCTGTGGATGGAAGGTTGTGCTCCTCTATAACCTGGTATCCATCTTGTCCCACAAAATTTTCCAAAACTTCCCCAAGAACTTGGAATCTCTATCAGAGACAATAGACTTTGGCAAACCAAAATGCACCCATACGTTAGCAAAGAAAAGATCTACTGCCTCATGTGCTTTTACTATATTTTTACATGCAATAAGAATACACATTTTATTGAATCTATCCACAACAACATAGAGATATTCATGGACATGTTTAGACATAGGTAATCCTCCTACAAAATCCATAGAATTTTCCTCCCACGGACGAGTAGGTACTAGTAAAGGCATATACAAACCTTCCTTCCTAGTTTTAGGCTTGCTAGTACAACAAATTTTACATCCACGAATAAATTTTGGTACTTCTTCTTGCATGTTGGGCCAATATACATACCTTTGTAAGTGGGATAGGGTCTTACCAACATTGAAATGTCCCACTACTTTTGAGGTATGTGCTTCCCTCATCAATATAATTCTTTCTTCTTTAGGCACACAAAGTTTCCCCCATTGGTACAACAACTTGTCCTTGAGATAACAGTCTTCAATCCCCATATTTTCAGCCCCTTGGGACTGTAACTTCTGAAATGTTACCCCAAACTCTTTGTCTTGGGTATATGATTCTCTGTAAGTTTCCTTCATGAAGGGATTGATCTAAGAGATAGTGGCCAAATAGGAGAACATTTCTTGTGTGGGTGGCCTAGACAACATGTCTGCCACCAAATTTGTACTACCTTTCTTGTATTTGATCACTATATGTAACTGCTGAAGAAACCCCATCCATTTGTAGTGCCTCACCTGCTATAATTTAGACTGTGCTTACAAGTACTAGACAGGTTTGTAGTCAGTGTGCACAATAGTTTCTTTATCCAACAAATAATGTTTCCATTTTTTAATTGCTTGAACTAGTGCATACATTTCTTTATCATCTACTAAATATACTTTAACTGCTGAAGTGAAGGTTTCAGAATGATAACATACGGGTTTACCTCCTTAAAGCAACATTGTGCCCATAGCATAATCACTGGCATCTGTCTCTACTTTAAAAGGCTACTGCAAACTAGGAAGACCAAGTACTGGAGCATGACTAATCTTATATTTCAATAACTCAAAGGATTTGTCTTGTTCCTTACCCCATTCAAAACTCTTACTCTTTGCGGCCACTATATGTAGAGGTGCTGCAATCCCTGATAAACCCAGAATGAACTTCCACATCTACTGTATTGTTCCCACAGAACTTCTAGTCTATGTGGATCCTGTTGGTGTTTGCCAATTTGTGATGGCTTCCACCTTCTTTGGATCCACTCGTAGCTCTCCTCCTCCAACCACGTGCCCAAGATAGACAAGTGAATATTTGGAAAATTCACATTTCTTCATATTACAAAGTAGTTGTTTCTCCTTGAGAACTTGCAAGACTTGCTGCAAATGCGTTAGATGTTCTTCCCATGTGGCACTAAAAATTAAGATATCATCTAGGAATACAATGACACATGAATCTATGAAATCCCACAATACATCATTCATTAATCTCATAAATGTAGTAGCTGCATTGCATAATCCAAAAGGAAGTACTAACCATTCATACAAACCCTGTTTTGTTTTGAAGGCAATCTTCCATATATCCTCCTCCTTCATCCTGAATTAGTGATAACCTGACTTGAGATCCAACTTCGTGAAAAAATTTGCATGTTGAAGCTGGTCTAAGAGATCATCTATACGGATAAGTGGATATTGGTTCTTTATGGTGATCTTATTCAAAGCATGGTGCTCGATGCACATTCTCCAAGAACTATCCTTCTTTGGCACCATCACAATAGGTGAACCGCATGGTGAGGTGGTCAGACGTAACACCCCTTGGTCTATTAGTTCTTGGATTTTTTCCTTTAGCTTAGTACTCTCTAGCAATGATTGCCTATACAACACGATGTTCGGTGGAGGTGACTCTGGCAATAGCTAAATCTCATGCTCTACTTCCTATTTTGGTGGTAATCCACTAGGAGCATGAAATAATTCCTGAAAAGAGTGAATGATACTATCCAAATCTTGTTTTCCTTGGTTAGAAATCTCTAAAAATTATACCCCATCTTGTTTATCCTTTAACAAAAGTAAACAAAACTGATTATGATTTGACTGAGTAATTCATTTTGCTTGGTTAGCACTTACCATAGTAACCTATGTCTTATGCTAGTGTGCATGGATATTGTAGCTGATCCCATCCTTGACCCATCTGTACCAGTTTTACCTTCTCATAAAGATAGCATCCCTAACATACAAGTAAGTACTCCCGAATACCACATCAAAAGCATCAAGTGGAATAACGTCAGCTTCAAAAATATGTATATATTGGGAATTTATCCCAAACTTGACCTTACATCTTCTTGTTACCTAAATTTCAACACCCTTCTTCACCCAACCCAAAGGATATGGGTGCGGATGCTCATAAGTCTCAAGATCAGGCTTCTTTACAATTGCCTCAAAAATCAAGTTAGATTGAGAACCAGTATCAACCAAATCATTTACCTTAGTCCTCTTGATCTGGATTTATATCTGGAATATTCTACTCATCTCCTCTTCGATGTCCATATTGGTGGCCGTGCATCCAAGCCTTTCGTCTACATCAGTATGACCATTGATATCACAATTCTTGCAAAAATTCTTGGGATCTTTACAAGTATTTAAAGTAGTGAAGGCTTGTTTACCTTTCCCTTTCCACTTACTCTTGTTACATGTTTTCCAATAATCCTTTCTGTGCTGATTGTTGACTGCTTTACCCTCAGCTCTACTCCTCCTTAATTTTTCTCATCATCTATGTAGTATGCCTGTACACATGTTTCATTGAGATCCTTGGGCTTTGTGGAGATGACTTTTCTTTGAAGGTGAGTGTGAAGTCCTCCCAAGCATTTGGTCAGAATATCCTCATCCTAAAAATCCATGTTTAGAAACATGGCTTGCCTCTGAAACTCCGTAGTATAGTCCTGCACACTTTGACTGCTACCTTGTCTAAAATACTTCCATTTAATCATTTGGTCAGTTTTATGGCCAATAGGATAGAAGTTAGTTCTAAGTAATTCCTTAAATTCTTACCAAGATTTCACAATAGGACATTTCTTCTTTTCACAAGTAGTTAGATGAGTTTCCCACCAAATTAGAGCATGTCCCTCCATTTTGAGATGTGCAAAGGTGATCCTTTGTGCCTCAGTGACATTATGGATGCTAAAATAGACTTCTAACTATTTCAACCATTTATCCAGTAATTCTACATCTACTTGTCCTTCAAAGCTTTTGATTTTCACTTTAGTCTCAACTTTAAAAGGAGTATGTTCAGATTTTACCTTTTATCTTGTGTTAGAAGTCTCTTCTTCATGCTCTTCCCCATAATATTCCTCATGGTGACTCTTGCCTATACCAAACTTTTCGTCTAAGCCTCAAACCACCGAGTCCATGGAGTCTTGCTTAACGGAAGCTGTCTTCTGCAAATCTGCAAGTTCCTCTTACCTTCTAAACATCCTATCCATCATGGTCTCCAACATCTCAATTCTATGAACCAAGTTCTCTTCCTCCATTTCTCCCCAAATTCTCTGTTTCCACTTTGTAGAAATCTCTGGATCACAAGGTAAAGCTTCTTCACCTTTAGATCTTATCACTGTCATACAAATTCAAGAATGAAATACCACAGTCCTAGATACTTGTTAGCTTTGATACCAAAATGATCTATAAATGCTTCAACTTTGGAATTATTCACAAATCACATCAAATTAATCGTTGTTGTTTACTTCCTATTAGAAAATAATAGAGATAGCTAGTGAATGAATTACTATTGTGCTTATAATCAAAAATTGTAGTAAAGGAAAGAATATAAGCTCATAACACAAACAATTTTATCCTAGGAAACCTCTAATGGAGGAAAAAATAGTTGGGAAGGGAAATTACTCTTTCTTCCCACTTCTATTGGACAATTCAAATCAACAGGTACAAAATTTACAATAAGTAAGAAAGAGAAGTAGATAATATCTCAACACTTCTTTTTCAGTTACTTGTTTGCTCTATCCAACACTCCTTTCTTCTACAAAAATGAAATTTCAAGTGCCAAGACTTGTTGCTCACTTGCTCCCATCCTTTGATGATCTTCTACACTTCTACAACCATGTATTTATAACCTTTCTCATGTCCTCCCATGCACTGGAGAATGGGAAAGGTCATGAAGGAGAATAGAAATGAACATCCTTTCAAATTTAGAGGTTTTTCATTTCAATTTTAGTTTTCTATCGGTAATGGCCAGGACCCGCCACCCTATGCAGACCAACAGTCCTGGGACCGCTACCTTGGCTGGGCAGCGGTTCTATAACCACCTCCATGTGCAAGGTGGTAGTCCTATTACTTAAAAGATAGAACCTCCATTTCATTGTTTTCATTCTTTGTGTTGACTGTTTCTGAAGAAGTAGAGTTATTTCAGATCCCTATGGATCACCCTCAAAGGATTTCTACCCAGCTAAAAAGGCTTCCCACATCGATCAACCTTAACAAATTTAAAAATAAAAAAGTATCCTAGGAAAGCTTTCCATATCAATCAGCTATCCCATTAGATAAAACTTCCCACATCGATAAGTTTGTGTGAAAACAATAAATGTATAGCTAGGGTATTTCCCTATGAAACCATTGAAAGTATAACCTTGCTCCCATACACAACTTATATATTTTAACCCTTTCCTGTTCTAAGAAGGTACATATTTTCACTTCATCTCTATATCTAATATCCTATGTGTGACTAACCATTATTAGTCATGCGTTAACACTTATTATAAGGCTAAGAGTTCAAGTGTCTTTACCATATCTATCCCCATAAACATATGAATCAAATCAGTATTAGGAAACCATTCCGCATTTTATTCTTAACCATGGTTATAATTTTTTTTGACAAACATGAAAATCCCCATAAAATCTATATAAAAATTAAATCATATGAAAAAAATAGCTTTAATATTTTTCAACCTTGGTACACACCGATATCTATTATTATCTATCATCACATCAACATCTATCAATATCCATACAATCATGATCTCATCTTAATTTTAAATTTCCACATCAAAGACATCACATCAAAATAATATCAACAATCATAAATCAATCATATCAGTGTATCATTATACATTGTCTAGAGTCTCAAAAACTCTTTGTATCATGATTCTACATCAAAATTTCACATCTAATCAGTAAAATTGACATTTTTCAATCGGCTAACTCTTCAAGCGCTATGCCTCTGATCACCATTAGGGCATCTATCTAGTCCTCTATTAGGACCCTTTTTTCTGTTAGTCATATTTCTACAGGACACTAACCCTTTGGTTCCCTTATCACTTGGCATCTTGGTATTTTAATCCCACCTTTGTGGTAACATCAATTTGGGTACTTTAACCTCATAAAAAAATCATCTTTCCATGGTTAAAGTCATATGTCTATAAGAAATGAACCCTTTGTTTCCCCTATCACTTGACTACATGGCCTTGTAAGCCTACCTTTGTGGCAACATCTATCTTTGGTTCTTTGACCTCATCAAAACATCCTTTTTTATTTCTTATTTTTGCCATTGAGTCATACATCTATATGACATTAGCCTTTTAGTTCCCCTATCATTTGAATTTATGACAACACCCGTATAATTTTTGTACCTCATCTTGGAGCATCATATTTCTATCCTTGTATCTTTCCATCTATCTATTTCAAAATTATGATTGATTCCCTTATAGGTCATCAATCCCTAGTTTGAGGGGGATCACCTCATCATATAATTCTGCATCCTCATGTTTCACATCTCTTTATTTTTGTCTTGTATTTTGCCTATACCAAACCACTCAACAAAAGGTGAAATATGTAAGAACCTATACTTAGCATTGATAATCCCCATGTCCACATTTTCTAGCACCCCTTCATTATCCATCACTATCATATTATACATTAAATCCTTATCCTAAGTATTATTTCTTCCCATTATATTTACTCCCCATAAATATCATTCTACAAATGTAAACTCTTATTTTACCCCTTCCTAAACCACTAAAACCTCTTAGAAACCAAAATCAAATAAAACAAAAAAATAAATAACTTCTCAACCATTTCAAAACCCCCCTGACCCATATAACCTTTCTCCAAAACACTCTCTTCACCAAAAAAACAAAAACTTTGATTTGGGAAGTAGTTTCAACCTTTTCCCCACAAACCTGGATCACCGACGATTCTCTCTAGTTGGTGGAAACCATATATAATTGAGTTTCAGGCCTTTGTTTTAGGTTAGCTGATAGCTTGTAAACATAGCTCAGAGATTCCTCTATCTTAGATGATAGCTTGTGAACTTAGCTCAGGGAGCTTCCTATATTTCACCTAGATGTTACTTAAGGCCTTCACATTGTAATATTTTTGAATCATATCCCTCTTACAAAGTAAGATTCATCATAGCAACATTCAAAGACATCAATATCTCTTCGTCATCCTTTGGAGGTCACTCAAACATATAGACATCAATTCAAACAATATTTTTGCATCCACAACTTTTCCTCTTCCGTAATGTCATGTTTTTTTCTTCATTTATCATCTCAGACAAGGTAAGTACCTTCCAATTTTATTATTTCCTCATCTACTTATCATTTATAATATACAATCGAAATTATCTTGTTTATTATCAACCTTCCATAAAAATCACCGACGATCGGCCCTAATTCACGGTGATCGACCTTAATCACCAATGATATCTTTTTGTTAGGTCATCTAACCCCCAAGCTTGTTCTCAAAAATTCCAATCCAATTATTTATCACTAATCTATGTTTGCAAGTTTCTTCCCATCCTATCAAGCTCCTTTAAGCCATTTATAACACTCTATCAGTTATCTAAATCAAATCTATCATCTCACTCACCTTTGTGAGTACACATCCATCTACATCCTTACTCCTTTGAGCCATTTTTTGATCCTTAGATTCCCATTTGGATCAGGTATCACCATCCAACGATCATATATCTGTGGACCGCGTCATTCCCTTTACCTTTAAAGTGTTGGTTATATAATATTTTTTATCATTTTATCTTATCATTATCATATTGATTTCTTGAATGTGGATTGACATCCTTGCAAGGAATTCCATTGAATTCTAGGGACTAGCCTTTACTAGGAAATCCACCATATATCTATCTAATCCCATATTTTTCTAAGTTTCTATGCATTGTAGGTAACCTATGCCATTATAAAGGAGTTGTGTGTATGCTTGGATCTATCAACATCAACTATCTCATGGGTATTGGTAAACCCAACCATCTTATGAGTTTAGTTTTATTTTTATTATTTCATTTCATCAACTTAAAGTAGGAAAGAAAAAACTCTTTGGTAAAGAGACACCAATCCCCAATTCCGAGCACTAGCTCAGCCATTAACGAACATTAACTCACTGGAGACACTGATCCCAAATGTTGAGAACCAACTCAGCTAATTTGTGAGCACAAACTCATTACAGACACCAATCCCCAATTGTGTGATGCACCAACCTCAAAAATGATAAGTCCCACCTTCTGTAGTTACTTCTTCAACATGATGATGAAAATTAAATCATACTTCCAACATGGACACTTTTATGATAAGATTACTTTGTATGTTCTAGAAATATATATCCCTTTCTTATCTTCTTTGATTTTCCATTTTGAGAAATATAGTATGAATGGTCTCTCTTTAATATGCCACTCTTATCCACTTTCTCTTATCACACCTATTCACACTTCACTCACTTGTCTTGCAGGTTAGTCTTGTCACATTTCACATACTCTTACCTTTTGAGATCTTCCATTTATTTTTCCTTCATCATTTTCAAATCATCATACTCTCAATCATATTTATACCTTAACAAGTCACCATTGAGCTTAAGAGACCTATATTTTCTTTCCATCTCCTCATGGTAGTTCACTATTTTCTCTAGGAAAATAACACACTAAACTTTCTTGTTTTAGTCTCTTTTATATCATGATCATCTCTCAAACATTGGGCTTCATCACTAGATGTAGGTCATCAAAAAAATTCATAATGATAACATAAAAATAGAGAATAGAAAGCATGTATTATGTATTATCATAACTGAGTTTTAATGCCTTGGAAAAATTGGCCTTCAATATCATAATATTATTTTCCTTGACACCTTAGAGTGGGAAATTTGTCTTGAATAATGATTTTTACTGAGATGTTATGAGAAAGCTATGCCTATCTTCAAACCATTCATTCTTCTAGCTCCAAAAGAGCTACGTCACATGTAACCTATGGACTATTTATATTTCATGCTCAAGACGACCAATGTCATAGGTGAGATCCAATGACCAAGATTTGGACCCAACATACTACCAAGATTGGGACCATTTATACTTATAGCTTTATACTATTAACGTTTGATCATACTCCCAAGTTTGGTACCATTTATACTTCTAGCTACAAACAATCAATGTTTGAGCCCAGAACCATAAGCATTGTAACTAAGTTGCAGAATCATTCTACTACTAGTTAAATTCATGTTACCCTCCCTGTTTATTGAGTGTTCATGTGGACTAGATGATGAACAAGTTGTTAAAAGACCATTGATAAACTAATTCAATTATATGAGAGGTGTTTCATTATGTGTTGGAGCCAAAATACAGAGAAGGAAAGATGGAAGGCATGACATGATAGGCACATTAAGAATAAGACATTTGAATTTGGAAATATGGTCCTTATCCATGACTCCAAATTCGTGCACCATCTAGGGAAATTGAAGGTACATTTGCTAGTACCTTTTGTAGTAACCAAGATAATTGAATCAGGTGCTTTCTAGTTATAGGTGTTGGATGGCACCATGTTTCCCGGTTACTTCAATGGGAGTAGGCTAAAGCCCTATTATAAATAAATCTTCTTGGTATCTGTAATAAGGCATTTTTTCCATTTAGATCAGATTTCCTTTTAATTTTTTTCTTTTGAATTATTTCTATGCTTTGATACTTTATTTTCCCTTATTTTGATGTAATAAGCATGCTTGCGCATGGAATCTAATACTATTTATCGAGTTCATGTGTAGAGGAATATGCATACTCTTAGTGTGGGGTAAACCAAGATCAAGTGTAACATTCCCATTTTAAGACTTTAGAAACAAGGGAATTTTTTATTTTATTTTAAACATAATGTTCTCTGTTCTAAATAAAACATCATTTAGAACAGACATTCCATGCCAATCAATCTCATAACAGATAACCATATACAGCTGTAATGACTTAGTTACCAATCGATCTCTCATGTTAACTTAAAGTATAGAATTATTTATGTATACTACATATACTTGGTTCTCCTACCCTATTCTAGGTTCTGAGTGAACTATTTAAAGAACCTATATGAATATTTGTTACCAATATTCATCTAACATAACGTTGCTTTAAACTGCATGACATAGGACAACACAACCAGTAGCTTGTGATACTTTGGCCAAATATTTTCAACATACGGTACATGTTACTATTCCTAGATGACATACTCGTCAATCTGGAATGTCCTTCACCTCACTCTTCTATTATCTAGAATGGTCTTTACTGACTACTGTCAATCCACTTGCCCAAGGTTTGACCCTAGCCCGACTTAGAAACATAATTTATTATAGGAAGACGCTCACGATGACTTATGGTACAAGGGCATACTCAGTTTACCTAAGTCAACCGGATGTGCCGAGGTACCCTGAGTCATTGAAAGCTACTACCTATCCTAACATGACTACTAACTTGACCTAGAGAGAAACTAAGTTCAAGTCCAGATGTGCATAAATCTAGATGAAAAAATACGGAAGGGTGTTGCCACATGTTAACTACAACACTGTATCCTTTAGCAGTCCTATGAATTCTTGAGGGTACAGTCCTATAGTTGGCGTGCGCTAACATCCCTTAGAACTGATTCATCAAGATGTACATACCCCATTAGTGGTCATTAATCATAATTAAATTGGATTAATATTTAGATTACATTAACCAGGCCTAACTCTAATTCCAACATTCATTAAGTTCTTTACCCATACTTATCCTAATTAGATATGGAGAACTTCATTAATCCATATTTGCATCATGATTCATTAACGTGGCATAACAACAGTTATCCCAAAAACAAGACAACAAACATCAATGTTTAATTCCTAATGCAGCTTAGCTATCTAAATCAAGTGTGACATCCACCTAGATTCAGCAATTGTTTACTCTATAAACGAATTTATAAAGATTAAGGGTCATAACCACTAATCATCTTATCTTTTGTTCTTTGGGAGAGGAAGAGTCTTCCTCTACATGGTTAAATGTTAGGTTTGATCATAAAATTTTTATCATTCGTTACTCATATAGTTTAATTGTATGTCCCATGCATATTTCATTATTAAACTATAGATGTGCAGTTAGGAAACAACATCTTTTGCAATTTAATTAGTTCATTCTAATAAAGAAGATTATACTATCTCCTTAATCCAACTCAATATCTGATAATCAACAATAGTATACAAACAAATATAAGGAATACTGCCAAGATATCTCTATTATTTTTGGGATACTAGTACAAAAGAATTCACATCACAAATTGGAGCCCAACACAAAACCTTTCAATTCATGATTTTAAATATAAATTTACAAGACAATGTAATTTAGACATTTTGCATGTCAATCATAATTAAGATCTTAAAAGAACATCACTTTTATTTTCTAATACTACTCAAGAATGATTCGAAAATCTTTACATAAGATACAGAATTAAATAAGCCAATACATCATGAAATTTCTTGTCTTCTCTTATCACTTACGATGTCCATCTACAAAATTTCTAGCACGGGTAATTTCAATGAACTAAGCATGATAAGCACTAAGCATTAAAGTAAAGTACATTCCACTAATTGTTCCATTAAACAAATCTTCTTTAATTAAACAATTAATATACATCATACAGATAATCATAAGAAATAACATCCAGAAAAGAAGTACCATAAAGGAGTATGAATTCACTTTTAAGAAAAGAACTTAATATAATCCACAACATCAGAATTATATCAGATGATTTAATTGATCCTATCAAATACTTTTAAACAATCAATAAGTATTTTCATCCAATTTTTTCATGATTTCATAAGAATAGAAATACACATTTATCTTTTCTAAGCATTGAAAGAAGTTAGTTACAACATAGCTCATATTAGTATGCTTCATCTTTCCATATAAACAAAAGAAGAGAATCGATACATACTTATTCCTGATACACAAATCATCTAAAGGATAGGATCAAGTTTAGATCACACAACACTACCTCACTCCAATGATAACAATATAGGGAATCCATAAATAAAGAGACAACATCTAAACAAGGATCCCAATTCAATCCAAGAAGATTAGGAAATAAAACAGTCTAACTGAAAGTCTTACTAACTTCTATATGTTAGTAGATATAATTCAAAGGTTTGAAACCAGACTGTCCACAAATCCAAACTAAACTTAATAGTATAAATCTCTTACCCAATCCATCCAAGAAGTTTCCATCTCAGAAGAGAATCAATTAAAGAGAAGTTCAGTCAATGAACTTATATAATCAACATAAAAAGGATCTCAAATAGAAAAGGACCCAATCCATAATTCATTTCATTTATACTATGAAATGAATTCCCATATCTAATTCAAACTTAGAAATTCCTTAACTAGTTCCCAAAAGAAATCACAAAACCAAACGCATAGTCCAAGAATACACACTACAAATCTTACAACTTGTTTCCTATTTCCATTCACCAAACTCAAGTTCAATTCAAAACTCAGAATGAAATTCATAGTATAGTCCCTAGCAATATACTATCCCCAAGAGGTCAAATTCAATTCTCTTTTTAAAAAAAAATTGAAAACTCGTTCAATGAATCCAAGGAACATAAATCTACAACTGTGAGAGATACATAAGGATCACTACATCTCATGAACTCAAAGGGCTGAATTCCCATTACAAGGCATTAACACTTAATGCAAATGAGTAAGAAGTTCGTGATCCCAAAAGAACAACAATACAAAGCATTATGAACAATAATACTTTATTCTTTCATACGACACTCGGTATAATAGGTTTTAGATTCACATTCTATTAAAACCCAAGAATCAGATAAAAGATCAGAAGAGAGTAAGAAAACTAAACAATTCATTTAAGACAAGTATTGTCCCAAACTTCTTCCAACTTGACTGAACAGAATCACCGCGAGCCTCTCGAGTTCCGGTTAAAAGTTTATGACATGTAAGAATTTGTTTCAACATCAATAATAGGAAGGAAAGTAAATAACACACTTCCATAATCTCTAATCTTTTAATGACTAATCGAAATGAACTAAAGATCAACCAAACCCACAATAAGACGTAGTTCCAGTCCATTTATTTTTATGAACAAAACAATCAAGCTTTCCACAAAACACGGGTTCGCTCAGGGAAGAGAAGAATAACAAACACTTCATATTCACATGCCCTATCTTACTCAAAGAAGGTGTTAAAATCTCCAATACAGAAGTACCACAACAGATCTAAAAATAAGTTACACAGTCTACTTCTGACCAAAACAAAACTCTCAAGACCTTATCAAGCAGACAGTCCAAAAATGGATTTAAAGATTTTTACATCCACAATACCAACAATACTCCTCACAATACGAGTGAAGAATCAAACACGTTGATTCCAACAAAAGTTCAAAACTCCACAATAAAGAAATACCTGTACAATTTCAACTACAAGCTTCGAACATAAGTTCAGAACCCCATAAGGCTCTAACACCAGATCAAACAAACACAATATCAAATACTAGTCAAGTATTTTCAATTCCTCAAATAAGAATACAACTTCAGCTCAGAGTATATGTACCAAACAAAACTCAACAACCCGACTACAAGTTTAGCATTCACAAGAACTAAATATGAGTACAGTGTCAAGTACAAAGATTCATCCAAAAGTTCAGATCTACACCAAGTTCCATTCAGTCCAGAAAAAACACGAAGTCCCATTAAAAGCTCATAACAACCAAAAAGCTTCAACACAAGCTTAGAACAACCACGAAGCTCCACTACAAGCTCAACGAAACACAAGACTAAAATAGAGATTCAGAACCATACAAGCAACAAATCTAGTTTAGTCAATACTAGTATCAAATGCAAGTTATAAAGCTTTGAATACAAGATACGGAGCTTCAAATACAAGTTACAGAGCTTCAAATGCAAGTTTACATGAATACCACTAATAACTAGTACAGAGAAAGTTCCCAAGAACTACCATTAACAACAATGGATTCACATTCCAAAAACCACATAGATTTCATGAAAACATGCAAGTAAGTAACCAGACACATCATGCAAAAATATATCTCAATTGAGTAGAATTGTTTTAATGAATCATTTAAAAGAAAGCAAGAAAATAGACCATAGAAACCAAAAATAGCCTCTTATACATTCCCTTGATTGAAAATAGACCAGAGAAACCAAAAATAGCCAAGAAGAAGAAGTTGAACTACTGGTTCAAAGAACCAGTTAGCTCCATGCGGAGTAATATTTGTGATGCATGCAAAATCAAACAACCTCTCACTAACCCGTCTCTTGAGTTTCCAAGATGGTTTGCACACAAAAATTGAGATTCATTAATTGTCATAACTCCTAATTCTCTTGCTTATCTCTCCTTTCCACCACCTCCCAAAATTAGCGAGTACCAATTCCAAATCAACATGCATTTCCATACTTAGTGAATCCTCCACATAAGCCCCGCTAAAATTTAACTAGCCCTTACCAAACTGGAAATACTTCCATGTATTTAAATCCAATCAAATCACAATAAAATCCATTGGAACCGTCATCATAGTGACTTGTGACCCTAGGCCCCTTTCAAATAGTTTAGGCTAGATTTCCCAAAGCTTAGGTTTGTCCAACAATCATTTCCTAAATAATTTCCTTAGGTTTATAAACATTTCCATATGTAGTACCACCTTAGGTTATATAAAATTCACAACCGTTAGTATTAGGCATTAAGTTAACATAGTATAGTATCACCATAGTAATCTCCCATTCCCTTATTCATTTAGCACAAGAGCTTAGGTTAGATTACAACCCAATTAAATAGGAGTAGCTAGGAAGTAGGAATTCTTACCTAGCTTAGGATACCGTTAGGATAGTCCTTTAGCTTTAGGATCCTGATCCCCTTCATAGTCATACGACGACTATATTTTGTTTACGCCAATAATTTCCTACGGAGATCAATCCCAGAGACCCAAGCACAACATACAATCAAATGAAGACATGATCACTCAAGTCTAAATAACTTGTAACATATGAATTTTAGTCCATTATGCCTCTCAACTATTGAATGTTAGTTTATCATTCAGTTTTTCAAGAAGATTTAAAACATTCCTTGGATCAATTTCAATGATCCAAGGATGAGTCAGTCAAAAGAGATAAGTTTGCAACTCTAAAAATCCGATTGCAGCTTATCAACAAGAATTGAAAATGGATTCTTAAAAGCCATATCATTTCATTCTAATGAATCCAAGAGTAGAGATGATTTATCCATAACAAGCATGATTTTCAACAATCAAGGAAACACACCTCATTCAATAAAATCACATGTCAACACTTGTAATGCAAAGATAAATATAACAGTTTGTTAAAGGTGTTACATCAAGTGCGTGAATAAGAGATTCATTGGTAGTGAGGAAGTGACATATAGGTTGGAACATTGGAAAGGATGACACAGGTACAGGTGTGATGTAAGGATGGTATTACAGTTGCTAGGGATGAAGGTGCTCTTAAGGAATTTTATCAAGAATGAAGACCATGTGTGAAAACAAGGATCACGCGGTGTAACACGAGGTAGGAAGTGACATGGTAAACTACTAAGTATGAGGTGTAGAGGATTATGTACTTTAGAAAATAGAGGCACATGTATGGAGGTTTGTGGCCTCTGAAGTAGTACAGTGTGCCAGAAGGTTATGAATGGGACACAAAAGAAAGTAAAAAAAAGCACAGAAAAAGTGAAAAAATGTAATTAAATCTAGGTACAGTTGTAGGTGAGGAGCAATTAATGTCAGAAAAATTTGAAACATCTGTAAAAGGAGTGCAAGATACTTAATTCCTACCTTGCACATTTGAGTGTTTGAGCCCTTGAAGAGAAAATTAAAGTGTGAACAAGTGCAAAGTGATATTGTAGACGATAATTACATAAAACCCATTGAATTTGGCCTTGGCCATAGCGGAGCTCTTTCATGGGAAGTGTTAGAGAAAGTAAAAAGCATAAAAAGTGGGTTTGGAGGAGCTAGGGTTTGGAAAAAAGAAACTGCAGCTACAACACATAAGTTTGGGGTGACAAAGGTAGCAGAAGGAAGAAAAAGGAAAGGATAATTTGTGAAAGTTAGTAATGGCACAAAAAAGAGCACCTGTGACAATTATAAGGGGAAAAAAGAAAAACAAACTAGAGGTAGAAATGGAAGAAGCGCTGGAAGAAAGATTCTCTAAAATGCAGTATCCTAAGGGTGACATTATGGGGCTTATTTGGGAGTCCCATCTTCGAAAAATAAAGGTGAGTGATTATAACCATCGCACTAGTGAAAAAAAAGATCAGATAGAGAAGAGGTTGATAAAGAAGACTAATTTACAAACTGAGGATGATAAACCAATCTACGATGATGAGGGGTACAAGACCTTGGGAAAAGTAGGAGTTTTGCAGATTTATGAGTTTCCATATCGATGTAGCCTAGAATTCACAATAAATAACCAAAGGAACGCTGGCACATCACTCAACCTGTATTGAATGCTCACTCAAAGCACGTCAGGGTACCAACTCCCTTTTTAGAGTTGTTTATCCATAATGTTAGCATGATTTCTTATGTATATATCTAGATTTATAATAGATAGTAGATAACCCATAGTGCATAAACCAGATTTAGATCTAAACCATATGAAATATTGAATAAAAAATTATCATAATAAGATTTACCATGCAAGAACCATATTCAGTCACATCTAACACCAATATCATGCCAATATAATCCATTATATTAAATATTGTAAAATATATAAGCTTCATACATAAAGATCAAGTTTCCATAGTCATACACGCTAACAAATACGCAACATAAATATACAATAATTAGTCTCTTGAAGCCATGAAAATCAATACATATATAGGGATGGGGATTTTCCCTTCATCACCTATGCACCTTCCAAAAATTGACTACATGCTAATAATAGTCATGTGTATTTACAAGGGAATACAAAATTATGCAACTGCTAATAATATATCTTCTATAGTTAACTCTAAGAATAGATCCTATTATAAGACTAAGACTCTGCATGGTGCTCGAACTAATGCAAAACCCAAAATAGCCTTACATGAACTACAAGTTTCCATTTAATCACCTGCTCAACACTCTATCTCCAAAAATAGCCCAGATCTACAAAAATGGCTATGTCATGTGTACACTTTTCCTAGGTGTTCACTGTTCTGCTATAGTTCCATGTCCTTCTATGCCTCATGTGTCTGTGTGCCCAATCCTTATGTGCTTTCATACTTGAGCTATATTTTATCTGCTGAACATTTTCGCACACTAAATGCATTACTGCCACTAGTAATGGGTCATCTTAAATTATATCTCCAAAGTAAAGAATAATGAATGAAAGAATGAAATATGCGTTAAAAAAAAAGAATGAGATATCATTCAATGCTCTCCTCCGCAACAAGTAGTATTAATTCTAGATACTCATTCTTAACTTCTGCCTTGAATTCATGCCAATCACTTAAGACCTCACCTATTTTTTCCAGGATATCTATGACTATGGCATCTATATCATCTTGATTGATATTCTCTTTTTCATTTTTCAAGATTCTACAAATATTTGTCATACTAGAAATCATGTCCTCCATATAGTCTATCTTCCAAGCAATCTAGTTGCCTATCTCCTTTAGCATGTTTTCATGTGGTTCTTGGGAAATTTTAATCACTTGGTGCTTCTCTTCTACCAAAGGAAGTCTCTCCACATGCCTAAGTGTCTCATTATTAATGGATTTGAGGACTTCATTATATTTTTGAATTGTTCTTGTCCTAACAATTACATCTAGTGTTGTGCACATATTCAAGGCTTGATCTTCCTTCTTCAATTCATCTCTCAAATATTGTGGTAATGACTCATAACTTGAAATTTTTATGGAAATGTTGGCTTTTATCCTTGTTTCTTCATCGACAAGGTCTTTTGGTGTGAGCATATGCATGACCCATTCCTTTATGACCATTTTTACAAGTGTGAGTATATAGTGCATTACAGATGGAAATTTTTATAGAACTTGAGATGTAAACTTACTGTAAGAATATAATAGTCAATCTCCTTAGACATACCAATCAATGCTTCCATCTTTTCCTTGGCCTTTTTCTTCTCTTCTATGAGGCACTTTATTTATGCACCCCTATCCTTTTTTCCATCCATCAACGCCCTAATCGTTTCCACTTTTTCTATGTTCCTACATGTAACCTCTACAGATACCTACCAAGGCATTACTCATTGTTCATTCGACATAACAGTTGGCTTAAAATTTATGTGCCATATTTGAGGTGTTTTCTTCATTCTACGCGAGGCACATGATTCTTCACACATGTCAAAATCAATCTCACCCATATGATTTTGCATTGACCATGACAATTTTTTCCATGTTCCCAAATTTTCCATCTCTACATCCATAAAATCCCAACCATAAAAATCCTTAGCTTGCACAATAATATAGAAGTGCGTGCATATGATCTTGCTAGTATCATCCATATATCTAATAGTGGGAGTCACGTAGTCTTATCCTTATTTTTCCTCCCTTATTATTTTTCCCTTAGGAACCTAGGCTCCTGAATCTAAAATTAGGCTTTCACCATTTTTCACTTTTATTTCTATGCCCTTCAACCCCTCCTCATCATCCTTCATTTCATCATCACAGGATTCCCTTGCACCCTCAAGTTGTACTGGAGTACCTAGCACACTTTCTCCAGACTCATCCTCCTCTCCATCCTTAAGTTTTAGCTTGCACTTTATCTTCTTCTCGGGCTCTACTTTTTGTCATGAAATCCTAGGTGACCTCCTCAATGGATGTGATGACATGGTGCCCTGAACCCTTGTCCTCCTCAACACTCTCTTGAATTATGGTTCTTCAATTGTCTACTACACATTGATTTCCATTGTTTTTGTCTCAAACACTTTATCCTCATGCTTTTGTGATGGGGGCGTCACCTCGTGCTCTTTCTTTTTTTCCATCCGTAGGCTATCTTCTATCCCTACGATCCAACCCAATACTATTTTCATGAAGTTCTTATTCTTATTCTTTTTCCTAAATGGGTGAAGTAGTATTTTTAGCTACCAATATGCTAATTGTGTGTTTCCCTTTAGGTGGGCATGGTAGTTTGAACTCATTCTCTACATATTTTCATTTCTCCAGCCAAGGCTTAAGCTAAAGATATACTAATGTTTCCCCACTATCTCTTATTTCCAAACTCATAGGATTAATATCTATGTAATATAAAATATATCTTTCAATATAAGAAGACTTACTAGGATAGACATAAGTCTTCCATAGAGTGTGGTAGTAATATTCCACCTTATCAACATTGTAGATTAATGTACAAGTATATGAGATTCTATGGAAAACTGCATGAAAGAACCACATGGTGAAAGCATAGGGTATTTTGCACTAAGGAATCCATGTCTCATCCTTCATTGCAAAACAAACTATCCAAAAGTGTTGATACCCTAAAAATTGTACCAACTTTCCTACCACCATGGGAAACTCCATAGGTATCTTCCACTCTTCCTTGAATGTGGCATGGAGTTTTGCATACCACATTTCTACCCTTGGTTTGAATGGTCCACTCATGGTCCCCTCACAAAGATAATTTTCAAATCTCTCTGCAAGAGATATATTTTCTACAGGATACTCCTAGGTTTTTTTCTTCAGCCCATCAGGCACTCCGATCTCCACAAACACAATAGACAATAGAATAATGCCAAAGCTAATTTTCTCACTTATACGCACCTCTTCAATGATCATCTCAGCAATGTATCTAGCCAAGTTATAGGTCTCCCCTTGTGATCTTTTATTTACAACATGTAGCCACAAAGTGTTCACAACTGTGAGGCTTCCTGTATGATCGAATACTTCCTTATCTTGTAAATATCCATGTTGAGCCCACCTTTTGTATAAACCAACTACTTGCTAGTTTCTAATTTTTTTTCTTTATTAGTTAGGTTGCTACTCACCTCCGTGCATGTTATTTTCAAACCCATCAAAGTTCTGATCAAGGGCATGGTGATCATTATTTTTCACCCAAAAAAATAGAAAAATTCCTCATGGACTCTACTCATTAGCCACTGGTATAAATTCTCTGGATTTTGAAAATAAGGAAGTTCATACAACTGTAAAACCTCTACATTTCTTATGCGTTTCTCCCCAACATATTTGTATATAGGCATTGCATCCATTTTCTGTTTGATTATTTTTATAATCAACAAAGCATCCAAATCCTCCTTGGTATTAGTTGTCCTATGGTTATTATAACTAACTTTTCTTCGATGGAAATGGAAATCCCAATCACGGCCCATGATCACTTCCTCTAGTTATTGCATTTCTAAGAAATGATTTTTAGGAGCATACTCTATCTGAATTTCAACCTCCTTTTGCTTCTTCTCCTTTGTGGATGCTCTCGATGATCTCTTGGGTGTCATTTCAATCAAAAATACGTTTTCTCTTACCTCCCTCAAGCTCTGCAACTTGGTTCCTTATGCCCTATCTCAAATGAAAACCCCAGCCACAAATCTCCTTTATCGCATGCCTTCACCTTTCTCAAATACTTCAACAAATGGAGTGTAACAATTCCTCATGTGCAGGCTGACCAACTCAACCATTTCGCAGCTCTCCACTCTTCATAACCATCTTAGTTATCTCACTCAAAAACAACTCGCTCAATAATTCATAATTGCGAAGGTCATAATGGCCTCACAACCCTTCCTTATATATATTTTAAAAATTTACCACATTTATTGCTCCTTCACCTACCACCAATCCTAGCATTAATGGATCATTTGTTAATATTTATGTGTTGCTTATTTCCACACCACATTCACAACCTTCTGGCATGCCTTCTACTTCTTGGCCATAAAACTCCTTCTGCGTGCCCATATGTGCCGAAGTACTTTTCCACCGCACCTTCTTCCAATTATTTTCCTCTAGTGTAGCGTATTTCATGTTATATTGTGTGTCCATTTTTCCATTTGTGGTCTTCATTTAAGAGAATTTTTTTTTCTATCCACACCCTTCCAAAAATCACCTACACAAAAGTCTTCTTATGCATACCCATCTTCAGATGATAATCAATTATATTCAACCTGGTAATGAATCCTTTATGTAAACCACCCCACACTAAGGGTATGCATGGTCCACTATGTATAAAAAACACTTAAATTGTAATCATCTTCTGGAACACAAGTGCGCTTATTACACACAACACTAAAATAATTTGACAGAGCATAACAATAAAGAAGAAGAAACATATAAGCCAGATGCATTAAGGGAAACCTAATCTAAGTGGAAATTTTTCCTTATTATAAACACCAAGAAGACTTATTTATATTAGGACTTCATCTGACTCCCGTTGAAGTAACGAGAAACCATGTTCCATCTAGCTCCTCTAACTATCAAGCACCAAAGTCAAATATATAAGTGATAACATACAGTCCCAACCAATGCACCTTTATCTTTCCAAGACGGTGCAAAAAGTTTGAATCATACAAAAGTACTATTTTCCCAACCTCAACCTTCTTGTCCTTGATGTTCCTGTCATTTCATGCCTTCTGACTAGTTTTTTATTTCTTCTAACTCCATCTTGTTATGGCACATCGTTCATCCAATTGCATCAATTTTTCAATCCATTCTTCCAATTCTTTCTCATCAGCTAGACCTCTTGTGTACACAATACGTAAAGAAGGTAACATGAATTCCATGGGGAGAGTTGTCTTTGTGCCAAACACTAGCTAAAAGGGTATTTCCTTATTCAACCTCTTGTACGTTTTCCAGTATGCCCAAAGTACTGCATAAACCTTTTCATCCCAATCTCGCCTTCCAACATCACAAATTTTGGTCAAGGTATGGCTCAATATCTTGCTAAAGGCCTTAATAATTCCATTTTCCTAAGGGTGATAAGGGGTTTTCCTATGGTTTGCAACCAAGAATACATCCAATAATATTATAATAGTCTCATTAAGGAAATGAGTACCCATATCACTTGTTAAACTTAAAGGGAAGCCATACCTGCTTATAATATTTTCCCATAGAAACCTTTCTGTTGTAGTTGTTGTGTAATCCTTTATAGTTTTCATTTTTTCCCACCTTGTGAGATAATTTATACAATTTATAATATAATACGATCATGTTCTGTGCATGGATGGGGAAATAGCGCCCACAAATTCAATTTCCCGTTTATCAAAAGGTTATGCACTCCTAATAGGTTTTAAAGGCATTTCATCTCATTTCCCAAGATTTCCAAGGTGCTAAGAATGGTCACATGCCTTAAAATATGATTTGTAATCCTTTTACAATGTTTCCCACTATAGACTAGCTACTAGAATCATACGCATGGTGGCATCCCCTGTATAGTGTCCACCTACAATACCACCATGAGCCTCTATCATAGTTTCTTCATGCTCATGCTCAAGCATACATCGGTGCAAAACTTCATCACGACCTAACTTGTATAAGTCTCCACTGATCAACATGTAAGGTGTGATGTGAACAGTAAGTTGTTTCTTTTCTAAAGCCTTCATTCCTTCGGGTACCAAAATTGTGCATTAAAAGATAGCAATATATTCCAAGTCCAAGGGCATGCGGTTTAGCTTGAATAGTTGTACATCTATAATTGTATCCTCAATGATCTATACATCATCCCCTGATTAAATCCTTGATAAATTGTCTAGACCAGAATTTCTCTTACCTAGCTTAACCACCACTATAAAATTGAATTCTTTAAACAACATAACCCAATAACATATGCACCCCTATAAAATAGGCTTATTTAATAAGTACTTCAATTCCATGTGATCTTTATAAAATAAGAATGGGGTAGCAAGTAAATACTATCAGAACCTATGGAGTGCGTAGATCATAGACAAGGCCTCGCACTATGTTGTTGTATAATTTTGTTCCATTGGAGTCAACTTTCTGCTAGAAAATAAAATAGGATGAACATCAATCCCTTCTCTAGGTTAAGCTAATATGACACCAATTTCTATGACAGAGGCATTTACATGAATGCGAAAAGGTTTGGACCATGAAGGAAAGTGTAAAATAGGCATTGTAGTAAGCATTTCCTTCAGTGTGTCAAACACGCACGATTGTGCCTCGCCCTAATAGAAATTTCCTTTTTCCCTAAGTAATTCTTCTAAGGACGTGGTGATCTTGTCATATCCCTTGATAAATTCTCTCTAATAACCAGTGTGCTCCAAGAATCTATGCACCTCACTCTAGCTAGTAGGCTATTCTAAGACCAAAATAACATCTACCTTAGCATGATCCACTAATAAGACTTCTTTATAGATGATATGTCCCAAAAAATTCTAAAGGGTGTGGAAAATATACACTTCTTAATGTTCAAGGAGATTCTCAACTACCAACACCTCTCAAATAGAAGCCTTAGATTATCACAGTGACCTTTTAAGAGCTCATAGAATTTCCAACCATTTAAATACACATGTAAGAACTTGTGAATAAAATCTTGGAATGCAGGTACCACTATGAGTGAAAATACTACAGGAACATTCTTTAACCCAAAGGGCATAACTTTGTATGAAAAACTTCCCCACTCAGTGGTGAAATTTTTCTTCTGTTGATCTTCTTCAACTATCCTTACTTGATGGTATCCAGAGAATCCATCAGTGAAGGAGTATATTTTGTACCCTGCAACGCCTTCCAATATTTCCTCAGTAAATGGTGTGGTAAAGGGATCAATCACACATGTAACATTTAACTCCCTATAATATACAAAAATCTTGATTCTGCCATATTTCTTGATGATGATCACCATAGGGCTCACCCATTCTGAATCCTCAATTGACACAATGATTCGAAAAATTAACATTTTGTAAAAAAAATCCTTTCCCTTGACGTGCAAGTTAAGATTCATCCTATAAGCTCTCTTTCGAACTAGGCACATACATTCCTTCAAATTTATCTTTATCTCTCCCAATGATTCATGCACACCTTTCAGATCATGATAACCTCTAAGGAACAATTCTTAAAATTTATGTAATAGCTCAATGATTTTAACAACTACAGAGTCATACCAACAATATTTTCTAATGGCTTCACTAGGGTCAACATTCATCACAATGTTCACTTTCTTGTTCTTCATAGGCTCATGGTAGGCACATGCCTTCCCATCTGCATTGTCTAATACTTTGTGTGTACCCTCTCTATGCTCAATTTCCAGGTTCTCTACCTCTTCATCATCAACTATGTAGATCATCTTACCCTTTTCTCTTTCTAGGTAGGCATGCCCAAGTTGTTTGTCATTTGTTTCTTCCTCTTCAAAGCATGTCACCAAGTATGATTCCCCTAACAACTCTTGAAGTAACTCTTTAGACTTTGCACTATCTCCCATAGTTAAGACCTTCATAACCTGTTGTCCACTCAAAATTCCCTGCTCTGATAAAAGTAAAATTTCAAAATTTTGAGTTATGAGTGTTTTCGCTAAAGTGCCTAAGCCGTGAAAATTGAGAAAATCTGTGTTTTGGGTCATTTTGTATGTATTTCGGGCCTGTCGGACATTTTTTTCCCACCTATCCCAAGTACGAAAGTGCATTCTGTTCCCCGATCGGCCGAAATCCCCGAAGTTTGTTCCATTTTTGGGCCCATCGGAACTTTTTTTTCCCAAGTGTCCCAAAGTCATTGTGCAAGTTGTTTCAATATCAGCCGATCCGCCCGAACCGCGCTTTCATGTTCCAACTGTCCCGAAGCCAAAAGTGTGAGATGTTCCAATTTCGGCCGAAGCACCCGAACCGCGCACTTCGCACTTTCTTGTTCCAAATGTCCCAAATCAAAAAGTGCAAGTTGTTCCATTTTCACCCGAACCGACCGAGTCGCATATTCCAGAACTTTTTGTCTCAAATGTCCCAAGTCCAAACGGGCCTTCTGTTCCATTTTCGGCCAATTCGCTCGAACCGCGTCCTTCGGAAATTTTTGTCCCAAATGTCCCAGAGTTAAAAAGTGCACGCTGTCCCATTTTTGGCCGAAACTCCCGAGTCGCGTACTTCAGAGCTCTTTGTCCCAAATCAAAAAATGTAAACTGTTCCATTTTCAGCCGGTTCGCCCAGACCGCGTCCTTCACGCATTTTCGTCCCAAATGTCCCAAAATGCATTTGTGTGTCTTCTCCCTGTTTCGTCCGAATCAGCCAAGCCTCGTGTTTCGCGCATTTGCGTCTCACATGTCCCAAGTGAACCTAATGCAATTCATACTTAGTTTTTCCCGCTCGACCCAAATGTGCTAAATTTGAATTTTAGTTGCGAAGATCAAATTTCAAGGACAGCTAGCAGAAGGACGAAGCTTTCAAGATGCCGTTTACATCAGTTTTCAAAGATATCCATTGTCATCTTCAAGATGAAACGTCTGGTGTGTCCCTCGTGGCAAAGACATAGCTGAGACGTTAAAGAAATTCAAGAAGCGGTTTCTGAAGTTGATGGGTCCCTCTCAGTGATCGGCCACCTGTCTTCTTCCCCATATGTTTCTTTTCTTCCCTTTCTTTTTCAATTTTCTTTGTAATAGGTTGAGGTACTGCGACTTTGGCGGTCCTTAACTATTCTTTAGTTAAAAGAAACAGTTACGAAGAGTAACTGAATTGTAAGCTATATAATGGTATTTTCTACGCCATTCAAAGGAGGAAGAACTTGGCATATTCTCTGGAAGTGTAATTAGATTATAGAGAAATCAATACAGAAGGACTTTCTTTTCTTTGTCTACCTGATCTTTGCTTTCATTTGTTTTCTTTGTGAAGATCATTTATCTCAAATTCATTAGTCTCATCAATTGCATACTCTTCAACTTTGCAAGCTCGGTGATCTTGTATAACCAAGAAGGAACTTTGTGTCCTTGATTAATGAATCTGTGTTACGTTAAGAAACTTCACGTTCTGGCAGATGTTATTTACAGAACTTTGTGTCTTTAAATTCCATCTTACTTGTTCTATACGAATGATCTTGTTTTCAATTCACGGTGACTTCACATACATAAAGAATTACTTTGATATCTATAATTCTGTATGTTTGCCTTTCTGCTCTTTTCTATTCTCTCATTTCCTCAGTCCTTTTGTAACTGATGATCCTTGTGGAAAACACTTTCGTAATATCCAAGTTCAACCATAAAATAATATTTTGTACATTTGTAAATAAGTTCGTTTCTGAATAAGGGAACCTCTCCCATCAAAGAGGAGGGACTTCTTGTCCCCTGACTGTTGCTCTTCTAAAAATTCCTATTTAAAAACCAACAGTTTTTGGCGACTCCGCTGGGGAAAATCACATTCCAGTTCTGTAATTTTTGATCATCCTTTGATCTGGCAACTCCGCGTTTCACTTGAGGGAGAAGGGCCCTTGGTATCGAAGATTCTCAGTTTCAGCTTTTAGAACAACAAGGTTTTCCTTTCCCGTCAAATTCAACAAGAAATAGAAGGACCCGTTCGACAAGCACTCCACCTATTCAAGATAGAAGTCCTACTGGTGGTATTCCTTCAGAGCCTGCTAGTCCCAATCTACGAGCTTTGATCCTTGCCGGTGTTACAGTTCCTCTCCAAGCCGTTTTTCCAAGAATGGCAGCGCCATTACCATGGGGTCATTGTGTCGGGCCTCTGGCCCTTGCTCAGCCTTTGCATGAGTTACCCAGAGGAAACTGGAAGAACTTCCCCAAATTCAAAGGCGATGGCAAAGTGCACCCTGACGAGCACATCGCAGCCTTCTTTGTTGCATGTGGAGTTCTGGGAGTCGAATATGAAGACGTCTCCGTAAGGCTGTTTGTTGAGACGTTACAGGATAATGCTGCTGATTGGTTCTATCACCTTCCGGCCGGTGCTATAACCGACTGGGACACAATGAGAACTCAGTTCGAGAACTGTTTCAAGCCGGCAGAAGATGTGCATGCCTTGCTTGCCCAGGTCTCTCAGATAAAGAAAGATTCACAAGAGCCCATGAGGGAATTTGTGGCCTGGTTCAACAGGTTGGTAAATAAAATTCCAACGCCTACCCAACCTGTCGAACAAATTCAAAAGTGTTTCTTCCTAAATGCTCAATCGCCCAAAGTTAGTTATGCACTAAGAAGGGCTAATCTCGGAACACTAGCTCTGGATCAAGAACTGGCTGTTAGTATCGAAGATGACTTGATCATGTCAGGGAAGTTGAGAAGAGACCCTCCCAAATCTAAGTCTGCTGCTTCTTCCTCTTCCACCCCTGGACCTAGTACTGATCCATTAGTCCAGAAACTCGCAAATGATCTTGTCGCTATAAAGAAACAGCTGGCTCAGCACGCTCCTTATGCAGACGTTCCGAGGAGAAATTTCCAGCCCAGGAATCATTTGCCTACTTCTCAAACAAGACTAGCACTTGAAGGACCTTCTGTTAGAGTCCCTATCAATGCGACCTGTGAGGTGGGAAGAACTAGATGATGATGAAGATAACGAAGCTTGTGAAGAGTTTGCGAGAGAAATTGATGATGAGGCAGAGGAACTTGAGGGATCTCGAGTGAATTTCTTTACCACTGAGGGCATTGATGATTATGATGAAGTGGTAGCAAACATGAACAAAAAATCTTTTGCTGTCATGACTCGAGAACAGACAAAGCAGAGGGAGAACATGACCCAGCCACCTAAGAAATCCAAGGAGCAGTCGCAACTATCCCTATAATTGCAAGAAGAGGATCTCCTATCCCTACTTTGTCTACACAGAAGGTGAGTCCTATCAATCCAGTTACCAAAGTTGCTTCTTCTTTTTCTCCTAAAGTTGATAAGCCTAGAATTCCAAATGATGATGGCCCATCCACTTCTGGATCCTTTGATATTGTTGATCACCTGAAAAAGACCAAGGTACAAATCTCATGACTGAGTACTATCAAACCCATCCCAAAGCCTTTGCCAAAATGATCCACTTTGTTAATTCCAACTCTTCTAAAGGCCTTTTACCTACTCCTCCTTCTGCACCACAGCCAATTCTGGTAGCTGCTATCACCTCCCCTGGTGACAAAATTAAACCATTTTATGTAACACTTCTCATAGCTGGCCATAGGCTCAGTAATTGTGTCATAGATTCTGGAGCCTCAGATAATGTGATGCCTGCCAAAGTAGCTCATGCTTTAGGCTTGACCCTCACTCGTACTTATGGATCCTGCTACTCCATGGAGAGTAAGGAAGTGCCTTTGGTTGGAAGGATTAAAGATGCACAAGTGGGCCTTTGCTGCTTTTCCTGAAAAGAAAGTCTTGGCTACCATCCTAGTAGCAGACATTCCTCCTTCTTATGGAATGTTGCTAAGTAGAAACTTCTGTAAAGATGTGGGCGGGGAGATTCAAATGGATTGGTCACATGCACTCATACCTGTCAATGGACACATGAAGAAGTTACTACCTGAGAAGCAGTCTGAGTATATTGTGCAGAAAACGGATGATCCTAGAGCATAAATACTCTATGAGGATATGGGCCATGGTAATTACATGATTCTGTCCCCTGATGAAATCCAACCCTCCAAAGTAGCACCTAAAGATCCCAATGGTGTTTGGATTTTAGAATTTGATGGAAGTTGTTCCTCAGCTGGTTCTGGAGCTGGTGTCTTGCTAGTGTCACCTGAAGGATGCCTACATCCTTTTTCATTTAAGTTGCAGTTTGAAAACACTAATAATACAGCAGAGTATGAGGCTCTCATTCTTGGACTGCAAGTGGCCAAAGAACGAGGTGTGAAGAACCTTCTGGCTCGTGGTGATGCAGAGTTGATTGTGAAGCAGGTCAGAAACCTCTTTCAGGTAAAAAATGGGAGGCTGAAGCATTACCGGAATCAGGTTTGGGATTCCATTGAATTCCTTGATGCTTTCTCTATTGAAGCAATACCTAGAGAAAAGAACAGCAGGGCTGATTCACTGGCTGTCTCAGGGTCACTACTGATTCCCCATCCTGAATTCTCTCAGGATAAGTTCACTATTGAAATGGTCCACCGGCCTAGTGTACCGGACAATACCAATAACTGGCAAGTTTTCAACGACGACCAGCATTTTCTTTCCTTCCTGGAACTCAAAGGTAATTTTGAACAACTGTATTTTGAGGGAAGTGACAACCTGCCTCGTGAAAGTGTCTCCTTTGGCCAAGCTGCCACCCAAGGAGAAGAAACAGATCAAGAAGGGTGCATTAAGCTCAAAGGAAACAAGATTCCTAAAGGGCTGGTGAGTTTGGAGGAACTATTTGATAAGCATGACAGGTATGTGAAATCTGAAGCTTCTACTGGACCTCAGCAATCAGCTGAGTATGATAAGATTGATATTGGGAGTTCTAATGACCCTAAGCTGGTAAATATTGGAAAATTTTGTACAGCAGATGAAAGGAGAAAAGAAATTGATCTTCTAAGAAGGTATAAGGACGTTCTTGGATACTCTTATGAAGATTTGAAAGCTTTCAAACCAAAAGATTTGCAGCACTCTATTCCCCTCAAACCTGGAATTAAGCCTTTCAAGCAGAAACAGAGACAATACAACCCCAAAGTAGCTGACACCATCTTTCAGGAGATACAGAAGTTGTTGATAGCTAAAATTATCTTTCCTATCCACCATTCAACATGGATTGCAAATATTGTGCCTGTCAGAAAGAAGAATGGTGAGATCCGCATCTGTGTTGATTTCAGAAACCTGAATCAGGCTTCTCTGAAAGATAATTATCCTTTGCCCATGATGGATCAAATATTGCAAGCAGTAACAGGCTCTGACATGTTATCTATGCTTGATGGATTTTCTAGATACAATCAGGTAGAGGTTGATACTGTAGATCAACATAAAACAGCTTTCACTACTCCTTAGGGCACCTTTGCTTACAAGAGAATGCCTTTTGGGCTCATTAATGTTGGTGCCACTTTCCAGAGAGCTATGGATCTGGCTTTTGGGAGCTTAAAAGGGAAGTGTATTGTCATCTACCTTGATGACCTGACAGTGTTTTCCAAGACAAGAGCGGATCATTTTGATCACCTAGAGATAGTTCTGCTGAGATGCCGAGAGCATGTGAATTTCTTTGAATCCTAAAAAATCTGTCTTCTGTGTTACAGAGGGAAAAATATTAGGGCACATTGTCTCCAAGGATGGTATTAAGATTGATCCTGAACAAGTTCAAGCCATCCAGCAAATTCCTCTCCCAACTAGTAAAAAGGGCGTGCATTCCTTCTTCGGTAAGATCAATTTTTTAAGAAGATTCATTCCTGATTTTGCTAGAGTTAACTCTGAACATTTCTCAGATGATGCAAGGAAAGAAAACATTTGGTTGGTCTTCTGAAGGAAAAGAATCCTTTGAGGGTATCAAGAGAGCTATCGCTAAAACTCCAGTTTTGGCCTGTCCTGATTTCAGCAAAGATTTCATCATCTATTGCTATGCTACAGATAATACCTTGGCTGTTGTCTTGACTCAAGGAGACTCTGATGAACATGAGCTACTAATTGCGTTCATGAGCTATATTCTGAAAGAATCATGAGTTGAAATACACCATGATGGAGAAGCATGCTTTTGCAGTGGTCAAAGTTGTTAAACAATTTCGTTTCTATATCCTCAACTCTCACTCCATGGTGATGGTTCCAGATATAACTGTTAAGTCGATTCTTACACAGCAAGAATTTGGATCCAAGAGAGGGAACTGGGTGGCTAAGGTCCAAGAGTATGACATTGATATCAAACCGACCAAGCTGGTTGGTGGAAAAGGTCTTTGTGAGCTCATTGCTGAAGGAGCCAAACATGAGTTGCTAGAGGAGAAAGCTGACCTTCCCATTATTCTGTTCCTGAGTTCAGTTGATGAATGGTATGCTGACATCGCCCATTTTCTCACCTATGGGGAATGCCCCTCTCATTTAACTACCAAAGAAAAGAGGACTGTTAAATTGAGGTCAGCACAATATGTATTGTGGGAAAATGCCTTGTTCAAGCGTGGTTTAGATGGGAGATTTTTGAAGTGTGTGGACAAGGAACAACAGAGAAAATTACTCTCAGCTTTTCATGATCAGGCATGTGGAGGGCACTATTCATCAACGGTCATTGCTCACAAGATACTCCGGGGAGGATATTACTGGCCTACCTTATTCAGAGATGCATCCAAGTGGGTGGATAAATGTGAGGCCTGCCAGACCTTTGTGGGAAGACCTAAATTGGCTTCTTTGCCTCTCAAGCCAGTTGTGATCGAGGAGCCATTTCAACAGTGGGGTTTGGACTTCATTGGTACACTCAATCCTGCTTCTAGTGCTGGTCACACTCATGTACTTACTGCCACTGACTACTTCACCAAATGGGTGGAAGCTATTCCGGTCAAGAGCACTACTTCTGAAGTGGTATGCAGCTTCATCAAAGAGAACATCTTGGTAAGGTATGGTGTGCCTAACAAGATTGTAACAAATAATGCCTCAAATTTCTCTTCAGCTGAGATAATGGACTTCTGCTATGGGTATGGTATTTCTTTGGCTCACTCTTCAGATTACTACCCCTCAAGGAAATGGGCAAGCAGAGTCTACTAACAAAAATCTGGTGACTATCATAAGGAAGTTAGTCAATGAGTCTCAGCGAAACTGGCACAAGAAGCTCTATGATGCTCTTTGGGCAGACAGGATTACACCAAAGAGAGCTATTGGAATGTCTCCTTTTCAAGCAGTATATGGAGTTGAAGCTCAATTACCAGTGACAGTGGAACTGCCGGCCTTGCATCTAATGAAGGCCATCGAGGATACTAGTTTCAGAGATGCCCTGGACAAGAGAATTATGTACCTGCACAAGCTGAATGAAGATAGATTGGTGGTTGCTGATAGGATATCTGTTCACCAGCAGAAGGTAAAGGTCCTGTTTGACAAGAAAGCTAGGTTCAGAGATTTCCAAGTTGGAGACATCGTACTGTTATGGGACAAAAGACATGAACCTCGTGGTAGCCATGGAAAATTTGATTCCTTGTGGCTTGGACCTTTCAAGATCAGACACTTTACTGGCGAGAATTCCTTTTATCTTGATTACATGGATGGTTCGCCCCCTCCCACTTTCTTATAGTGGGCAGTATTTGAAGTTGTTCAAGTCCTAGGTGACTAGGGAGTCCCTTTGTATATTCTGTACAGTGTTTTCCTTCTGTTATTTTGGTGTGTTTCCCTTCTGTTGTTTTTGTGTGTTGCCCTCTGTGTTGGTCTGTTTTTGACTCCGTTGCCCAAGGGATAAGGCACTGGTCTGCTTCACAAAGTTTGTCTAAGTTCTTGCCTTGTCTCATTCCTTGAATTTATGCCAAGTCATCCCCAGAAGGAGCCAATTGTTGTCCACTCAAAATTCCCTGCTCTGATAAAAGTAAAATTTCAAAATTTTGAGTTATGAGTGTTTTCTCTAGAGTGCCTCAGCCGTGAAAATTGAGAAAATCTGTGTTTTGGGTCATTTTGTATGTATTTCGGGCCTGTCGGACATTTTTGTCCCACCTTTCCCAAGTACGAAAGTGCATTTTGTTCCCCAATCGGCTGAAATCCCCGAAGTTGTTCCATTTTCGGGCCCGTCGGAACTTTTTGTCCCAAGTGTCCCAAAGTCATTGTGCAAGTTGTTTCAATTTCGGCCGAATCACCCAAACCGCGTACTTCGCACTTTCTTGTTCCAAATGTCCCAAATCAAAAAGTGTGAGTTGTTCCATTTTTCGCCCGAACTGGCCGAGTCGCGTACTCCGGAACTTTTTGTCTCAAATGTCCCAAGTTCAAATGGGCCTTTTGTTCCAATATCGGCCGATCCGCCTGAACCGCGCTTTCACGTCCCAACTGTCCCAAAGTCAAATTGTGCACGCTGTTCCATTTTCAGCCGAAACACCTGAACCGCGTACTTCGCACATTTTTGTTCCAAGTGTCCCAAAGTCAAAAGTGCAAGTTGTTCCAATATCAGCCGATCCGCCCGAACCGCGATTTCATGTTCCAACTGTCCCGAAGCCAAAAGTGCGAGCTGTTCCATTTTCGGCCGAAACGCCCGAGTTGCGTCCTTCACACATTTTCGTCCCAAATGTCCCAAAATACATTTGTGCGTCTTCTCCTTATTTCGTCCGAACCGGCCGAGCCGCGTGTTTCGCGCATTCGCGTCTCACATGTCCCAAGTGAACCTAATGCAATTCATACTTAGTTTTTCCCACTCTACCCGAATATGCTAAATATGAATTTAAGTTGCGGCTCTGATACTATCAATCTGAAGATCAAATTCCAAGGACAGTAGTTACGAAGGACGAAGTTAAAGACGCTGGTTACATCAGTTTTCAAAGATATCCATTGTCATCTTCAAGATGAAACGTTTGGTGTGTCCCTCGTGGCAAAGACATAGCTGAGACGTGGAAGGATTTCAAGCAAGCGGTTTCTGAAGTTGATGGGTCCCTCTCAGTGACCGGCCACCTGTCTTCTTCCCCATACGTTTCTCTTCTTCCCTTTCTTTTTCAGTTTTCTTTGTAATAGGTTGAGGTATTGCGGTTGACAGTCCTTAACGGTTCTTGATTAAAGAAACGGTTACGAAGAGTAACTGATTTGCAAACTATATAATGGCATTTCTAC
Source organism: Taxus chinensis (assembly GCA_019776745.2). Taxonomy (NCBI): domain Eukaryota; kingdom Viridiplantae; phylum Streptophyta; class Pinopsida; order Cupressales; family Taxaceae; genus Taxus; species Taxus chinensis. The sequence goes on from CM034148.1 coordinate 806,585,591, forward strand.
CTCATTCTGCAAAAAGGAAGAACTTGGTATATTTTCTGCAAGTGTAAATAGATTATAGAGAAATCAATACAGAAGGACTTTCCTTTCTTTGTCTATTTGATCTCTGTCTGTTCTAAGCTTTCATTTGTTTTCTTTGTGAAGATCATTTATCTCAAATTCGTTAGTCTCATCGATTGCATACTCTTCAACTTTGCAAGCACGGTGATCTTGTATAACCAAGAAGGAACTTTGTTTCCTTGATAACGAATATGTGTTACGTTAAGAAACTTTGCATTCTGGCAGATGTTATTTACAGAACTTTGTGTCCTTTAAATTCCATCTTACTTGTTCTATACGAATGATCTTGTTTTCAATTCACGGTGACTTCGCATACATAAAGAATTACTCTGATATCTATAATTCTGCATGTTTGCCTTTCTGCTCTTTTCCATGCTCTCATTTCCTCAGTCCTTTTGTAATTGATGACCTTCATAGAAAACACTTTCTTGGTATCCAAGTTCAACCAACAAATCATGTCCTGTACATTTGTAAATAGGTTTGTTTCAGAATAAGGGAACCTCTCCCATTAAAGAGGAGGGACTTCTTGTCCCCTGACTGTTGCTCTTCTTAAAGGTCCTATTTGAAAACCAACATAACCTACAATGCCTCATTCATCAGAAGTTTAGATGTAAAGTAATAAAAGGTATAAGTCATACCTCCAGTGAGTTTCTACCAATTTTTAGTCACCCTATTCAATTCTTCATAGACATAGCATGTTCACACCCAAAATGAAGGTGGTAAAGCTTCCTTCTCTTCCATGTAGAGTCTGTCACACTGCTAAATGTGCTGTTGAACATGATCATTATCATCAAATGCACATATCTGAGTAGGTGCATTGTTTCTTAGAAAGTGAGAAGATAAAGTAATCCTTACTTCTCTCCACTCCAAAATATTATCCCTATAAACCATCCCCTAGCACGGTGTCATCCCACACAAATTATATACTAACATGTTCCTTATTTCTACCTGAAATTCCCATTGAAATTCTATAGCAAGAAGGAATATTTCTAGGTTCTCCTCATATGTATACTTTGGTACCCTGGTTGCTGCCCAAATGCGTTATAGTGTGTGGCTTATTGACGTGCACAACTACACTTCATACTTTGCACCCAACCATTTCATAAGTGTCATGTGCCCAATTATCACATGAAACACTTGTAGTATCACTTATTAATGGTACATCATCCCACTGAATAACTCCTTTTTATGGATCAAGAACTTCCAAATCTCAAATGGTGTGTATGTAAATGTTGTTCAATTCTTCTTCACTTAAGGGCTCAACATAGGGTGTAGATTTTCCATCTGTTAGAGGTATGATGACATGTTATTCTTTGTTCTCAAAGCTGATATACCCCTTATTGAAGTGTAGGTCAATGTTGTTTGCATAACAGCAAGGGCACCCAAGTGATGCAGGAAAATTGACTACTTCTACAAGCACTAAGACCTCAAAGTCCATAGTGAACTTGGCACCTGTATAGTAATGGATGCATCTTTTTAAAACTCCAATGGGAATTTCCTTATTCATATTTTCTATGAAAAACACATTGGAAGATAGTTGTAATGGAGAGGTAGAGAAGAATTATGAACAACTTTTATAAATGAGCCAAACCTAGCTTTTATCACTCAAAATGAAAGAAAGAAATGAGAAAACATGGGAAAATAAATTTAACATCTCCAACCACTAACAATATTTATTAAAACAGCAATTTCACCCTCACAAATCTATTTTTTTATGCATTTGGCCATGTTGGAGAAGAAACAAGTGCCATACTTCATCAATTTTGGTGGTTGGGGGTCAGTTCTACATTTTTTCTCATGCCAGAGACATTTTCCCAATTTTATCCCTCAAATATCCATCAAAATTTAAAATTAAAGGTTCCATCGTGTGGATAATTTCACCAGCTTTCTAATGACACCAAAATCGTGAAAAACCGAGCTCTGGGTTGAAAGATATGCCCTCTAAAGATTTAGGGCAAAAATCGGGTTTGCAGGCCAAAATTTGAAATTTTTCCCTCTTTTTTCAAATTGGGAAAATTTCCTAAAAAATATCCACATCCCACTCCTCTGATGACACATGGCACTTCCTAATTAGCTAAGGAGATGCGATGCATTCTTCACTTTTATGTTTTTCACCACTTTGGAAAAAATTCCAAAATCCTCTCGATGCCCCGATTTCTGCTGCTGACTAGACACATGTCATCTTTTTCTTAGCTCGGCGCGGATGCACTCCTATTTTTTCCTTTGAAAAAATTTGAAAATCTTATAAGTCCTTCCACCCCCACCGCTCCGCCTTGACACGTGGCACCTCCTGACTAGTTGCGGGCCTCAAACAATTCATTTTCCTCTATGGGATTTCGGGCCGAAATTTTCCTTTGAGTTTCTTTCCCAAAAGGAATAAGTGCCAAAATTTTTCCCATGGGTGCACCTACCTACCAATTTCCTTGGCAGAAATTCTTCCTTACCTCCGCGGGACCACCTAGACAAAATTTCCCCTCCAAACTCCACCGAGCCATAACTCAAAAAATACAAGGAGTTAGGAGGACTTCTTTACCTTTCTGGAAAGGGGAAAAAAAAATACTATCTGATGAATCCATTTCTAGAATATTTTGAGTGCTTGAAATGTTTGAAAATTAAATTTGAATCACAAGGAAGGAAAGAATGAAGGTAAGTTAGTCAAAATAAGCAGTGGGCTCATTTTGAATAACAATTTGGTGACTCAGAGGGGTCATCTCCCTACTAGATGAATGATCAGTGGCCTTTGTAGCATCCATTGGGCATGGAGTCAAGCCTGATAACCAACCCTAATTTGAACTATGAAAATTTGACCTCATATCCACTTGGAAACCCATTGAAACTTGGAGTTGATCTTCACCAAAAACCACTAAAATGGACTGTGCAAGAGTAACCAAAACAACACCAAACAACTATGTACAAAACTAAAAATCATACATGATCCAAATGGAACATGCATAGTGTGTAAAAGAAATCCTTCTACTAAAAGCAAACCTACCTACACTACTCCAACTGGAAGTAAAGGTAAGCTAAACAAACCCTGCAACTGGTTGTGCAAAATAGCTTCCCTTCTTCAAAATTGGCAGTCATGCAATTGATTTGGAGCTGAGTATGGCTGCTTGTATGAGTGAAAATTGACAAGAGGCTAATCCTTCACCCAAATCATCAAGGTATCAATAGGAAACAAATCAAATACCTCTTTTAGTTTCTCTGCATTTAGATTGAAGAGGTATAACAGCTGATCCTTGGTACTTTTAAGCTCATCCTCATGCTTAGAAGAAAGCATGAATGGTTTTAGCTTCTCCCTTAGCTCCAATGAAGCCAAATACCTGATTGGGAAAGGTTTGATCCATTTGATATGCCCATTTCTCAAAAATTCAACTCCAAAAATGGAGTCTTCTTGTGGACCTTCTTAGATAGATTGTGTGGAAGGAATGGTGGAACCCTTCTACTCTTTCTCTTCTTCCTCCAATGAAGAACATGGAAGATTTAAATCTCCCAAACTTGATTCGAAAGAGCTACTATAAAATTTAGGCTGCTGAAAATGAATGCTCTCCTTCATGGTAGCAGGTTCTTGTGTTTGGAAGGTGGATGATGAAGGAGAAAACAATAGAAACTCAACTAGTTCTTCTCCATCAAAATAGTCTTCCAAATCAGACAGATAATATGCCTCTTTTTTGTCCTGCTACAAATGCTCAACCTCCTCCATGGTGTTCTTTTGATTTGCAACTTGATCACCATGGTTATCTTCATTCTCAAAGATGAAGTTTGAAAGATCAAACTTTTCTTCAATGTTGGATCTTGAAGAGAATGAAGTAGAAGGAAGAACTGAAGGTTATTCTATAGCTTGTTCTGAGTTCAAAGCTCTTGGACCTACATTTTAATCCTCCGCATCAAGAATGTACTCCTCTTCTTTTGGATTTTTGGCAGCTTCTCCTTCCTTCACTGCTTGAAGACCATCCTACTCTTGATTGAAATCTTCCTCTAGCATGAAGTTTTTCAAATCAAACTCTTCAATTTTCTACTCTAGAGGACAAGTTGGGACTGCAAGATCTTCTTCAGAGATCCTTTCCATGGCTGATTGTGCAACTTGAATTGGACCAACATTTTCTTCAAGTAGAGTGCCAACATGGACACTACATTCTGAGTAAATTGATTGGTGATTTTCTTCTTCCTTTTTCTCTTCTTCTGCTGCAAAAAACTCATTCCTAACCACCATTTGTTCTTCAACCTTTACCTCCTCTGTAGCCTTAACCAGCAAGGGGATCTTTGTTATCCCAAATTTAGCATCTCAACTCTTCAGATTGTCTGTCATTTCTTTTCTATTGGGCTCCTCTTCTTGCTTTCCTTGACTGGCATTCTAATTTTTATCTTCCCAACATGGATTTGGGAATGCAAGAGGAGGGGTGGGTTGTGACTCAACTGATTTTGTAATTACTTATGGTGGTGGAGGAGGTAGAACTTCTTGTTTCTTTAGAAGGGATGACTGTTTGGAAGGGGAAAGGATAGAAGAATTGAGATGAGGTGGAAGACTAGGGGATGAAGAAATGAAATCAACACTTTGGGAAACATGTAATGGGAAGATTGGAAATTGAATCCCAAATTGAGATGGTGCTACTTGAGGAGTGGAAAGAAAATTACCAGATAATGGTGTAGGATTTACCCATTGATAAGACTACCTAGGACCAAGTTTATAGGCCTCTATCTCCATTGTCCATTGTGCAAGTTGGGGTAGCATCTCCATCATGAAGTCCAGCTTCTCCTGAGGGTTGAAGTGTCTTGAAAAAGGGCCAACCCATGGACAAGGTACCCTACAACCAATTCTAAAAGCCTCCATTTGAGCTTGAGCCCTGGATTATACCATGACAATCTCCATTTTTTGGATCTTCTCCAACAAACAAACATCTTGCATTTGATTGTCTTCATTGTATGCATACCCTTGCTCTTGATATGTTTCATAACCAAACTGATTTTGGTATTGCTCATATGGGTAAGCATGTTGATCTTGAATTTGATCAAATGCTGATTTGAAGGAGTTGGAAAGCACATTAGAGGTGGAATGTACTACTATTGCTTTGAATATGAATTCCATGATGGAAATGAAGTCATGATTACATAACTTCATGGAATGATGGAAAAGAATGAAAGATATGGAAAGAACGATGAATTAAAAAGGAATGGAAATGAATGGAAAGAAGGTCTACAACTTCAGAGATGGGTTGTTGATCAGATGGAGTCACCATATGTGTTTGAAATTGCATCCAAAGGTTGAAATATTCATAGGAACACATCAACCTAAAAAAATGAAGTGGAAGACCTCTAAGGTCCCACCGGGTGTGCCAAAATTGTTAGTGAAAAATCATAGCACCCCAAAAATGACCTATGTATTTTATTTTCTAAGGAAATGTCCTTTGGTGTGATTACACAACATTGAGCTTTCCCAAAGTGTGGGACCTTTGCAAAGGGGGAAATATCTCCAGAGAAGGTTAGTTCCTCTTTCTAAACTACCTACCATAAGCTATTCCAGTGTAGAAAAGCTAATCCTAAGCCTAATATAACTTCCAAGGAGACAAGGAGAGATAGAAAACTAGAAAAACTGAGCCTACACTAAAACGGTGATACACCAGAGAAGCAAAATTTTGATCATTTATCAAAACTGCCATGGAAACAAAGAGAGGTGAGTAATGGAAGGATGGACAAGTGCATCATAGACCAAAGATGGATTTCACACAAAAAATTTTCCAAAAATCCATCAACACAGCTCCAAAACCTACAATGAACATCCAAACATGCAAAAATGCCTGCAATGAAGAGAGGTTAGAAGAAAACAATAAAAAATGAGCCAGGATGGACAAATGCATCACAAAACATGTTTTTTATTACTCTAGAAGTTTATATAGAATGATCCTTTCATGGGTAAGAGGAAAAAATGCCATTACAGAGCAAGGGAGGAGGTTCAAACTCCATTTTTGACCCTAGGGAAGAAACAAAGGGAGAGGCAGAGAATAATGATGAACAACTTTTACAAACGAGCCAAAATTGTATTTTATCACTCAAATAGAAAGAAAGAAATGAGAAAACGTAAGAAAATCAATTTGACATCTCCAAACACTAACAAGATTCATTAAAACAGAAAGGGAACCCTAAAAAATCCATTTTTTGATGCATTTGGCCATGTTGGAGAAGAAACGAGCACCATACTTCATCATTTTTGGTGGTTAGGGGTTAGTTCTACATTTTTTCCCGTGCCAGAGACATTTTCCCAATTTTCTCCTGTAAATATCCATCAAAATTTGAAATTGAAGGGTCCATCACATGGAGAATTTTACCAGCTTTCCAATGACACCAAAATCACAAAAAACTAAGCTCTGGTTCAAAATATATGCCCCTCTGAAGATTTAGGGAAAAAATGGTGAAATTAGGGCAAAAATCAAGTTCATGGGTCAAAATTTAAAATTTTTCCCTCTTTTTTCAAATTGGGAAAATTTCCCATAAAATATCTACACCACATTCCTCTGATGACACATGGAACTACCTGATTAGCTAAGGAGATGTGGCCCATTCTTCACTTTTAAATTTTTCACCACTTTGGAAAAAATTCCAAAATCCCAATGCCCCGATTCCCGTTGCTAACTAGACATGTGGCATAACGCTCCTATTTTTTCCTTTGATAAACTTTGACAAAAAAATATGAAATATTAGAAGTCCTTCCACCCCGGTTGCTTTGTCTTGACACGTGGCGCATCCTTACTAGTTGCGGGCCTCAAACAATTCATTTTCCTCTGCCGGATTTTGGGCCAAAATTTTCCTTTGAGTTTCTTTCCCAAAAGGGTTAAGTGCCAAAAAATTTCCTATGGGTTCGTCTACCCGCCAATTTCCTTGGAAAACATTCTTCCTTACCTCCATGGGTCTACCCAAGGAAAATTTCCCCTCTAAACTCCATCGAGCCATAACTCAAAAACTACGAGTTAGGGGACTTCTTTACCTTTCCGGAAAGGGGAAGAAAAATCCTATCTGATGAAGCAATTTCCAAAATATTTTGAGTGGTTGTAATGTGTGAAAATTGAAGTTGAAGCACAAGGAAGGAAATAATGAAGGCAAGTTAGCCAAAATAAGCAGGGGGCTCATTTTGGATAACAATTCCACTTTTATCCGCTCAACATTACCCCACACTAAATTACATTGCCATCCCAGAAATGGCTACCCCTTGAACAATAAAGAATAAATTAATGGAAATAATGTGAATAATTGCTATAAAAATAATAGTTATTTACTCTACATCACCCTCTGCTTCAACTCGAAGAATCAGTTCTAGATATTCTTCTTTTATTTTTGCCTTTAATTTCTATCACTCACTCAGTGCGACCTCTGCCCTTTCTAGAATGTTCACTACAATGGAATCTGATTCATCATGTGTAATGTATCCCTTCTCAAATTTTAATACTAACATAATGTTATCCATTACAGACATTCCCCCATCCAGCAAATCCATTTTTTGCGTTATAAGTTTCCTAGTTGATCTAACCTATTCTTATGGGGCTCCTGAGCCGCTGCAAGAGCCTCACATGTTTTCTTCACCATAACCAGTCTCTCCACGCACCCAAAAGTTTCATCCTTTATGGATTTTAGGACTTCATTTTCCTCTACCATTGTCCTTAATCTGATGATTTCCTTCAGATCTATACAGATATTCAATGCTTGATCCACTTTCTTTAACTCCTCTCGAAGGGTTGAAAGCAGTGCCTTGTATGATGAAAATTTTCTAATTACTATAGTATTTTCTCTCTCTAGTTCCTGATCATGGTCTTTTATCACTAGCATCCTAACTGGTCCCTTTTCAAGCACCAAATCAACTAATGTTCGTACATAGTGCATAGCCGAAGGGAATTTTTTTGGTAACTTGGGCTCTAAGTGTGGTCTTCCCTGGAGGACATGATCCCCAATCTCCTCTGCCATGCCAATAAAAACCCCATTATTTTTATGCTCTAGGTAATTTTCTTGTTTCAAGCACGTGATCTCAACATCCTTGGCCTTGATCTCTTCTTTTAGCACCTTGATAATGGAAGATTTGTCTATGTTCCTCTGCACTACCTCTATAGATACCTTTACCAAGGCATTACTTACCTCTTCATTAGACATAACAATGGGTTTCATGGATGTATGTCATGCCTGAGGTGCCTTTTTCAACCTTCTTGGAACACAAGATTCTTCACATACATTGAAGTCTAGCTCATCCATATGAGTGTGTATAGACCAAGATAGTTGCTTCCTTGTGCGTGTGGTGGCCATGTCCTCATCCATCAACTCCTGTCCATAAAAATCCTGAGGACTCAAAGTGCTTTGGAAATGGGTGTGAAAAATTTTACTTGTGTCCTCAACATAGCCCAAAGATGGAATAATAAACTCTCAACTTATCCTTTTACTTCTTGGCCCCTTAGAAACTGGTGTGCTAAGTTTTGGAGTTGGATCTTCAGTTTCCTGAGTAGTATCTTTCTCTGTCCCTCCTTCCTTTACTCTTTCTCCTTCATTCCTCACATCTTCATCTTTCATTTCTTCATATTTTGGATCTTCCACATTCTCTGGTGGTGTAGGAGATCTAGGCGCACTCTCTTAAGACTCTTTCTCCTCCTTGTCTAGCTTCAATTTTCTCCTTCTCTTCTCAGTTGTCTCATTCTATGGGGAGATTCGCGGTAATCTCCGTACTGATTTTGGAGTAAAAACTTGGGATCTTGTTCTCCTGAATACCCTTTTGTAGTGGTACTCTCCTTGGAATACATCCATGTCCTCATCACCTTCTTCTCATACCTAGGGTGGAGTGGCCACACACTTAATTCCTACCTTATCTATTGGTTGCCTTTGTCCTCTATGTTCTAGACCACCACTATCTTTGTGTTCTTCCGCCTCTTCCTCCTTTACCACTATGGTTTCTATAGGTTTCTAAGTTGGAGCATTCTCCATTTTGTGCTTACCATTTGGCAGCCATGGGAGAGTGAATTCATTCTCTACATATTTATTACCTTCCAACTTAGTCTTAAGTTGAAGGTATACCAACACGGCTCCATTATCTCCAATTGCCAAACTTACATGCTTCATGCTTATCATATCTGAGATTATCCTCTCAACATAGGATGTCCGACCTGGATAGATATAATTTTTCCTCAAGGTGTGGTATTCTTAGTCTACCTTGTCTGCAATGAAGTTCGAATGGCACACATCATAAAAATGGTGGATTGATGCCTAGAAGTAGTATGCTATGAAGGTATATGGTAGCTTGTACCACGGGCTCCAAGTTCCATATTTCATTACAAAATGCACTATGTTGAAGTGTTGGTATACTGAAAATTATACTACCTTTCCCACCACCAAGGGAAACTTCTTGGGAATGCGCTACTCTTCTTTGAATGACACATGGATCCTGTCATACCACATATCTTCCCTTTTCTTGAACGACCCGCACATTGATTCGTCACACAATTATTGGAAAAATCTTTCTGCTAGAGACTTATTTTCCTTGGGGTACTCCCAAGCCTTTTCCTTTGGCCCATCAGGCACTCTAATCTCCATAAATATGAAGGACAATATGATTAAGCTGAAACTAATCCTCTCACAAGTTTGTGCTTCCTCAACTATGGTCTCTGCTATATAGCCTACAATATTTTAGACTACCCCCTATGAAATCTTCTTTGCGACATGAAGCCACATTGTGTTCACCTATGACTACCACTCTTGATCATTCAATTTTGTCACCAAGTGTGTACCTACTTGTACCACTAAGTACTTTTCCAACTTATCTATATCCATACCACATGGAACCTTGGTATATCCTAACTCCTTCCTTGTCTCCAGGATTGTTTCTTTATCTGTCAAGTCACTATCTAGATCTTCTCCTAAGGCCTTTAATCCTGTCAATGTCACAATTAGTGTTGTTATGAATAAAACTTAGCTTAATTCATCATTAGTTGATATTTGAATAAATGTAATAAGTTAAAGTATTTAATTAAATACTTTAAACTTATGTCTATAGATATTACTTGTCCTTAGTTTTTAGTTAACTAAGTGATAATTTTCTCATCCCAATGTTTGTGGGATCATATTCTATCTTGTATATTTTGTTCCTGGATGATTTCCTTGAGGGGCAATAGGGGTAGTTAGGGGCAATATGCTATTTTTGCATATTTGCTTAGATTAGATGATTTGTTTCCATATATTGTGGATGAGATAAAAGTTGTCCAATATCTATAAATATTGCAGCTCTCTCATTTGTCTGTAATTATTGATTTTGATATTAATAAAATACACAAGAACCATTTTGTTTATGTACAAATCTTCTATGTTAATATTATTTTCAAGTATTCATTGTCAAGATTTGGTATCAGAGTAGTATTCTGATCCAGAGAGGAGTGTAGGAAGTTTTAGGGGAGTTTAGGGAGATCTAGAGAAATTACAGATCAAGGAGGAGCCATAGATTCCCCCAACCATTTCACAGCCCCTACCTAGATCCACACCCTGAGTCACAGTTGATTTGTAGTTGAAGAACCCCTGGAGTGCAATCACAAACATTTGTAGACTTGGATGTTAATCTGTTGTAAAAGCTGACATTATTTCATTCTCTGGTTTTCTTTTTAAATTACCTGTACGTGATTTTATTTTTAAAGCATTTAAAAATATATATATATATAATATTTTTTATCTTTGGGTACCCAAGATTTTCAAGCTCCCCACATTACTTGTTCTTCCTCTTCTTTGTATTTGAGCATTTAAAAAAAGGAGATCCAATCGAATGTGGAAGGTTCTTTATGAACCTGCATCTGTGAGAGGAGTAGAAGATTGCATATTTGAATGATCTACAACATGCCTGCATCCAAAATGAAGAATAAAAATTGAACAGGGAGAAGATTTGTAACCTACAACAAAAGAGCTACGTTGGAAGAAGGAAGAACAAGTTGCCTCCAAGCAAAATAAATACCTACGTACAAAGAGAAACAATAAAAGAAAAGTGCGGCCAAGGGTTATTATAACACATATGCAAAGTGGATGAACTATAGTTGTGCCCTAAAATGCACTACGCATGCATGTAAGTCATTACTTGTGTTCAGTTTACAAAAAATTGATTTTTAAAAAAATTCATTTTTGGATGTCGTGAAAAAAATTCAAAGGCAAAAAAAAATTCCATTTTTGGAAAGGGGCCCGGAAAGATACAATTTAAAAAAGGCATAACTTTCAACTGGTACCTTAGATTGAGGTACCATGTTTATTGAAAGTGTGTGTTTTTATGAGCTCTACGTCTTTATCTAGTTTTTAATCAGATTTGGAAAATATTTATCTTGTAAAAATTGCAAAAATAAGATTTTTGTATTTGAAAAGAGGCCAAAGAGTCCAAGAGAGCCATTTTATTTATGCAAATTGGCCATAAAGCCAAATTTGTAACAGGGCCAATAGTGCCAAAAATTCATTGTACACTGCTGAAAAGGAGCCCAAAAATAAATAAAATAATATTTTTTGGGGGGGTGTGCATGCTTTAAGGGGGGAAAAGTGTTCAATTTTTTCTTCTACTATTTATCACTTTTCACAGTGGCTGCAATTGCGGAGCCAAAGTTCTTTTTGCCAGATTCTCAACTTTTATGTTCTGATAATTATCCAGCATGGAAAATAAAAATTTTGCACAACTTGATTTTCAAAATCTATGGACCGGTGTTTCTTGAACATTAACAAAATATGCAAAAAATGTTACCCAACAAACTACATTTGATCGTGAAAATCAAAAAGAAAAGTTGATAATCTTGTTTAGTGTTTCAGACGAGGTACAACCTCATATTTGTGAGTCCACAACAGCAAAAGAATCTTGGGACAAGTTGAAAACAGTATATGAGTCAAAAAATAAGAACACAATACTTTATCTCCAAAGTCAACTATTAAACTTGAAAATGCAACCAACTGAGAAAGTTGAATTTTTTTTTAGAAGAGTGGAAACTTTGCATGCATCACTTTAAGCTTTGGAAGAAGAAGTAACTGACACATCACTCGTGCCTATAGTATTGAGAGTTCTTCCTCCTTATAGGATTTTTGTGACCACGTTAAACATAACTGGTCAAATAACAAATTTTAAAGAGTTAGTGAATATGCTCCAACAAGGAGAATTTATTTACTCAACTATTGAAACTGAAGAGCAGGCACTTGCTTCTAATAAAAAAGATAAAAAATAGGTGAAGTCTAGTAAACAGCCTTAGAAGCAAGGTAATTCTCAATAAGGCCAAAAGGACCAACAAAAATGTATTATTTGTGGTCGAAAAGGACATGAGTTAAAAAAATTGTTGGTACAACACATTCCAACAAGGATCATCAAGTGGTAAAAAGACTAATTACCAACAAACAAAATTAGGCCAACCACAGAGTAAACAGGGACAAAATTATCAAAAGTGGAAGAAGAAACCAACTCAACAAGGAAATGTAGCCAAACAAGAAGATCAATTTGATGATGATGAATTCCTCTATTCTTCACAGTCAAATGAAGTATCCAATTCTACAAATGAAATTTGGTATGTCAACTCGGGTGCAACTCGACACATGATAGGAAAGAAAGATTGGTTCTTCACAATGAGTAAAACACCCACCAAAAATCATGTCTCTTTGTGTGATGATACATCATACACTTTTGAAGGCATTGGTTACATTTCACTACCACTTAGGCAACATAATTGTAAAATTACAGATGTTATTTATGTCCCTGGTTTAACAAAAAATATGTTATCCATGATTCAATTATTAGATCACAATCTTAAAAATGACTTTGATTGTAAAGGTGGAAAAAAGGTGTTCCTAATTCAAGATAAGTCATGAAGATCCAAAATTGTTGTAAAATCTTTGAATGTTGGAAGAATATTTCAGTTGGATTTTTTTTAATGAAATTATCAAGCACTTTTAGCTAAGGATACATCATCAGCTCAACTATGGCATCAATGACTTGGAAATTTGATTTTTGGCTATCTTGACACACTTAGTTGATATGACATGGTTAGGGGTTTACCACCTCTAAAAAAGGGTATAGATAAATGTCAACATTGTTTGGCAGGAAAAAAAATAGAGCACCATTAAAACATAGTACATTTTAAGCTAAGGAAAAACTTGACTTGGTGCATACCGATTTGTGTGGACCAATGAGACCTAGCCACTCTGGGTTTCAATATTTCATGCTCTTTTTTGATGATTTTTCAAGAAAAATGTGGATATACTGTCTTTCTACAAAAGACCAAGCTTTTGAAACTTTCAAGAAGTTTAATGCCCTTGTTGAAATAGAGTCTGGTACGAAAGTAAAAACACTCCACTCAGATCGAGGGGGAGAATACACCAGCAATGAGTTCAATGATTTTTTGAAAACACATGGAATTCGTCGTCAAATGGATCCTCCTCACACACCACAACAAAATGGTGTTATTGAATGGTGAAATCGTACTATCATGGATATGGTGTGATGTATGATTGATGATGCAGGTTTATCAAAAAAAATTTGGGCCAAAGCAACTAAAACATTAGTGTATTTACTAAACAGAGTTCCCACTGCAGCTCTTGCTGGAGTAACACCACAAGAAGCATGGTCAGGGCATAAGCCATCTATTTCACACCTTATAGTTTTTTGATGTAAAGCAAGTATGCACATTCCTAAGAAACAAAGAACTAAGCTTGATATGAAATCAGAAAAACTTATCTTCTTGGGATATAATGACGAAACACTTGGCTATAGACTTATGAATCCAACAACAAGAAGGGTATACACTAGTTGGGATGTTGAGTTATTTGAGAAGAAAGAAGAATGTGCTCCTTCCATACACTCACATGATGAAAAAAACATCCCTATAGTAAAAACAGAGGATGGTAATCACTTTGATGATGACAGTGATGATGGGGAAGATAATGAAATTCAACCTCCCACAGGAACCACAAAAAGTATGCCTAAATGTTATACAAGTATGATTAGAGATGCAAAATTGGATAGTGTCCCCGACACATCTACCACTAGAACGAGGATTCGCGGTATGGCTCAAAATGAGGTCAATTTGGCCTTAATGAGTAAAGTTGTTGAAACTATTGAGCCATCCTTAGTTTCAAAAGCCCTACAGTCTAAACCTTGGAAATATGCTATAGATGCAGAATATAAGTCACTTATGAAAAATAATACATGGAAACTTACAAATATTCCACCAGGTAAAAATCCAATTGGATGTAGATGGATCTTCAAAACAAAGTACAATGCAGAAGGAAAAATTGATAAACATAAGGCTGGACTAGTTGCTAAGGGATATTCTCAAAAAGAAGGCATTGATTATGAGGAGACTTTTGCTCCCATAGGTAAGATAAAAACTTTCAGGTTAATATTCACTATAGATGCACAATTTGGCTAGAAAATAAACCAAATAGATGTGAAAAGTGCCTTTTTTAATGGTGATTTATAGGAAGAATTTTACATGACTCAACCAGAAGGTTTTTTCATACTAGGTAAAGAGGAAAAGGTATGTAAACTAATAAAATCACTATATGGTATAAAGCAGTCTCCCAGGGCATGGTACATAAAAATTGATGAGCATCTCATTTAACATGTATTCGACAGGAGTCCATACGATCCTAATATCTATCTCAAAAAGTAAGGGGGGAGATAGTGATCGTTGTAGTATATGTCAATGATCTAGTCATCACTGGAGGATCAGTGAGGATGATTGAGTCAACAAAGAAAGATCTAACACGATCATTTGACATGACCGATCTCTGGCTTCTGCATTATTATCTTGGACTTGAAGTTTGGAAAAAATAAAATCATATCTTTCTATCACAATTGAAATATACCAGGACAACACTCGAGAAATTCAATATGATGGATTGTAATCCATTTTCCACACCTATGGAGACAAGATCTCAATTTTCTCGAATATATCCATCACCAAAAGTAAATGTAACTCTCTATCGGTAGTTGATCGGGAGTCTCATCTAATCCACTTAAACTAGGTCGGATATCAGTTATGTAGTCAGCTATCTTTCATGGTTCATGTAAGAACCAAGGGTTTCTCACTGGAAAGAAGCAAAGTAGATACTGAGGTACATCAGAGGAACTATGGACTATGGCCTAGAATACAAGAAGAAAAATAAATTCTTCTTGACATGATATTCAGATTCAGATAATGCAGGAAACATAGATGATAGGAAATCCACTTCAGGATTTTTATTCTTTTTGGGATCTGGACTGATATCATGGGGGAGTAAGAAGTATACTTTTGTTTCAATATCCTCCATAGAATCAAAATATCATGCAGAAGGTGGAGCTGTCTATGAAATGATATGGCTCCGACATATACTTGAAGGATTAGGAATACCACAGAAATATCCAACTATCCTACATGTTGATAACGAAGGAGTAGTAAAACTTGTTTGGAATTCATTTTTTCATGAGCACACTAAACACATTGAGTTTCAGGTATATTTCATTCGTGAACATGTTTAGAACAAAAACATCTAGCTCTAATATTGCCTAATAGATATGCAACATGTAGATGTCTTCACAAAGTCACTTGCTCGAGGTAAATTTGAGGGTTTTAGAGAATTTCTCTTCTGTTCACTTGAGACCATGCTGAATTAAGGGGGGAATGTTATGAATAAAACTTAGCTTAATTCATCATTAGTTGATATTTGAATAAATGTAATAAGTTAAAGTATTTAATTAAATACTTCAAACTTATGTCTATAGAGATTAGTTGTCCTTAGTTGTTAGTTAACTAAGTGGTAGTGTTCTCATCCCAATGTTTGTGGGTTCATATTATATCTTGCATATTTTGTTCCCAGATGATTTCCATGAGGGGAAATAAGGGAAGTTAGGGGCAATATGCTATTTCTGCATATTTACTTAGATTAGATGATTTGTTTCCATATATTGTGGATGAGATAGATGCTATCCAATATCTATAAATATTACAGCTCTCTCATTTGTCTGTAATGTTTGATTTTGATATTAATAAAACACACAAGCACCATCTTGTTTCTGTGCAAATATTCTGTGTCAATATTGTTTTCAATTATTCATTATCAAGAAGTGCTACAATAATCCTTACCCTCTGTCCTACGAAATAGAAGAAATCTTCATGTACCTTGTTCATCAGCCATTGGTACAAAGATTCATACTTGCTGAAGTATGGGAGCTCATACAACTGGTAAAATCAAATCTTCTTTAGCAACATCTCTCCACCATCATAATATACTGACATGTCCTATGTTGTGTGCTTGTTTTTCTTCATGCATAGTAGTGCATCTAACTCCTTGTTATCCGATGTGTGGTGGTTGTAATCAATCATTTGACACTTCCGGATGTGTGACTCCCATTCTTGTCCCATTATTAAATTTTCTTGGTATTGCATCTCTAATAAATTACTCTTAGGAGTAATTTCAACCTCTACTTCCACTATCATCTTTAACTTAGCTCTTTTGGTAGGGATTTATTTGGTGTCATCTGTAACTCACAATTTTCTAACTTCAAATACTCACCTTCTATCCTCTGTAACATCAAACCCAAACCCTAGCTCAAATTTATGTGCCCAAGTTGAAATCACATGCCCTAGCTCTTTTAGAACACTCTTTTTCACTCAAACCTTTTTTCGATGGGGATGCAAGCTTCTCCTCTGCAAAAATCTACCCTTCACGTCTCATTTCACACTCTTTGCACCTAAATAATCTTCTTGCAACTCACTCACACTTGGATCTTTCAAATTCTTGAAATCACAAGGATAAGAATGAACTTACATCCCTTCCTTATATATATTTTCAAAAATATGGTGCATTTATTACTCCACCTACCAATAATCCTCATTAAGTGACCCTTTTCACATTTTTCTTTGCGGTACATATTCACTCCTCATTCATAACCTTTTAGCATGCCTTCCTACATTCTTGCTACAAGATTCTCTTCAGCACACTTCCATGTTCCTAAGTACCTCATCACCATGCCTTCTCCTAGTAGTCTCCATGGCCACCACTTACCTCGCATTATACTATTCCTTCATTTATCTCCATCCATGGTCCTCATTTGGAAGCAATTTTCTTTTCACCAACTCTTCAATCTTTGAATAACACATGTAGAATTTTTTTCATTTATGTGTACCCATTTCTCAACAACCACCCCACACAAATGGTATGTGCAGTCCTTTGCACATAAAAATTATTCAACTGGTAATTAGCTTCTGGTGTGCAAATGCACTTATTTCACAAAACAACTAAATTGACAAAGCATAGTGATGAAGAAAGGAATACATAATTGAAAACCTAATCTAAATGACAATACTACCTTATTAAAAACACTGAGAAGACTTATTTATAGTAGGGCTTTAGCCTACTCTCATTGAAGTAACCAGGTAACTATATTCCATCAAGCATTTCTAACTGACAAGCTCTTGTTTCAAGTATGTGAGTGATAACATATGGTCTTAACCAATGTACTTTAAGTTTTCTTGGATGGTGCAGAAACTTATAATCATAAAGGAGCATCATTTGTCATATCTCAAGCTTCTTGTCCCTAAAGTGCCTATCATTCTATGATTTCTACCTGGATTTTTCTTACTTTTGACTCTAACATGCTATTTTTCATCACTCATCCAACTTAATTAAATTTTTGATATGTTCTTCTAAGGATTTCTCATCAGTGAGACCTCCAATGTATGTAATACACAAAGAAGGTAACATGAATTCCATAGGAAGAAATGCTTCTGTGTGAAACACCAATTGAAAAGGTATCACCTTGTTTAGCCACTTGTATGTTGTTCTATACACCTAAAGTAATGTAGAAACTTTATCATCCCAATCCTTTCTTCCAACATCACAAATTTTTGTCAACGTCTGGCTCAAAATTTTGTTGAAAGTCACAGAAATCTCATTTTCCTGAGAATGATATGGTGTAGTCTTATGGTGTGCAATCATGAATTCATCCAATAAAATTCTGATTGTCTTATTCGAAAAATGTGTGCCCCTATCACTAATCAAAATCAAAGGACATACATACCTTGTAATAATATTTTCCCATAGAAACATGTCTTTTGTAGCCGTTGTACAATCCTTTACAGGAGTTGCTTCTTCCCACCTTATTAGATAGTCTTTGCAAGTAATAATATAACGCGATATAGTCTTGCACACAATTGGTGAAATAGGACCCAAAAAATATATAAACCATTTCTCAAACATTTTTGCACTAGTAATAGGTCTTAGAGGCATTTCATCTAATTTACCTGGCTTCCCAAGGCATTGAAATTGATCACAAGCCTTACAATCTTTATACATGGTCTCCCACCATAATCCAACAAGTAAAATCTTATATGTAGTGGCATCACTTGCATAGTGGCCACCTGCAATACCACCTTGAGATTCCTCCATGATATCTATGCACTCATATTCTAGTACACAACGACGCAATACTTCATCCCGACCCAGCTTATACAAGTAACTGCTAATTAACATAAAGGGTATTACGTGTATAGCAAGTTGTTTCTTCTCTGAGGATTTCATTCCTTCTGGCTCCCTACTTGTTCATAGAAAGACAACAATATCCTCCAATTCCAATGGTGCCCATTATAACTTGTATAACTATGCATGGGGTATGGTATCTTCAATTTCCTGTGATTCTTCTCTTGACTGTATTCTGGATAAATGGTCTAGTCTAAAATTACTTTCCCCTACTTATACCACAATTGTGAAATCAAATTATGGGAATAAGAGTACCCATTTGCATATGTGCCCCTGTAAAATAGGCTTGTTTACCAAATACTTTAATGCCATGTGATATGTATAAAAAAAAATGGTGTTGCTAACAGGTATTGTCAGAATTTATGTATCACGTAGATCATTGAAAAATCTTCATGCTCTGTAGTTGTATAATTCTTCTCTGTAGGAGTCAACTTTCTACTAGCAAAATAGATAGGATGATCTATTATACCTTCTCCAAGCTGAGCTAACATCGTGCCAATGGCCATGCCAGAGGCATCCACATGTATATGAAATGGTAGGTCCCATGAAGGAAAGTGTAGAATAGGCACGGTAGTAAGATTCTCCTTCAATGTTTTGAATGTGTGTTGTTGCGGTTCTTCCTAATAGAATGTCCTTATTCCTTTTATTAACTCATCCAAAGGTGTGGAAACCTTAGCATACCCCTTTATGAATTTTCTATAATACCCAGTGTGACCCAAGAATTTTCACACCTCACTCTGACTGGTAGGATCTTTTAGGCTGATAATGACTACAACCTTAGCTAGATCAACCAACAAACCTTCCTTACAGATGATGTGTCCTAACAGTATTCCAAATGGTGTAGAAAATACACATTTCTTGATCTTCAAGAAAATACTCAATTGTCTACATATTTCAAACACTAGCTGTAGATTGTCACAATGATCCTTAACAAGCCAATACACCATCCAATCATCTAAGTAAACCTGCAAGAAGTTGTGAATACAATATTTGAATGCTCGAACAACTATGCACGAAAATATAGTAGGTGCATTTTTCAGACCAAAAGGCATCATAATATAGGAAAATCTACCCCATTCAATAGTAAAAGAAGTTTTTTCCTGATCCTAATGGGAAATCCTAACCTGATGATACCTAGAGAATCCATGGGTAAACGAGTATATTTCACGCCCTGAAACACATTTTAGTATCTCTTCAGTGAATGGCGTAGGAAAGGGATCAGTCACAAATGTAACTTTCAACTCCCTATAGTCCACATAGATCTTAATCCAACCATCCTTGATACTGATCATCATTGGACTAACCCATTTTGAATCATCTAGGGGTTTGATGATTCTAGAATTCAACATTATTTCAATCTCTTATTTGACCTTTTTGCGCAAGTTGGGGTTCATCCTATAGGGTCTCTTTCTAATCAAGCACACACATTCCTTAAGCTTTATATTCATCTCTCCTAATGATTCATGCACACCTTTAAGTTCATGGTACCCTTGAGGAAATAAATCCTGATAATCTCATAGTAACTCAATGATTTTTTCCACTTCAAAGTAAGACCAATAGTCTCAAATTATGGCCTCCTAAGGCTCAACATCTGATCCAATATTCAATTTCTTTGTCTTCATAGGTTCATGATAGGCACACGTGGTATTATCTACATTTTCCAACACCTCATGCCTACCACTTGAATGGTCTACATCCAAATTTTCTACTTCATCATCGAATAAGTAGACCATTCTTCCTTTTTTCTTCTCAAGGCAAGCGTGCTTAAGTAGTGTGGCATCTGTCTCTATTTCTCTAGCAAACCGTGCTCTTGAGTCTCCATCAAATAATTCTGAAATGAGTTCTTCCACCTTGGCACTATCTCCCATAGTTAAGTGCTTTATACCCTTTAATGCCTCTTCTTCCAGAGGTTTACTAGAGAATAATTCAAACATCTGGGTCGTTCCTTCAATTAAATCCTACCAATTTTTGGTCTCTCTCTAGAGTTCCACATATACATACCAAGCACACACCCAACCTTGAAAAGTGGAATACAGTTTCTACACCCAAAGTGAAGGTGGATAAGCTTCCCGCTCCTCCATCTAGAGTCTCTCACACTATTGAACATGGTGTTGAGAAAGTTGATTATAAAGATAAGTGTAGATCTGAGTAGGCGCATTGCTCGTGTAGAATCTAGTAGCAAGATCAATCCTAATTTCATTCCATCCTACAAGATTATCCTTGTAAACCACCCACCAGTGTGCTACTGTCCCGCATAGGGTATATGCTAACATATTCTTTCTCTTCAACTAGTATATCCTTTGTTCCTCCATGGTGACATAAATACCATAGAATATCCTTCTCCAATGTAGTGAGGTACTACGTTGTTACCTATTCTCCTAATACAAATATGTCTATTGTCCCACACAAATGTGCTTTTTACTTCACACCCTACCAACTCATAAGTACTATGAGCCCAATTATCAAAAGAAACACTCATAGTATCACTAATAGACTATGCATCCTCCCACTGGAGGATTCCTTCCTTAGATGGCTCAAGTACCTATGGGTCCCGAATGGTGCATACATAAATCATGTTCAAGTATTTTTCACTCAAGGGATCAACATAGGGTGCAGATTTTCCATCTGTTAAAGGGATAATAACTCTTTCCTCCTTGTTTTCAAAATTTATATAACCATTGTTGAACCAAAGATCAACATTATTTGTATAACACCAAGGACACCCCAGTAGATCTGGGAAGATATCTTCCTCTGCCAGCACTAAAACCTAAAAACAACTAGTGAACTTGGATCAATGTATGGTAATGGATGTATCTTTCAACACTCTGATGGGAGTGGCCTTAGTCCGGTTAGCCAAGAACAATACATTTAAAGATGGTTGTAATGGGGGACTACCCATTTGTACCCGTGCATCTAAAGTAATAACATTGACTTCCACACCTGTATCAATCAATATATTACTCAAAAGCCACCCATCCACAAGAATATTTAGATTGATTTCCTTGTCATAATCTAAGCTATGAGGGCTAAGATTCACGTGCAGGATCTTCCATCTAGTCTCAATACTTGCACATGGAGTGTTTCCATTTAACCAATTCCCTAACAACATAATGATATTCTCTTAGTACAACATCTTGCACACTTCTTTCAAGTTATCCATATCAGATTGGACTATTTATGATGCTTTCACTCCATATTCCATGGTTTCTCCTTTAAATATTGTATTTCACCCTGAATATTTCTGATTACCTCCATGGTCTCCTAGTAAACCTCTTTCTGATGGACATGATCTAGTTACTGTGCATGTAGAACCTCCTCCTTAGTGATGGTAGGCTTCTACTGCAATGTTTCTTTGGTGCATGCCGCTTTAGAATGAGTAGTGATCTTTACTACTAATGGCCCGGATTCTAGTTCCAACTTAGGCATCCACTAGTTTTCCACATTGCATTGTATCCTAGACATCCTTGTGCCTTTTTTTCTTTGTTTATATTTCTTACTAATATGCTCATACAAGTCCGAGCATTTCTCATAATTATGATTCTTTCCATAGAGAGAAAATGTAATATTTTGAGGACATTCATTCCTTGAGTGGTCAGGGGATCCACATGTATAACATGTTCCATGAGGGAACTCACCTCGTCCACCACCATGGCCTTGTCCTCAAAATCCACCACAATATCCTCAACCTCTGCCATGACCTCCTTCAAAATGCCCTTCATTCCGATTATAGAGTGTTTGATTATGATATTGATCCTGATGCTCATTCTTGCCTTTAGAGTTATCTAATACTCCTATCAATCATACACCGATATCTATAGCATCATGGATTTGACTAATCATCTGGAAATTTTCTATGTCATGAGTCATGAACCTACAAATTTTAAAGTAACAAGAAACATTTCTTCCTTATTGCATGTTGTAATAATGGGCAGTGGCTAACATCATGGTTTAAATGACATATCTCACATTCCAATAGCAATGAACATACTAATCTATGGTGACAACTATATTTTGTGTGACCTTCCACTTCACAATTTGTGCACCAAATCCTTGTGCACATCTCATGTGCTAAATTTTCCAATAGATTCTCCAGTTGATATGTCATATTTGTGATCTTTGCTTCTAAAATTAGGCTCACCTCAGTGTCTATGCTCCAAACTACCTCAGCACGTAAATCTACTTCAAGTGCTATACATGGATTAGTGTATGTCTTATGTGATAGCACCCTTTTAAAAGGTGTACTCAGATATCCAATGAACCATTGTACATGCTGGCTTGCATGAATATCATAAGAAATTTTGGATAATAATGTTTTGAAATAGGTTTCATACTCTCTGACACTCTTAGAAGTGCCTTGATTATTATTCTTTAGCATTCTTATACTCTTCTACTCGAACTCAAGGATATGAAACTCTTTAAGGAAAGAATATTTTAAAGTTGCATAGTCTACATAAGTCTGATCAGGGTCAAACTTTTTGTACCAGTGGTGTGCACGCCCTTGTAATGTAGTGTCAAATTGAATTTCCCTATAATCAAAAGCCATGATTCCTTTTACACACCACCATATTTCACACATGTGCACATGTTTAGCAGCATCGTCTATGCACCTATACTCTAGAAGAAGAAGACACATCTCCATGTAAATATTTTGGGGTTGGTGTGGACCTTACCCACTTGATCCAAAACCTCATGTGTTTCCTCTACCTCTAGAACCACAAGAACTAGAAAAACCTATACCTCCTGATCCTGAACGTGTAGCCAAATTTGGATCATAAGATGTACTTCCATGTGTCCCAATAGTAGTATTGAACTGCACCCCTATAGTCTGTGAAGTGTTACTACTCCCAGAAGAGAGTCCAAAATTATGTGTGCCAAAATTCTACGTGGAAGATAAACTTGAAAAGGTACCTCCAAACAACAACAAAAATGTTTGCACTACCATTGATGTACTTGCTATATGACTTACTCCTTCTCTCCTACTTCCTGAATTAGCTTGCCTACTATTTTTCCTACTAGATACTGGAAGACCAAGTGCAAGGGAAAGGTTTTTGGGTAGAATTATATGTGTACTCACGGCCCAGTTTGTCTATGATGGCATGATTCTACGTGAGGTTGAGGGGGCTTCCCTATCATTCTTTTCAAAATGGGGGAGTTCATGGTGCTCAGGTTCCATGTCTTCTGCTTGAACTTCAAATCCTTTGTGATCCATCACTCTCCTCAACGTCATCCTCTCTACAATGTCAAGTTTCTTCTTGATCTCGCTCTCAGGTGCCTCATTGTACTTGAGCCACCTTTCTTCTCTCTGCCTCTCTACCACTAGGTCTACCATCTTTCACCAAACCTGCTCCTTCCCCGCGCGTGGTGGGGTTTAGTTAGCCATAAGTTTTCTTTCCAAGTTCAGGGTCACCATCAAGATTTTAATCACCAGTGAAATTTATTATAGGTAGGTTCCCCAAGGATATCACAAAAATTGGAATTCTACTACCTCTGGGTAAGAATAAGTGGAAATTGAGTACTCTAGAATATAGTTTTTCAAAACACCATGAAAACAAGTATCCACAACACGTTTCCAAATTAGATCAGCATCATAGAGGGCCTAAAATTATTCCTACATACAAAAAAGTGCGTGATACCTCCAATTCCTTTTAGACACATAAGCAATCGACCACTCGTACAACTCTACTAGAAAAATGGTGAAGAAGCTCTCACACAAACTATCATAAAAAAACAAATCATCCATGCATGTGCATTAAAAGTAGATCCGGTGTTGAACCTATGTGCATATTCTTCTTCTAGATCATGAATTCACTCCTCAAAACTTTCTAGGGTTAACTGGTATGTCTTCATCTTGAACCATCCTGAAAACAACTAAAAAAGAGGTCTCTGAAACTGAACCAATGATACAACCTAGAATTTACTAGAAAAATCCCAGGTACACTGGCACATCACTTAGCCTAGACTGAGCACTCACCCAAAGTGCGCAAAGGTGTCAAGCCCCTTTTTAGGGGTGTTGTTGTAGGATGTTAGCATCATGAAGAATTAATTCATTAATATTCATAACTAATATATCATTCTACAGTGCATGTTCATATCTATATCTAAAGAATAATAGTTTTAAACAATACCCATAACGAAACCAAACATGCAAGATACAATCATACTTAGAAATAACACTATGATTCAACCAATACACTCCATTATAATAAACATGGTAAATACAAAGAAGCTCAGTATAATAGATAATACCATCACTTATGCGTGCATCAGATTTGACAGCATAACTTCGTATAAACTCTATTCTCACACACTCTCTATACTACACAAATAATTTATTATTTAGAAGGGTGGGAACTTTCCCTTCACCACTTGCATAATTCCAAAAATAGGTCACATGTTGAAAATAACCACACACCTTTACAATCACAACCACACATGAAAGTGCACTAACAATATACCTCTTCTAGTTAACTGGAAGTATAAAATCTATTCTTAGCCTACACCCATACAAAGTGCTTCAAATTCACTCCTCCAAAAATAGCTAATGTGTGTCACGCAAGTCTTTACCTGGTTTGTGTGCTCGGCATGCTATCTCCAAAAATAGCCTGTACACGTGAAAATGAATAATTCCCAAATCTTCCCTTATATTTTACACAACTGTTCTCCCCTATCCTTCCACATCTTTGACTATGATTTTCACACATGTGTTTTACCCTATTCCACTTTCATCCGATCAACATAGTATTTCCCTTAAACCACCTCCCCCCAAAAATAATAATTTTCTCTTAGCACAACATCTTGCAAACCTATTTTAAATCATCAACATCTGTCTGATGGAGATCAACTGCTTTCTTTTGTTCCAAATTTCATGACTGTTCCTTCAAACATTGTATCTCACCCTACAAATTCCAAATTACCTCAATGATTTCTTGAAAAACCTCCTTCTAATGCATAGGGTCTAGATACTTGGCATATAGGAATTCCTCCTTAGTAATGGTAGGCTTCTGTTACGTATTTTCCCTGGTGTGCGTAGCCTCAACGTGTATACTAATATTTGCAGTTACCAACTCAGTATCCAGTGCTAACTCTAGCATCCATTGGTCTTCCACGACGCATTGTACTCTAACCATTCTTGTGCCCTTATTTTACTATTTGTGTTTTTTCCTTAAGAGTTCATACAAGTGCAATAATTATTCATAACTATGATTCTTTCCAAAAAAAACAATATTCTGTAGATACTCATTCATATAGTGATCAGGAGATCCACACGTATAACAAATCTCACGAGGGAAATCATTCCTTCCACCCCCATGATCTTGACCTCTAAATCCTCCTCTGTAACATCAACCTCTACGACAACCACCATCAGAATGCCCATCACTGTTATCATAGTCACGATCTTTACCCTTTTCCTTTGAATTATTTACAGCACCAATATGGTGTATGCCAATATTAATGGCATCATAGATCTCATCAATCAAACTGCAATATTTAGTATCATGAGTCAAGGACCTACAAATCTTATAGTAACATGAAAAATTCTTTCTTATCACATGCTACAATAATAGGCACCGGCTTGAACTATGGTCCAAGTGACATATTTTCCAATCCAGCAAAAAGGAGCACTCCAATTTCTGAGGGAAACTATCCTTAGTATGCCTCTTTACTTAACAATCTATACACTAAATTCCAATGCACATCTCATGTGCTGAATTAGCAGATAATTTCTAAAATTCCTATAATTTGAGCTTCCAAGGATGGGCTCATCCCTGTGTCCACACTTCCTACTACCTCAGCGCATAGGGCTGCTTCAAGTTCCTCACATATGATCTATATAAGTCTTGTGAGAAAACACTATTCTAAAAGGCATGATCAGTCCTCCAATAAACCACTGTGCATGTTGGCTTACATGGATGTCATAATATAACTTAGAAAGGATAGTCTTGAACTGGGAATCATATCCCTGAACACTTTTAGTACTGCCCTACTTAATGTCTTTAAGTTTGCTTACAATTTTTTGGTCAAACTCAAGGATATAAAATTCCTTTAAGAAAACATCTCACAACGTGGTATAGTCCACACAATTCAGATCAAGATCAAACTTTCTGTATTAGTTGTGTGCCTGTCCCTAAATCATAGTTGTAAATTGACTTAACTCATGCTCTAGAGCTGTAATCCCCTTTTCATGCCACAATATCTCACACATATGTATGTTCTCAATTGAATTTTCAATTCCTTTATACTTTGAAAGACAAAAAGACATCTCCATATAAATTTTTTGAGGTTGGTGTGGCCCTTACCCACTAGATCAAGAACCTCCTTTATTTCCACCACCTCCAGATTCTCTAGTTTCTGAGCCACCTAATCCTCTTGATTCACCCCCTCTAGTAGGTAATGGACCCTAAGATGCACTACCTTGTGTTCTGACGGTTGTGCTGAATTAAATTCCCACAGTTTGTGAAGTTGCACTACTTCCATATGTGATGCCAAGGTTTTACACACCTACATTCTGTGTCGATGACGTGCCAGATAAGATACCTCCAATAGGTCCTCCAAATAAAGTATATGATTATTGCGCCATAGATGAATAATCTCTTTTATTAGCTCTTGAACTTGACTATAAATTAACTCTATCTACTGCAACTCTACTACTCATGCTTGTTTGTTGTTTACTTACTGTCGTAGAAACTAGAAAACCAAGCACAAGGGATAGGTCGTTAGGTAGAATTATATGTGTGCCTGTGGCCCATTTCATCTCTACCAGCACACTCTCATATGAGGCCAAAGAGGTTTCCCTACCATTCTTTCCAAAACAGGGGAGATCTAGATGCTCTGGCTCCACATCTTCTACTTGAGCTCTGAATCCTTCACAAGCCATATCTCTCCACAATGCCATCCACTTTGAAACTTTGCGTTGTTTCTCTAAATCCATCTCACGTGCCTCATTGAACTTAAGCCACATTTATTCCTTATCAAAATTTCTCTTGCCCCCATGTGTGGTGGGTTTTTGTTAACCATTGTCTTTTGTTCCAAATGTAGCGTTACAATTAGGATTTTGATCTCCCGTGGGATACCACACAAATATGATCCTCTGGGTTTGCACAAAAAATGAAAATTAGCATCCTCTAGGAAATATTAATTTGAGACTACGTACTCAAGAATATAGTTGTTCAAAACACCTCAGAACCAAACATCCACGGAGTGCATCCAAATTCGATCTACATCATACAAGGCCTACAATTCTTCCCATATCTAAATAAGTGTATGAAAATCCAATTCCTGTTAGATTCATAGGAAACCATCCATTCATATATCTCTATGGGAAATATAGAAAAGAACGTCTCATAAAGTGTGTTGTACAAATTCTACTCAACCCATATACATGCATTAAAATCAAGTCCAGTGTTGCATCTATGAGCATACTCTTCTTTTAGATCTACTAACCACTCCTAAATATTGTCCAAGGTCAATTAGTATGTCTTCATCATGCAACATCCTAAAAAAAATTGAGAAAGAGGTCCTGACAACGAAACTAATGATGTAGACTAGAATTCATCATAAATAACCCAAGGTGCATTGGCACATCACTCAACCTATACTGAGATCTCACCCAAAGCGTGTAAGGGTACTAGGTACCTCTTTATATTTTCTTATTTAGAATGTTAACATGATTGCAAATGTATATATCCAGATATATAACAAATAGTGAATAACCCATAGTGCATAAACCAAATCTAGATCTAGATCTAAACCATATGATTATAATAAGATTTACCATGCAAGATCCATATTTAGTCACATCTAACACCAATATCTAGCCAATATGATCCATTATATTAAATACTATAAAACACGGAAGCTTCATACATCAAGATCCAGTTTCCATAGTCATGCGCACTAACAAATCTACAATAATTAGTCTCTCTAAGCCATGTAAATCAATACATACATACATACATATATATATATATATATATATATATATATATATATACATATATATATATATATACACACATATATATATATATACACATATATATACACACACACACACACACACACACACACACACACACACACACACACACATATATATATATATATATATATATATATATATGGGGATGGAGACTTTCCCTTCACCGCCTATCCACCTTCCAAAAATAGGCTACATGTTAATAATAGCCATGCACCTTTACAAGGGAATACAAAAACTTTCAATTACTAATAATAGAATTCTAAAGTTAACTCTAAGAATAGATCCTATTTTTAGACTAAGAATCTGCATGGCATTCGAACTAATGAAAAACCCAAAATAGCATTACGTGAACTACAAATTTCTGTTTCATTGCATGCTCATCACTCTATCTCCAAAAATAGCCCAGATCTACAAAATATGCTATGTCATGTGTACATGTTTCCTAGGTCCGCATTATTCTGCTATAGTTTTGTGTCCTTCTATGTGCCATGTGTCTACACACCCAATCCTTATGTGCTTTCATACTTGAACTATATTTTATCTTCTCAACACATATTTTTACAAACCAGTGAGAATAATTTATCAGTGGCTCATGTCAAGAGTCCATTAGGACTTCTTCTACTTCACAAGAAGGTGAGTACGAATCATCACGCTACTCATTGGGAGAGGTATAGGATTATAGAGCTCAGGCATTAAAATTACCCTTGATATTGATGATGACGTAGGTGTGGAGGCCACTATTATTGATATGGCTTATCAAAAAGGAGGGCACATGATGGACATCTCTAAGGTAACTAGCCCTATTGTGAATATTGTCATCTCTTAACTAAATTCAATAACTAGGAGAAATGGGTCCAAGAAAATAATAAATGCCTCCACATTTCAAAGAAGATGGTAGATGAGACTGTCCATAATATTTATGCATTCATTATAGAAGGAATTATTAAGAAAGCATGCAGGTGATAAGATTTCATGGGGCACAATCCTCTTGTTGATCATATTTGTAGATATTGGGGTCCCAGATGGACCTAAGGACAAAATGTGGCACTACCCGCTAGAGAAGATGTTACTGGCTGAAAGATTTGAATACTATACTTGTGATGGATTCACAAGTGGCGCTTAAAAAATTAGTATGGAAAAGTGGTATATAAGAATGCAAGAGGATTTTGAGCATGAATGACACATATCAAGAAACTTTCCTATAATGGTGGATGGGAAGAAAGAGTTTTTCGATTTACCAACACTATTGTATTGAGAGGTTTTACATGAAAACTGGTAAGTGGAGCCCATTGTGCTCTTGCATAATTAACTAAGATATAAAATAAAACTAATATCTACATAGCTTAAAAAGTAGATGATAAGTAAATAATGAACCATCAAGATAAGAGCTTAAAAGAAATGCTTCTTTGATGCATAAATGAAACTACATGCTCAGTTATTTCTTACTCTCTATTATTGCTAAATTAAAATAAGAACCTATGAAGAACATAAACAATAAAAGTGGATTGTCACTTGATCTCAAGGATTGAGAATGGAATCTCACCAAGAATGGCTATAAGGCCATTTTGGATCTTCTCATATTACTCAATTTTGAGTGAAAGGATGCAAGATGGAGAAGCTATTTCCAGTAATGGAGAATGGCTCAAGATCAAAATTATTATAGTTTTTACTATTCAAAGCATGATGTCAGAAGAAAGGTAAGGAGGAGGGTTCTTTATATATCTTTCCTAAAGAGGCAAGGCTAGAAAATTGATGAATGTGGGATAAAGGTAAAATAAGATTAGGAATGGATAAGGTTTCTTTATAAAAGGTAATCTTGATTTAGAAGAGTTTAATTTTTCATTAGTAAGTCATGAGAGTTAAGGGATGTTGTAATTAATCAAAGGTGAATAATTAATAGGTAGAGGTAAGCTTATAAAAGCTAATTAGAGGAAAATTAATATGATTTGTGCTATGTAAGAGAGGAATTTTATCCAATAAATGGTAATTTATTAATATAGAGTTGTGTTTCGCCAAATAGTGTGCATACGTAAGAGAAAAATAGATAAGGTAGGGGTGAGGAGGAATACCTGTGAATGAAGGTAGAAGGTAGAGTGCGCACTTTCTAATTTTCTGATCCAATGTTGATTACGAGAACTTCATTTTTTCTAGGAGGAACTACCTATGAATACAAAATAAGAGCACAAAAGGAATATTAAATAATATATGTCAGTGGACTACCTAGCGTATGCTAGATCTAGGAAGTGTGATACTTCGTAGATGGCTATTAATCCATTGTTTAAAAGAACTTAATGCAAGAAATGATGTAAACCAATAATGTCCTACTATACTTGATATGATTTAGGTGTCTCATTCAAGTACAATAAACCAATCTAATATAATAGTCTAGGTTATGATTAAATCTGGAAGTCAGACAAGTAAATAAGGTCGTTAGGACATGTCAAGGTCAAGCTTTAGGTGATTTTGTTTATTTAGTTAAATGTTATGGAGTTTTTATTATTGGTAGGTTTGTTAGACATAGAGACCAACATCGATCTAGTATGACCAATGTTTGTTGAGGGGATACTGACGATGGTTTTGGTTAATCGATGTTGTTAGGGTCAGGATGATATAAACTTATTAAAGTTGGGTTTCGATGATTCTCTGGGATTACACAGAGAATGGGAAGAAAATGGTGAGGTTGATGACAATGCTAGGAATAGTTAGAGATGTTTAGGGTTAGGTAAGGGAGGATAGAAGATTGTAGGTGGTTGTATAAAGGGATTAACAGGAAGGTAAGAGGTGATGGGATGCAAGGGAGATTAGAACTCCTAAAAGGAGATGAAGAAACTAATTTAAATAAATATATGAGAAGGTGCAGATCCAAATGTACTTACCAGTGTTTGTAGACCTAGTGGTTAGATGGAGGTGATGGTTAATCCATGGAACTGGTGGCTAGTACCATGGCTGTGCTTCATGAAATGTTACCGTGAATGCTTTCCTTTCATATCAGTTCTTGGTTGATGGTTCAGGATGTCTGGATGTGTAGGTGTACTCTGGTGCATGCTTGCATGCAAATCTCTCTTCTCCAAAACATGAATAACTCTTCCAACCTCTCAAACAAGGTTACCAAAG
Source organism: Taxus chinensis (assembly GCA_019776745.2). Taxonomy (NCBI): domain Eukaryota; kingdom Viridiplantae; phylum Streptophyta; class Pinopsida; order Cupressales; family Taxaceae; genus Taxus; species Taxus chinensis. Next base: position 806,617,221 of record CM034148.1, read on the forward strand.
TGAATATATGATAATCAATGATGGTTTAGGGTGATCGACATCAATTTTGGGTTGATTGGCATCGGTTAAGGCAGGAAATCCTAAGTTTTCTAAAATTTAAAGATCTTGGCAATCTTTTTGGGCCAGCTCTATCTATTGTCCTGAATCAAAATAGAATGTTGCACTTAGATAAGTGGGAATGTGGTTAAAGGAAGAATAGGCATGTGATTCTAGGGTTGAACTAAGTCTTATTTAATTAAGGTAGGTAGGACTAAGTCTTAGTTAGCTATGGCAAGCGGATATTGAGTCCTAGTAAAAAGGAAACATGCTAAGAATAGGTTTATGATGATGTGTCTAGGTGAAGTGGTGGGGTGAGGTGTCTAGGTGAGGTGGAAATTAATTTAATTAAGATAATTAAATAATGAATATTATGAGAGTGGGCATTAATTTAACTGTGGGTAGTTTAATTAATATACATATGAGGTAAAGGGGGGTGTGACCCAAATTTTGTGTCTACATTTTTCCCCTTTTTTCACGTAGCTTGTATTGGTAAGCGACGCTGACAAAAATAGGTAGCGGTTGCACCATGTGTGGGTGAAGGTGATCCCACTCAAACTAGGCATGGATAATGTGTAACATGGAATTGGTGAGTGATTTGAAAAATGTGGAGTGTGTAGAAGTGAAGGTAGATGGGGAAGAGTAGTGGTCAATGTGGGTAATAGGTAATATGCTAGGGTCAAAATTGGGCAATGGGTAATGTAAATCAAATGCACACACATGTATAGACTGTAACACGGTACCAGGTTGAAGATCTTGCAAAATCTACATCGTCCAAGGTCGATAGGTTTATCTAAACAAGGTTGAAGTGATTCAGGTATCCAAGCTATAGGGTATGGTCTGGAAACACAACATAGTTCAGGTGTAGGAATGTTTAGCTATGTTATGGTGCAAAAAAGGTTTGGTTGGGATAAACACCATGACAATAAGCAAGGTATGGTTGTTAGGCTAAAACAACATAGGTAACAACATCACAAGGTATATCGAGTATGTATGGTCAATGGTCACACCAAGTAGGCTAGGTTCAGGAAAATAGGTCATAGCACGGGTAAGACCAAGGTATAGGTAAAATAAAAAATCCTAAGATGCAACTAAGGAAATGTAGAGGTAGTGTGGGCTTGTAGGTATGGTTCAATAGGTGTCTGTAATGATAAAAGGTGTTTGAGCACTAATGGTTGCAAGTTAAAAGAATCTTAGCAAGAGGAAATAGCTATAAGGGTTGACCGATGTTGGTTATATGGTAATCGACATCGGTTGTCTAGGGTACAAATATGAACAACGTCACTCATGTCGAATTGGGTTAAAAAAGGAAAAATATTTTTTTTATGGAATCATTTGTCATTTTCTAATTGTATAAAAAGACAAAGGAGAGATGGAAAGTTGGAAAATGACAGACTAAGATGGAGAGTTTATTTGGAGAGCCTCAGAGTGGGTGATTGGCATTTGTTTGGTGGGTTTGCAAGATCAGTTCGAGAAATTTCATTTTTTTTGAGGTGTGGAGTTGATTTGGTGATGGCAGAGGTGGGAGAAGGTTTGAGTGGACAACCGATGTAGTGGCCAGACATACCACCACACTGACAGAACTGTAATGAGGTAGGATTTGATCCTGATCCTTCATTTGTTGTTGAAATAGGTTGGTAAAACTTTGTTTTGTTTAAAATTTGGGTGAAAGTTTAATTTTTGAAACGTATGGTTAAAAAGGAAGGAAATGATGTTGGGAAGGTCCAATGTGGGTTGAATGGGAGTGGGAATGAAGCTAGGATAGGTTTTGGTAGGTTAGAATGGGTATTTAGGTTAGATTTGTGAATTTTGTGAGAGATAGGGGTTTGCAGATTTTGACGCCATGACAGTGACCTACGTCGGTATAGGGTTGACTGATGTTGGTTGGCCTTGGCTGGCATCGGTCAAGTATTAGGTGACCGATGTTAGTTATGATGGACCAATTTTGGTTAGGAGTGAATGATGTTGGTAGACTCTAGGGTAAAATAGGTCAATAAATGAGATAGGGTGGGAGGGGAAAATAGGAAATGAGATATAAAGGTAGGTTTAAGGAGAATGGGTAGGGTAATAGGTACAAATAGGTACTAGTCGAGGGATGTGAAATTGGGATAATGGAGAAAGGGGGAGTCTTTAGGGTTGGGGTGTGGTTACGGGGGAGTAAGTAGTAAGGGTCTTGGGATAGGTTGGTTGGTTAAGAGGTATATTTGGTATGGTCGAGGTTTAACAATATTGAGGTTTGTTGGATGTAGGCTAGGGACTAATTACGTATGAGAGATTGAGTACAACCTCTATTGCTAGCGATATGGTCAAGTGTGACCATTGAGGAGTAAAGGTACATGATGAGCATCATATTGATTGGAGTCTGATACTACAGGCACATAGTTTGGGAGATGAGCTTGATGGTCACACTCATTGACATATGGGATTTAGTGACCAACACATTTCATTTTTTGACGAGTGAGATCACAGTCACCCTGGAGGATTTATACAGGATCCTGTGGCTACCTATAGTGGGAGAGTAGGTGTATTCAATTTATTCAGAGGCATTAGAGGAGATGATGTTAGAGGTGTTTGGAGAGGGGATGGAATACATGAGGTTTCGTAGCACAAGCTTGAGCTATGGAGATATGTACACGGCCCATCCTGAGGAGATGAGATTAGTTGCTCCTGATCATGGAGGTAATGTGTTATTTTAGGTTGCTAGATGTGGATGGTGGGGGATTCCCACGAGTGCCCTGATGGGGGTTCTCTATGACATGATGGAGGAGAAGACCTATTTTTCTTGGGCACCAGTATTCTTGGTGCACCTATATAGGGAGCTATGGACCTATGGGAGGCTACGGAGGTTCAATTTTTATTGTACCTTTCTTCTTCACTATTGGGAATACAAGCACATCATATGTGTTCATCAAGTTGGTATACTCTAATAGAATGAATTTGATTCAGGCTTGGTTTGAGTTAGCTACAGGAATTGGGTTCCTGTTGTTGGAGAGCATAGGAATTCCCAGGGCTACACATGGTGTAGCATAGTACTAGTGCATGCTAGAAGGGTTGTCCGGTGTGGACATCATTTGGAGGCCATATGGTTGGCTTGCCTTCATATAAAGTAGTTGGTTATGGAGTTGGATGAGTTACAACTACTGAGGTGGATAGAGGGGCACTCGTGCCGGTGAGCACGAGATGATACCTATTGGATAGGGTCAGGCAGATATTTTGGGCTGCTCCAGAAAGTGCCACCACCATTTCCTCAGTACAGGAGAAATGACATGGAGAGGCCTATGCCTCTACCGCAGCTCACAATGCCAACTAGGGCAGAAGGAGTAAGGTAGTGGACCGGTAGATTGATGATATCATAGTTACAGATAGATATAGGTAATGGTGGGTAGTCACAGCTACAAGCAACACCACCTGAGGCCAAGGCATCCAAACTTGGCTGACCCTTACAGTTTAGAGGGATACTTTACAGGGGCAGGTTATCATCTTACAAGCCCAGATCACAATATTAGAGGGGCAACTGATAAGGTCTGAGGCATAGGTTGCCACATTACAGGTACAGGTGGTGGATTTATAATCCCAAATTACACAGGGAAAGGTACCTACACAGGGTGGGGATGGAGACAAGGGATAGGTAGCCACCCTACAAGCACATGTAGTAGGTTTACAGGGCTAATTGTCCATTGTACATGCTCATATTGTGATCTTACAGGCCTAGGTCATAGCACAGGTAACACCTTACAGGCTCAATGATAGGGTCCCATGGTACAAAGAGGAGGGCAGGGTTCATAGGGATAGGGGCCGAGGATATCATTGGCATGATAGAGTTTGCAAGTTTCTATGAGACCTATGGCCCCACCATAGATAGTGTTTATAGCAAGGTTCAGGGATGCCCTGAATGAGACATTGGTACCATAAGGATCACTTGATGACCATAGGGATAGATGTCCCCTCTTATGTATGAGTACATAGCATAACAAGCGACAAGTGAGAGGACTAGCTCTCGTAATCACAACTCAGAGAGCACCGGGGTCCGACGAGTCTAAAGACAGGGTCAGGGTGAGGTGAAGAGCTCACGGAAGCCAAGCCCAATAGCTAAGTTAGGAAGAAGGTATGGACCTAGACTTGGGTGGAATAGGGAGATGCCGATTGGGAACCACATTGGATCAAAGGAGGGGGAGACATGATGAGACTGGAATGGACATCAAGTGGGGTGATGATTAGTCACTATATATGTTCAAGGTATAGAATTTTGTATATTTTTGATATATTTCGGCCTACGTGCTCGAAGAGAGTGAGGATGTACATGAGATTTTTTTAGTATTTTAATTATTATACCAGCCTACATGCCAAAGATGTTAAGACTGTATATAAGAGGCACTTGTATTGATTTTTCATTTTATGCGCATATGTAGGGACACAAATATTTTGATGATTTATATAGAGATGGTGATATTTATGGTATGATGGTTGTACTTATGTTGTAAAATTTTCATTGTTATATGTATATGGGTGTAAACTAGGTGGATTAGGCATGATGAAGTCAGGTCAGTTTAGGCATGATGGAGTCAGGTTGGTTTAGGCATGATGGAGTCAGGTCGGTTAGGCATGATGGAATTAGGTTGGTTTAGGCATGATGGAGTCAGGTTGGTTAGGCATGATGGAGTCATGTAAGTTTAGGCATGATGGATTTAGGTTGGTTTAGGTATGATGGAGTTAGGTCATTTAGGCATGATGGAGTCAGGTTAGTTTAAGCATGGTGGGGTCAGGTCATTTAGGCATGGTGGAGTCTTGTTTTTAATTTTGATTTAATGTCAAAGTTATTGGTAACATGGGAAATAAATGATGAGTTATATGTATGTTATGGTGTAGATTTCCAAAATATGTGATATTATGGAAATGATAAATGATTGATTGGATGTTGTTATGATGTGGTAACATTGTAGATATGTATGTTTGTACAAATTTCCAAGTGTTGTATAAAATGGAAACTAAGATAGAATATGAATAGGAAAATGGGGGAAAATAGGTTAGGGTAAAGAGTGGTCGAGCTAACCTCCAAGGGCCCCATGCCCTAGGAGTATTGCCTACATATCCCCAGTGAAAAGGGGCCTTAGGCCAATGTAGTTCTCCCTTAAGCTAGGGAAGAATATGATGAATTAAAGAAATGGGTTGGGAGGTTTTAGGCATGATTAAGTCTAGGTCATAGGAATGGTTGAGTCATAGGTGATGGACATGGTTGAGTCTTAGGTGATATTAGAAATATTTTAAAATGTAGGTGTCGATGGTCTGGTCCTGTATAGGGTAATCAATCAAGTAATGAAGAAGGTAAATGGTAAGAGGTGGTAAAAGATACTCTTACTTGATAAGAACCCTAATGATTCCACCATACCAAAGATAGGCTTATGAACATAAGACCCTAAAGGCGTTGCATAATGGACTATTCTAAGGGTGAAGAAAGTCATATGATCACGAAATGTCATAGTTGCATCAAGTCCCTTGAGTGGGCAGGGTGAAAAGGTAATGAGGTGAAAATGGGTGGTTTAGCATAACTTTAGTGTACGACAACATGTTTACTTGACAAGAAACCCATGATAAAAAATAGGCAAGTCCATGACAAAAAGTTATCATTTTCTTCATTTTTGTTTTGATAGACTGATCGATGTGGGAAGTCTATATAGGATGAGTATATTATCTCCTTGATGTCTTCATGAAGCTGATCAATGCGGGAAGCTTCTGAATATTTTATTGTATTTTTGTAATGACTTTATATAGTTTTCCTTCGAGGGAGCAGTCTATTTATAGCAGCAAGATAGAGAGAAGAGATGTCCCTTTTGAGGGAGTCATCTTTTTACTGGAAGTTTGACTCAAGGAGTTAAATCCCATTTTGAAATTATTTTACTTTTTTGGACGTTTAAGTCATAGAACAAGACTATAGAGGAAGATTAGGTTCTTGTTTAGAAGACAAAACCATAGTACACAGAGGTTAACTATGAAAGAGATGGTTTCAAGTGATGAATGACCATGGGATTCCATCTTTGAAAAAGATGAAAAGTATCCATGAGAATCATGCCATGAGTAGAGCCATGGTACTCATATTGAAGATAAGGCTGAAAGGTGACGGGTAATCACATGAGTTTTTGTTTATTCGTTGATCCGCAAAATAGGTAACATGGAAGGTGAACATATCTCAAGGGATGACACTAAAATAGATAGAAGGTGATATAGGATTTGATTCAAAAATAGAATGGTTGAAGATGCAAGGCATTTAGGGGTTCAGGTTTTGGTTTACCTTTGAGTGAATACAAACGATAAGCACCTGATCCATAGGTATGAGTAATGATATAGGGTCCAAGCCAATTAGGAACAAATTTTTCCCATTTACTTTTATCTTCTTTGGTTACATGTTGATTTTCCTTCAGGATGAGGTCACCAACATAGAAGGTTCACTCATGGAAACATGTTTATCATAGACATGTTTGATACATTTTTGGTAGATTTGGAGATGATCAAGAGCATTGAGACGACATTCATCTAACAACTCAAGTTATGCCAAACGGTCCTGGCAAAATTCATCGTCGTTGAGCATGTCTTGTAGTGAGATACAGAGAGATGGAATCTAGACTTTGAGAGGCAAGACAACCTCAGTACCGTAGACCAGAGAGAAAGGTGTGGCAAGCATTCGAAGTGTGAATACTAGTGCGGTAAGCCCATAAGGTGAAAGGAATGTGCGTATGTTAATCCTTCCCAGTATCGTCAACTACTTTCATAAGAATTTTGTTCAAGGTTTTATTGGTTGATTCTGCTTGGCCATTTGTTTGTGGGTAATAAGGTGACGAGAAATTGAGTTGAATGCCAAAATAATGTCACAAATTTTTCATAGGGTTTTTTTTTTGAATTGCTTTCCGTTATCAGTGATGAGGTGGTGAGGAACACCAAAGCGACAAATGATGTGATGGTTGATGAATTCACATATTTTCTCAGATTTTGTAGAAATGAGGGGAATGGCCTCTACCCATTTAGTGTAGTATTCAGTAGTGGTTATAATCCATTGATGGCATTGTGAAGAATGAGGATTGATCTCTCTAATAAGATCCAAACCCCATTGAGAGAAAGGCCAAAGGTCTCATGTGACCTGTAAGGCATGACTAGGTGTGTGATGAATATTAACATGTTACTGCAATTTCACACAACATTTGACATAGTCACAACAGTCATGGTTTAGGGTTGGCCAATAATATCCTAGGTGAAGAATGCATTTAGAAATAGCTAAACCACTAAAGTGACCTCTAAAAATTCCATCATGAACTTCCTTGATGGTGTAAGGAATTTCAAAACTTGTAAGGCATCGTAAGAGAATATTGTCGAAGCCATGCACTTATAAAGGAGACCACCCATGATGACATACTGAGAGACACCTTTAAGAAATGCACGTTGTCCATTATGAGTGAGATCAAGAGGTAGAATGGAAAGGGAAAGGTAGTCTGTAAATTGCTTATACCAAAGGTCACATGGGTCAGGTGCAATGGCTCCGACGGAGTTCACCTCACAAGATAAATAAGAGGGTGATTGCAACCTTTGTATTGTGACAAATATTTTGGAGTTAGTAGGTGAAGCGGGTATCTGAGAAGCCAGGATAGGCCATGGTATCCACAAATTTATTAGTAGAACATTGGGGTGGTTTAAAGTTTGTAACAGTCAAAGGTAGTCAAAAGCATGTCGATCGTGACATTTGTACTTTTGGAATATTTCGTTACGACATTGGTATATACCATTGAATTGGTTTACAACCAGTTGGGAATCACCAAAGATATTAATTGATTTAACATCTAGGGAGATGATGGTTTGAAAGGCCTAATAGTGCTTCATATTTGGCGATGTTGTTAGTGCAATCAAAATCCTAGTTTGAAAGATAAAGGCATAGGTTCACCATCAAGAGGAATGAGGATAACACCTACACCACCTCCATGCTGAACATTTGGAACCATCAAATAATAAGGTCATATGGTAAGTGGTATCATCTAAAGAGAGGGTAGCAATGGATTTGTTCTGGGAAATAGAAGTTAGAGGGTTGATCTTTGGAAAGAGGTGCGTCTGCTAGTTGGTCAGTGATGGTTTGGCCTTTGACAAAATTTTGGTGGATGAATTCAAGGTCAAGGTATGCAAGAAGCATGAGCCAACATGAAACACGTTGATGTTGGTAGGGTTTGGTGTACATATAATGTAGGGGATCAGTGTTAGTGATGAAAAAGGTTTTGTGGTTGAGTAGGTAATGACAAATTTTAGTGGCGACAAAAACTAAGGCTAACCAAAGTTTTTCAGCATGGGTGTACCTAGTTTCATAGTCCAAAAGGGTACAACTTATGTAATAAATTGCTTTCTCCCTATGCTGCTCATCGTGATGAACGAGCATGACACTAAGGAATGGTCAGTAGCAGAAATGTATAGGTAAAAAGGTTGGTCATCTTTAGGAGGAATGAGCACCGGTGGTTGAAGAAGGTAGTGTTTTAAGGCATCAAAGGATTTGTGGCATTCATCATCCCATTTGAATGAGACGTCGTTTTTGAGGAGATGATGAAATGGTTGGCAACGGTTGAAAAGTTGTGAAATAAACTGATGCATAGATTACAACTTACCTTGCAAACTTTGAAGTTGATGAATATTAGTAGGCGGAGGCATTTCGAGAATAGCCTTTACTTTAGCAGGATTGAATTCTATGCCACACAAAGAAATGATGAAACCAAGGAGTTTTCCTAAAAGTACCATGAAGACACACTTCTTAGGTTGAAGGTGAACACAATACTTGATGAGGCGGTCAAAGATGACCTTAAGGACTATCAGGTGTTTGGCCAATGTTTGGATTTGGGAAGAAGTTCATCTACGTAATCTTCTAATATGCGATGCATGATGTCATGAAAGATATAAGTCATGGCTCGCTGATATGTAGCCCCAGCATTTTTAAGGCCAAAAGGAATGACTTGATAGCAGAAGGTCCCCTAAGGAGTGATGAAGGCAGATTTTTGTTGATCTTATGGAGTGAGTAATATTTGATTATAACTTGAGAAACCATCCATGAGTGATAGCATCTCATGGCCGGTAGTGAGATCAACTAGTTGGTCAATTCTTGGTAGAGGAAAGTCATCTTTGGGGCAAGCTAGTTTGTTGAGGTCATGGAAATCTGTGAAAATGTGGAGTCTCCCTTGTCACTTTTGAAGTGATGGAGGAACAGTTAAGTTTAGAAATCCACTGGGGATAGTCAATGGGTATTGATGAAGGAATATGAGAGAATTAGCATTGAAGTTCTTTTTAACCAGAAGAGGAATTGAGGATGTGATTTTCATAGCTTTTGTTTTATGGGTTTGGACATCTTAGAATGGTTATTGTATATTATGGACCACAATGTTTGGGTCAATAACGGGCATATCAACATAGGACCAAGAGGTCTTGTTTCTTATGATCCAAGAGGAAAGAAGTAAAAGGTTCATGCAATTGGGTGTCAACATCTGGAATAGATTGGTTTAACTATCTTTAGAATGTGTGGGTCATAACTAAGAGAAGACTTAATGTTGATTTTGATTGTTGATTCATTCATCATGGTTTGCATCTCAGAAGGTAACAATTGGTGAATATAAGAATCTTCTGCACCAAGGTAGATAAGTCATAGAAGCATCGTCCTGACATTGAACAACGTATAATAGAAGGTATATCGTCATCTATCATGTCAGGATTTAAGAAGGGAAGAGAAGAGGTAGCCTAATTCCATCACAGTTGATAGGTTAGAGGTCCCAAGGAAATTGTCACTTTTATGAAATAAAAAAGTTAGGAGGAATAGATTCGGGATCTATGGACTCCATGGGTGAAGGTGGTGAAATTGGTGAATGGGGTGGAGAAGCTTCTTCTTCCTTAATGAAGTCGATGCGAGGGCCTTCTATTTTAAGGTTTGGTGCAGAAAATCCAATGACCACTATGTCATTGTGTTTACTGGGTGGTATATCAAAAGGACCAAGTAAAAGCATTGCTCATAAAAACTGAGGAAAGAGGTAAAAGCCTTTCCATGTTCAGCCATGAAGGAAAGTGTGGGCGAAGTAGTGGTTAGTAATGATATTGGAGGTTAGATGAAAATGGTCAATGTTTGATATGGAGGTTCAGGTGAATAATTGGTAGTGTCAAGTCCCCCATAGGTTAGATTAGTGTGAAGGTGGGGAGGACCATAAGGGAAAACCTTGCCTGACAGTAGTCATAACGAGGGTTAATAGCACAGGTTTCCATCGATATTGTCAGGATTGAGGAATGTGTTGATAGAGTAGAGGCCTTGTACTCCCCCACAAGTGAGGTCCTTGGAAAAACCTTTTTAAGGGATCAAAATATAGGGGTAGAAAGAATAGATTCGGAATCACTAGACTCCGATTGGGAAGAAGGGGTATTGGTTGAATGGGAAGTGGAGAAGGGTCTTAGCTGAAGAGGTTACGATGTGCAGTAGGAATAGAAGAGTTAGGTGTGGGAGAAGTGGTGGAAACATTGATGGATGTGGGTCATGGGTGAATGAGAAGTAGGGGTAGTGGCAAATGCCTTGACTAGTAAAAGTACATCGTTAGGTATGGTACAACATGTTACAAGTTTTGAAAGTAATGGGTCAGTGGGGATTGTATAGTTATGCCCTTCATGTTTGAATTTTACACATCGGTATAAAGTTGAACGGACACAACCCATGACATGATTCCAAGGTCTGTTGAGGAATAGGTTATACTAGAAATCTCCCTCTAAGATGTATAATAGTTTCGGGATAGTGCAAGGACCTATGCAAATATGAAGGATAATGGTGCCAAGGGTGGAGGTGCCATAGCATTGTTATGGAAGGAGTGTTGCATATTGTGGGTTATTATGAGGCATATAATTGGAAGGGATGCACATTAGATTATACGGGTGGGAGGAGATAATGTTAATGTTAGCACCACCATCAATCATGACACATCATATGGGTTATGTTATGCGATATAGATAGAAATAGAAAAGGGTGGGATCAAGATCATCTAACCATAGGTGGTAAAATCTCGTGGATCAGAGGTTGAGGGTGAAGACTGGAGAAGTGGGTGTGGGGGTAGAAGAATGAGATGAATTGGTAAACGAAGCCACGTGGTGAGGGGTGATAATGGATGTCCACTAAGTGTGGGGTGAATGGCTGACAAGTCAAATGGATGGTATAGTTAACCTCTGTAAGGTCTTGTATATGAGATTTAGAAATTTGGACAAGATCGTACAAATGATCCAAATCCAGAGGTCTACTGATGCAATATGTTATCATTTTGCGACTGGGTGACCTCTAAGTCAGTATAATAGGGGACAGTACGAGGGCCTATGTAAACATGAATGATAATGGTGCCACGGGGTGGAGGTGATGGCATAGTTAAAGGAGCACAAGATAACTGGGTTATTATGCATAAAATTGGGCAAGGGATGTGCAGCTTGAACATTGTTACATCTGAGGGGAGGTGAGATAAATGGTTAAGGTGCTAGGACCACCAGTCGTAACATGACATGATCGTGCATGTAACATTCCCATTTTAAGACTTTAGAAACAAGGGATTTGTTTTTTTCTTGAAACATAATGTTCTTTGTTCTAAATAAAACATCATTTAGAACACACATTCCATGCCAATCAATCTCATAACAAATAACCATATGCAGCTGTAATGACTCGGTATACTACCGATCTCTCATTCCATGACTCGGTTGCCAACCAATCTCTCATGTTGACTTAAAGTATAGAATAATTTATGTATACTATGTATACTTGGTTTCCTACCCTATTCTGGGTACTGAGTGATTTGTTTAAAGAACCTATCTAAATATTTGTTACCAATATTCATTTGACATCACGTTGCTTTAAACTAGGTGACATAGGACAACGCAACCAACAACTTGCGATACTTTGGCCAAAGATTTTCAACATACTGTTCATGTTACTATTCCTAGATGACATACTCGTCATTTTGGAATACATCCTTCACCCCACTCTACTGTTATCTAGAATGGTCTTTACTGACTATCTGTCAGTCCAACTTTCCCAAGGTTTGACCCTAGCCTAGGTTAGCAACATAAATTGTACTATAGGAAGACGCTCATGATGACTTAGGGTATATGTGCATACTCGGCTGACCTAATTCAACCGAATGTGCCAAGGTACCCTAAGTCATAGAAAGCTACTACATGTCTTAAGACATGCTACTCACTTGACCTAGAGATAAACTAAGTTCAAGTCAATATGTGTGTAGATCTAGATGAAAAAATACGGAAGGGTGTTGCCACATGTCAACTACACATGCTATATCCTCGAGAAGTCATAGGACTTCTTGAGGGTATAGCCCTGTCAGTTGGCATGTACCAAAATCCATTAGAACTGATTCATCAAGATGTACATACCCCCTTAGTGGTCATTAATTCATAATTTAACATTGGATTAAGATTAAGATTATAGAAACCATGCCTAACCCTAATTCCAACATTCATTAAGTTATTTATCCATAACCATCCTGATTAGATATGGAGAACTTCATTAATTCAAGTTTGCATTGTTTTTCATCATCGTGGCATAACAAGTAGTTATCCCAAAAACTAGGACAACAAACATCAAACGTTTAATTCCTAATGCAACCTAGCTGTCCAAATCAAGTGTGTCATCCACCTAGATTCAACTAGTGTTTACTTTACTTATGAACGAAGTTATAAAGATTAAAGATCATAACCACTATTCCTTTTATCTTTCATTCTTTGAGAGAGGAAGAGTCTTTCTCTCTACATGGTTAGATGTTAGGTTTAACATAACCTTTTTATCATTCTTTACTCATATAGTTTAATTGTATGTCCCAATGCATATTTTATTATTAAACTATAGTTGTGTAGTTAGAGAACGACATCCTTTGCAATTTAACAAGTTTCATTATAATAAGGGAGAATTGTACTATCCCCTTAATCTAACTTATTAATTGATAACAACAATAGTATACAAATAGATATAAGGAATACCGCCAAGATATCACTATTATTTCCGTCATACAAGTACAAAAGAATTCACACCACAAATTGGAGTCCAACTCAAAACCTTTCAATTTATAATGATAAATATACATTTACAAGACTATGCATTTTCGACATTCTGCATGTCAATCAGAATTAAGATCTTAAAATAACATCACTTTTCTTTTCCAATACAACTAAAAAATGAATCGTAATTCTTTACATAAGATCCAAAATTAAGTAAGCCAATGCATCATAAATTTTTTTTTCCTTATTTTATCACTTACGATGTCCATCTACAAAATTTGCTAGCACGGGTCAGTTCAATGAACTGAGCATGATAAGCACTAAGCATTAAAGTGAAGTGCATTCCACTAATTGTTCCATTAAAACAAGTCTAATTTAATGAAACAATTAATATATCATACAAATAATCATAAGTAAGATCAACCGTAGAAAATAAGTACAATTGAAGAGTCTGAATTCACTTTTAAGAAAAGAGCATAATATAATCCACAACATTTGCATTATATCATAAGGTTTAATTGATCCTATCAATTACTTTAAAATAATCAACAGGTCTTGTCATCCAATTGTTTCATAATTCTATGCAAGAATAGAAATACACATTTATCTTTACTAAGTAGAAAAAGAAGTTATATACAACATAGCTCATATTAGGATGATTCATCCTTCCACATAAGCAAAATAAGAAGAATCAATACATACTATTCCTTACACATTCGCTAATCATCTAAAAGATAGAAACATAGGTTTAGAACACACCAAACTGCATTTGTTCAAAGATAACAATATAAGTGATTCCACATTAAAGGAACAAAATCATAACAAGAATCCCAAATCAATCCAAGTAGGGGTAGAGAGTCAAAACAATCCTCCTACAAGTCTAAACTAACTTCCACATGTTAGAAGATATAATTCAAAGATCTGAACCCAGACGTTTCACAAATCCAATCTAGACTCACACAAAAATTAATCTCTTCCCATGTCCATCCAAAAGAGGATTCAAAAAATATAGGGTACAAAAGAGTAAACCTTCCAATACCAAATCCAAAAGAAGTATGACTCAGTCAGGCATGGTAGGCGGTAAAAACAAGTTTTCATTATCTATTCAATAGAACTGACTCAGCTATTCTCTTTCTACAACATTACAACAAATGACTTGTAATAAGTAGACCAAAAAATCCACAAAGAAATTTCCAACTCAGAAGAGAATCAAAATACAGAGAAGTTCAATCAAATGAACTTATCCAAACAACAGTAAAAAGGGATCTTAATTAGAAAAGTTCCATCAATAATTCATTTCATTTATACTATCAAATGAATTCCCATTTCTATTTCAAACTTATAAGTTCTTTAACTAGTTCCCAAGAGAGAACGGAAAATCAAACACATAGTTAAAAGAAATCACACTTCTAGTTTCCCTTACAAATATTTACCATCTGGTTTATCTATTCCCATTCATTAAACACAAGTTCAAATTCAATTCTCAGAATGAAGTACACAGTCTAGTCCCAAAAACAACACACTATCCCCAAGAGAACATATTCCTTTCTATTTAAAATACCCAGAGATTCATTCATTGAATCCAACAAGGAATAGAAAACCCAAAACAATATAAGCTAAACAATTTTAGAAGTACTCATGAACTCAAAAGACTGAAATCCCATTACAAGTCTCTAATAGCTCAATAAAAAAGAGGAAGTAGTTCGCGATCCAAATAAGAACAATTAAACAAAACAATCTGAACTAGAGATGATGTATCCTTCCATACAAAATTCAGTACACTAGGGTATTGAAATCATATTTCTAATAAAACCCATAAATCAATTAAGAGGATCTGAAGAGAGTAAGAAAACCCACTAAACATTTAAGTCAAGTAATGACCCAATCTTACTACCAACGTGACTGAAACAGAATCACAACAAAGACTCTCAAGTTCTATCTAAAAAGATTGCGACAAGAAGGTGTTCATTTCAAACATTAATCACAACAAGGAGAATGCATTCTGCATTTCCATAAACCTCAAGACTATTAATGACTATTCCAAACAAACTCTATATCAACCAAACCCACAACAAGATACAGTTCCAGTCTAATAATCTTTAGACAAAATAGTCAAGCTTTCCACAAGATGCGGCTTTGTTCAAAGCAAAGGAGAGAAGTTTATCCTCCATACTCACACACCCTTACAAGTTTAAAGAAGGTGGTACCGTCTCCAAAAAT
This sequence comes from Taxus chinensis, assembly GCA_019776745.2. NCBI lineage: Eukaryota > Viridiplantae > Streptophyta > Pinopsida > Cupressales > Taxaceae > Taxus > Taxus chinensis. The sequence goes on from CM034148.1 coordinate 806,632,512, forward strand.
AGAAGTACCACAACCATTCCAACAAGAAGCTATAAGAAGAAGATCTCAAAAGAGATTACCAAATCAGCTTCTAACAAAAAATTAATCTCACAAGCCTTTTCAAGAAGACAATCCATAAATGAGTTCAAGCATTTCAAATCCTTGAATACAAGTAAAAATCCAACTTAGAATACAAGTACAAGACCAAACACATCGACTTGATTATAATTTCATAAAACACAAGTATAGAATACGAGTACAGTGTCAAACACGAAGCTTCAAACAAAAGTTCAGAACTACACAAGGCTCTAATACAGGCTCAGAACAAACACGAATCTCCAATATAATCTCATAACCAAAACTCGAATCCCCAATACAAGTTCAAATGAAAAAAAAGGCTCTAATAAAGGTTCAGAACAACACCAGCCTCAAATAAAAGTTTTAGAATGAAATACAAAGCTTCGAATACAAGTTTCATATGCATGTCACCACTAAACTTGCACAGAGAAAGTTTCCAAAAACTAACATTACTTTGTAATGGATTTACATCCCAAAAATCACAGATATTCATACAAATATGTAAGTAATTAACTAGAAAAATCATGTAAACATTTATCTCATGAGAGCATAATTGTTTTAATGAAACATTTAGAAGAAAGCAAGAAATCTTAATGGGTAGAGCCTATCATGCATAATAGTGCTTCTGTCAATTTGAATGAGACTTCCAGCTGAGCTTCCCACTCTTTTTCTTCTCCACGAAAGATCAAAAACCAAACAAATTTTATTTCAATGCCTCATATACATTACTTTGATCGAAAATAGACCAAAGAAACCAAAAATAGCCACAAAGTAGAAGTCAAACTACTGGTTCAAAGAACCAGATAGCTCTATGTAGGGAAAAATTCGTGAGACATACAAGACCAAACAACCTCCCACAAATCTTCCTCCCTTTTTTCCAAGATGGTTTGCACACAAAAATTTAGGTCCATTAATGTCATTACTCCCAATCTCCCGGTTATCTCTCCTTGCCACCACCCAAAATTGGCGAATGTCATTTTTAATTTAAAATGCATTTCCATCTTTAGTGAAGCCTCCACGTATGCCTCCACTAAAGATAACTAGCCTTTGCCAAAACTGGTAGTACCTCCATACATTTAACCCAATCAAATCAATTAAATGCCATTGGAACCATCTCCTTAGTGCCATGCGACCCTTAGGTTCCATTTTTAATAGTTTAGGATAGATTTCCTAAAACTTAGGTTAGTCTAACAATAATTTTATCAGGTCTTACAACATTGACATATGTAATTTCCACCTTAGGTTAGATCAAATTCACAACCATTAGTATTAGGCATTAGGTTAATATAGTCTAGCATTACTTTAGTAATCTACCCCTTGTTCATTTAGCACTAGACCTTAGGTTAGGATGTCATCCCAACAAGATAGAATAAGAAGCTTAGGTTAGATCGAAACCCAAATAAGTAGACATAGCTAGGAAGTAGGTGCTTTTATCTAGCTTAGGATACTGTTAGGATAATCCTTTAGTTTTAGGATTTTGATTCTCTTCTTAGTCATGAAGCAGACTATATTTCATTTTTGACATTAATGTCCTGAAGAGATCAATCCTAAAGACCCAAGCACAATATACAACCAAATGAATACATGTTCATACAAGACCAAAGAATTTGTAAAATACAAAGGTTCAATCCACTTTGTCTCTCAGGCTTATGAATGTCAATTTATCATTCAGTTCGGTAAGGAGATTTTAAAACATTCCTTAGATCATTGAAATTGATCCAAGGATGAGTTAGTTAAAGAGATAAGTTTGCAACTCTCAAACCAGATTGCAACTCACCTACAAAAAGTGAAGAATGGATTCTTGCAAGCCATATCATTTCAGGATAATGAATCCAAGAGTAGAAATGATTTATCCATAATAAGCATGATTTTCAACAATCAAGGGAACACACCTCATTCAAGAAAATCACATGCCACTGTTTGTAATGCAAAAGAGAAATATAACAGTTTGTCCAAGGTGTTACATAATTCCATCCTAAAATGAATCATCGTCCTGATGATTATCTCATTTTGATCATTGTATTAAGGATAATCAATTTATCTACTTACTTAACATATGTTTTGCAACAATATCAGAATTTTAAAGTTCAAGAAATCAGCATTCACATAGATGTTTATTTAACATAAATAGTTATCTACCCTAAACTGGTAGAATTATTGACATATAAAGATAAAATCACAAATTTTTATCAGTCATAATAGTCAATTCTGCTCAAATAAATATGGAAAAGTAGTTTTCATATCTTCTAGATTTTCCCAAGTTACACTTTTCTTCGTTAAACTAGTCCCATTAGACCTTACATTGACTTATTTCATGATTTCTTAAATGCAACTAGTGAGTTTCCATTGCTTGTATGGGTTTAACCACGATTATTCCTGGGTCTTTGACCTGCAAGGAATTCCAATTTAACACATGTGATAAATCTAAAATGTATTTCTTAAGCAAAGAAATATGGAAAACATCATGCATTCATGACAAAGTTGGAGGTAATGCTAAACGGTAAGCTACAAAGTTGATTACTTCAACTATCTCAAAGGGTCCCATATAATGAGGCAATAACTTGGAAGCCTTGCCAAAAGTTATTGATCTCTTTTTCGGTTTAACCCAAAGAAAGACCTTCTCACCAAGTTCAAATTTCCTGTTAACCTACTTTAAATCAGCATAACTCTTTTTCCTATCTTCTGCTTCTTTCAAGTGCTCACGAATCATTTTAACTTGTTCCATTTCCGTAAGGATTTCAAGTCCAATTACCTCTCTATCCTCAATGTTGTCCCCAACTAAAGGGGTTCTAAATTTTCTTCCATATAATGCTTCAAAAGGTGTCATCTTAAGTGAGGCATGATATGTGTTATTATATGTAAACTCAACTAGTGGAAGGTACTCTTCCCACTTATATTGTTGATCCATATAATACATTCGTAACATATCCTCTAAAACTTGATTAACACTTTCATTCTATCCATCCATTTCTGGATGATACGCAGAACTAAAATTCAGCTTAGTTCCTAGAGATGCATTAAGTGTTTGCAAAAACATTCACGTCATTATAGGATCTCTATTAGATATGATTAATTCATGTACTCTATGTAATCTAAAAATTTTGTGTACAAATCTTTTAGCCAATATAGGAGAATCATCCTTTAAATTACTAGCAATAAAATGTGCTACTTGTTATCCAAAATTCACCCCCCAGGGTAAATTTTGATAACATGCATCTGAGGTTCGTTTGTACCAAGCTTGGGGCCAAAAATCATGAAAATCAGCTAAGTCCTAGTCCAGGCAGTCCTTGGGACAGTTGGGACGTCAGGGCACGAACCGGCCGAAAAGCCACCAGGCAGTCCATGAAGCAATTGGGACGTCGGGACGTGCGGGACAAAAGGGGAAGCGGCTGAAAGAAGGAAAAAATTGCCAAGTTTTGTTTGGGACATCCGGGCCAAAAGTACGTGAACCGGCCGAAAAGTTGAAAGACAGTCCATTTTGGGTGGGCTGGACGAAATTTTTCCCAGACAGTCTGGGACAGTTGGGCCAAAAGTACGGAGGAGAATTTGTCCCAGATAGTCCTGGGACAAGTGGGACAAGAGTACGTGTGGGACGTGAAAATCCGATAGAGCCGTGAGCAAATGGAATCTTGCCACGTGTCTTCGCCGCAAAGAGGGACAAGGAAGCCCGAATCGAGCTTTCAGAGAAATCTGTCCCAGGACAGTTTGGGCCAAAGGCCTAAAGTACGTGTAGGATGTAAAAATCCAAAAAAGCCGCTAACAAATCAGAGTGTGACACGTGTCACAAGGGGAGGCATAAAAAAAAATTTCGACTAAGTGTTTTTGGCCGAGTTTTTTTAAAAGGGAGCGAGTTGGAGCGTTGGCCCGAGCCAATAAAAAGAGGACGCGTGTCCTAAGGAGAAGGAGAGTGCGGAGCTCGGGGAGGACTTGGAGAATTTGGAAAAAGTTTTGGCCAAAAAACTAAAAGGTAAAAGATGCCCCCGCACCCCTGTCAACCAACTAAAGTGTGCCACATGTCCCAAGTGGCGAGGCATGGGGGGAAAAAATGGAAAATTTTCCAAAGAGTTAAAAAGGTCGAAATTTCAAGGGAAAGCCCGCAGAAAGGTGGAGGAGAGAGAATTGCTCAGTGAACCAGCACCTGACACGTGGCATCTGACTGGCGGAGCACGGAAATTTTTTCAAATTTTTTTCCAAAATGCAAAAAAGGTCAAAATTTAAATTTTTTTGCTCGACATCCGTTTTTTGGGCCGTTTTGCCCTAAAACTTTAGACCTTCATATCTTTTGATCCAGAGCTTAGATTTTCATGTTCTTTATATCATTGGAAAGCTTATGAAATTATCTATAGGATTCCATAGTCAATCTCTAATTTTGGTTTTCAGTTTGAAGAGGGAAAATTCAAAAAATGGCTCTGGTACGTGTCCATGGGTAGAAATGACATTTCAGCAACCAAATTTAATGCAAAATGGGTCGCATTCTCCTCCAATTTCGTCAAAAATGATAGGGTATGGGTTTGTAAGGTCCTCCATGCTGATTTAATGCATTTGTAGTCAATGAGGAATGGGCTCCCACATTTTGTACATTTTCTCTCTCCTGGGCTCGACCCATGTAATGTAAAAGCCAGATTTGGCTCATTTCTTCAGGGTGGAACACTTTTTTGGCATAGAAATCTTCTTCTTTCACCTCCAGCAAGTGATTGTTGCAAGAATCAGACCTCTTCAAATATTTTAACAGGTTTTCTACCTCTCTGAGGTTGTAATGCAGTGGTTTTGACATTGGAAATGATAATGCAAGCTTTGTGAATGGGTTTCAGTCCTTTGTTTGTATTATTTGCTTCATTTCAGATCCTAAATTATATCTTATCAACATGTGTATGTTTTATGTTGCAATATTTGGTTTGTGTCTATTTGCATGACAAAAATATTCACCACTCCTTTTGGTGCTTCACCATCTTTAGTTAGTTTCAATTTTTGCATTTCTATCCCTGTCTCCTTGTAATTTAGAGTAGGATTAGGATCTGAACCTTTGTAGTTGTGCAAATATAGATCTAAATCAGAGGAGTTTGAGGAACCAGCCTCTAATATGGAGATTCCTCTCTTAGTTTCATAAGTCCCACACTTGGAGAGAGGTTTCCATGTTATGCAATCACATTGGATGCCTAAGACATCATTTAGAACCTTGGTTTGCATCCAGGGGTGCTGTGATTTTGCACTAACAGTTTTGGCACGCCCGGTGGGACACTAGAGGTCTCATTTTTATTGCAGCAAAGTTGATGTGCATCTGCTGCAATTTTCTTGCTTGAAAAGAGCTATTATTTGCATATCTAGCGACTCCAAGGGGAAGAATCAACTGGTTTCAGCAGTGCAGGCCTGATAACTCATGAGAAGAGTCACCACAAGGTCAAGAGTTGGAGAAGAAGAGGTGTTGTTTGAATACTTGCAATTATCTCCAAGAAGATGGCAAAGAGGAAGAAGGATTCAAAGGTCTCCATCTCCACCAAACAGAACTCTCTCAACTCCTCCACCTGGTAGGCCTTTCATTCAGTCAACAAGGGTTTTAAGACCAATTAGAATGGCACAAAACAACCCCTATGTCAACTTCACAGACAGCAACCCACTTTCCCTCAATGCGGAACATCCAATTCCTATTGCAGCCTTGAAGAACATTCCATACTTCACTGGAGAAAATCAGACTACTCCAGGTGATCATGTTAAAGATATTGCTAACCTTTGTGCAATCCATGAAATCAATGAGATACAAGTGGCTGTCAAGTTAGCTGACATCTTCATTCAAGGGTAAAGCACTGCAATGGTTTAGGAGCCTTGGAGCTGGTTCTATCACAAATTGGAATTAGCTATGTATAGCACTTCATGAGAAATTTGGAGAAAAGGGAGACAACTTGTCTCTTTTGGAGCAGCTGACAACCATCAAGAGAACTCCCAATGAGTAGCTGACTGATTTCAACTTCAGATTTCAAAAGACTTGGGAGAGAATTCCAGTGGCATTCAGGCCAACAGTAGAAGGTGCTTTTCTCTACTATCTCAAAGCTCTAAATTTTGATATTTCTATGTTGATTCAGTCCATGGGAGGCATAACTATCCCTATGGCTTACAACATTGTCCATTAGGGCTGAAAATTGTTTGATCCAAGCTGGAAAACTTGCCCCTAGACCTCCCATGCCACTGTTTCCAAGTTTAGAGAGTCCAAACACCAATCAAGCACCTAATTTGGCTCATTCTCCCACTCCTAGAAATCAAAGTTCAAATGAAGCTTCTACTTCATCTCCAAGTGCCCCAAATGAGCTTCAAGAAGTCATGAAGCAACTGCAAAACCTAGGCAATGAGCTGGTTACTCTCAAGAGGCAACAAGCCCAAGGTTTTAGACCTTCTTATCAACCCCAAGCTCAGCCTAACAGGCAGCCATACCAACCACAAAGGCCACCTAATCCTGCTCCAAATATGAATCAAACAAGGCCTCCTGCCAATAGACCATTTCAGCCCTATAATCCAAATGCCATATCTGCCTCTAAGGCATTGGTGCCAACACAAAACAACATTACCCAGGAGTATGATTGGTGTTTTCCATGCAATGAGCCTCATAACCAATCCATGTGCTTCAATGGTGCTTTGAATCAAGCATTAATGGTGACAACTACTGGTGTGAAGGGTGAGAGCAGTCAAGAAAACAACCAACAACAAGAAACATTCCAACAGCTATCAGCCCCAAATGACACCACATTGGTAAATTGGCAAGCAGAGGATTTTTGTGGCATGAACCAGGCAGTTTCTTAAGGTGTTACAGCCAACACAAGGTCAAAAAGAAAGAATTTGGGTGAAGAACAGCCATTATCCCCAACCAATCCACAACCTTCCATGGCTCCACAAATGGTTGGCAAGCAAAATCCAATTGTCAAATGCACAAGGGCAGCCAAGAACAGCCCCTAGGCCAACTCAAATACCAGTTGTTTCTGCCCACGTGCAAGGAGTGAATGTGCAAACCAAGGGACAACAAAGAGATCCTTCATCACCATTTAGTATCATTGATCAGATGAAGAAGACAAATGTTAATATATCAATGTGGGATTCCCTATCTATCCCAGGCCAAAGAGATCTACTGCAAGCTGCCATGGAGGACTAGCCAACTTTGAATCAGCAAGTTCAGATGCAAGACAAAAGTGCTTACAAATGCTGCCCAGCCTGAGGGAAATCATGGAGGAGAGCAAGGTAAAATGTTGAAACCCCCTCCTTTCTATGTTTCATTGATCATTGGGAATCAGCTAGTGCACAATTGCATGATAGACTCTGAGGAAAGTAGCTCAGTAATGCCTAAACAAATAGCTGATCAGCTAGGGCTCCAGTATGAAACAATATCCAAAGGGGTAGTGCAGCTAGATGGGATAGCAGTAACAACAGTTGGGGTGATTAGAAACTTGAGTCTTACCTTGCATGCCTGTCCAAATGTTGTTGTTTTACAAGATGTATCAGTCATAGACCTTCCACCACTCTTTGCCCTATGCTTATCAAGGGACTTCACAGCCAAGATTGGGTGGATATTTGTCTGCTGATTGGTCACACATGCTGTTCAGAATGAGGTATGGAACTAAGGATACAATCAGGTCAGAACCTATTGTAAACTTCCATATTGAGCCTTACACTCCAAGTCAGATCAACGCCAATTGTTCAGCATTTGATCAAGAAGACCACCCAAGCACTGATGAGGCTGACACCAAGGTTGGAAGCATCCTAGATCTAACTCTTGATGAATGGGCAAACAAGATACATTCATTTGATCCTTATCAAGAAGTGGAAGAATCTGATCTAGGGGTCTATTGTATACACGAAGAAAATCAACCTATTCCTAACATTGCCAAGCCAAACCAAAAAAATGACAATGAGGTATGGCAAGCTATTTTTTGATGGATCAAGGAGCAGGCAAGGTGTAGGAGGTGGAGCTATGCTTGTTTCAGCTCAAGGAATAAAGTACTATTTTAGCTTTCAGATTTTAGTTTGCATGCTCTAATAACACCGCTGAATATGAAGCCTTGGTGCAAGGGATGCATTGGGTAATCAAGAAGAAAATAAAGAACTTGTAGGTCTTTGGGGGATAGTTAATTGATTGTAAATCAGGTCAAGGGATAACATGCTACCAAAAACGATTCTTCTCAAGTGCTACAAGAATATGGTGTGGGACCTCATGGAAGATTTTTAGGGTTTTGGCATCAAATCCATTCCTAGGGAAGAGAATCAAGCTGTTGACATGCTGTGCAGCAGTAGGGGAAGCCTTTGACATTGTGGAAAGCATTCAACAAGACAAGGTACAGCCAAACATCCATGTGATTATGAGGGCCTTCAGTGCCAGATAACAATGTCAGTTGGCAAGTGTTTGAAAATGACCAGCAAATCATCCATTTCTTACAAGAAGAAGCTGAGTTCTCAGCCAGGAATCAAGAAAGATTGGAACAGCAGTATGGTAACCAAGTGGTACAGCTGAGAACTAACAAGTTACCCAAGGGACTTATCCACTTTGGAGTCCATTTTTAACCCCAATGATCATTTCAGGAAGGAGAAAGCAAACATTCAGGTCAAGAGAGATGATTCAGTATCCATCTTGGTAGAAGAGAACAAACCATTGCAAATTGGAAGGATGACAACTAAACCAAAAAAGGTATGAGTTCATACAAGATGTGTCAAGGAGCTCCCTGACGTGTTTTCTTAGAGCTATGAAGACTTGAAAGGGTTCAATCCCAACTTAGCTTAACATACCATCAAATTGGATCCAGATACTAAGCCTGTCAGGCAGAAACAAAGACCAGTCAATCCACACATGGAGCCTCTCATGAGGAAAGAATTGGACAAGCTGATTGAGTCAAGGATCATATTCCCAATCAAGCATTCTAGTTGGGTTGCCAACTTAGTTCCAGTCAGAAAGAAGAGTGGAGAGATCAGATTGTGTGTTGACTTCAGAGACTTGAATAGAGCCTCTCTCAAGGACCATTACCCACTCCCTTCCATGGAGCAAATCTTGCAAGTTGTGGCTGGCTCCGAGAGGTTTTCACTACTTGATGGCTACTCAGGCTACAATCAGATTATGGTGAAGGAAGAGGACCAGTTCAAGACAACCTTCACAACCAAATGGGGAACTTTTGCATACAGGAAAATGCCATTTGGGCTGTCCAACACTGGTGCTACCTTCCAAAGGGCAATGGACATGGCATTCAAAGGTTTGATTAACAAAATGGTGCTGATTTACCTTGATGACATCACTATTTTTTCCAAAAATGCAGCAGACCACCTCTCTCATTTGAGACAAGTCTTCACGAGGTGCAGGAGATTTGGAGTGTCTTTGAATCCTAAGAAGTGTATCTTTCTTGCACATGAAGGAAAGCTCCTTGGCCATATTGTCTCCAAAGAAGGATTAGCAATTGATCCAGAGAGGGTTGAAGCCATAAGAGCACTACCATTGCAAAGCCACAAGAAAGCCCTTCAGAGTTTCTTGGGAAGGATAAACTTTGTTCGGAGGTTTGTCCCAGATTTTGCAGCCCTTGTCAAGCCCATCACCAAAATGTTAAAGAAGAGCATGGCTTTCAAGTGGACAGCAGAAGGCAAGGGGAGTTTTGAAGCAATCAAAGAAGCTATCTCTCAAGCACCAACTCTCATCAACCCAGACTTCTCCAAGGATTTCATCCTCTATGCATTTGGAGGTAATGACACTATTTCTGCCATTTTGGTACAGCAGAACAAGGATAATGATGAGCAGCCAATTGCCTTCTTCAGCCGGAGCCTAGATGACTATGAGGTGAGGTACTCTTTTATTGAGAAGCATGTACTTGCAGTAATCAGAAGCTTGAAGAAATTCAAGCATTTAATCTCAAACAACAAGGTCCAGTTGCTGGTCTCACATGTTGGGGTTAAGGACTTCCTCCTCAACAAGGATTTGAATGAGAAAAGGGCAGGTTGGATCACCCGTGTCATGGAGTATGACATTGAGATCAAGATCACCAAGCTGGTAAGAGGGAAAGGATTGTGTGAGCAGCTGGTTTTGGGGAAGCAAAGAGAAGTATGCAATGAAGAAGAGGCTGTTTTGACAGTCCAGGACAGCCATGAGCCAAGTGGCAATCAAGAAGAAGACAATGCTGCCCCCACTCCTTGTTGGACCCAAGGCATTATACACTTCCTAGGCACAAGGCCTATGCCCTCCGGAGATGAACAAGACCCAAAGGAGACACTTCAGATTGCAGGTTGTCCCGTATGCCATTGTTGATGGAGTTTTGTTCAAGAAAGATGTGAATGGAGTGCTGCTGAGATGCATTAGCACAAATCAGATTCAAAGGGTGTTGGAAGAGTTCCATGGTGGACCAGCTGGTGGTCATTTTGCACCAAGAGTGACAGCTCTAAAAATCATGAAGGCTGGTTATTATTGGCCTAAAATCTTTAGTGATTGCTATACATGGATCAAGAGGTGTAAGAATTGTGCATTCTTCACAGGAAAAGAGAGACTTGCTGCCCTTCCATTACATCCAATCTCAGTTGACCAGCCATTCATGCAATGGGGTTTGGACTTCATTGGAGTCATTAATCCCAATTCAAGCCAAGGGCACAAATGGATTTTGACAGGCCACGGACTACTTCACCAGATGGACAGAAGCAGTAGCACTCAAAGAGGCAAATGAGTCTAGCATCTTAGACTTTATGAGGGGATAACAACCAGATTTGGTATACCTGCTACAATAATCTCTGATAATGCATTGGCATTCATTGGATCTAAGGTGACTGAGTGGGCTGTCAAGAATGGTATCTACCTAAGCACTTCATCAAACTATTACCCTCAAGGTAATGGCCAGGCTGAGTCTACAAACAAGAACTTGTTGAGGATCATTAGGAGGACTCTTGACGAGAATCAGAGGTCTTGGCATACCAAACTGAAATCAGCCTTATGGGCTGATAGGATAACTCCCAAAAGATCCACAGGTAACTCTCCATTCAAACTTGTCTATGGAAGAGAGGCAATCTTGCCCATGTCACTTGAGTTGCCAACATTGGAACTCATGAAGCAGCTGGAGTTGCAAGAGTTTGAGCCCATGGAGGTGAGGTATGCAGAGTTGATGGAGCTGCAAGAGATCAGAAATCAGGCATCCCAAGCAATGGAAAAGGATCAAGCTTTGATCAAGAAGACCTTCGATAGAAAGGCCAAGGATAGATCTTTTTAGGTTGGAGATATAGTGTTGAAATGGGATGTGGATAGAGAAAAACCAAGAAGGCATTCAAAATTTTATGCCCTTTGGAGTGGCCCATACATGGTCACAAAGTGCAAGAATAGCAATGCTTTCCAATTGGCCTCATTGGATGGTGAAGAACTGAAGATTCCAGTAAATGGAATCTAGCTCAAGCATTGCTTCTAGAGGAAAAATTACCACCTTGTAAATATTAGATTAGATTTTCATTCCTCCAAGTGCTTGTGCACATTGTTTTGCTGTAGGTTAGTTTTACTTTCCCTAAGTGCTTTGGCACAGCTTGCTGTCCATGGAGATGTTTTGCAGTCCTTACTTCCATCAGGTGATATTCCATCTTCCTTCTTGCACATTCTAAGTTAGTTGAGGTTCTAAAAAGAATATTTGATGACTCCATGCCCAATGGACTACTTCAGGCAACTGGTAACTTCATCAAGTAGGTAGATGACCCCGCTGAGTCACCAAATTGTTATCCAAAATTCACCCCCCAGGGTAAATTTTGATAACATGCATCTGAGTTTCGTTGTACCAAGCTTGGGGCCAAAAATCATGAAAATCGGCTGAAGTCCTAGTCCAGGTGGTCCTTGGGACAGTTGGGACGTCGGGGCGCGAACCGGCCGAAAAGCCACTAAGCAGTCCATGAAGCAATTGGGACGTCGGGACGCGAAAGGGTGAAGCGGCCGAAAGAAGGAAAAAATCACAAGTTTTTTTTGGGACATCCAGGCCAAAAGTACGCAAACTGGCTGAAAAGCCGAAAGACAGTCCATTTCGGGCGGGCCGGAGAAATTTGTCCCAGACAGTCCGGGACAGTTGCGCCAAGAGTACACGGCGGACGTGAACCGGCCGAATCGGGTGAATCAGGGAATTATTTGTCCCAGACAATCCGGGCCACAAGTACGCGTGTGATGCAAAGAGCTAACAGTGCCGAGGAGCGAATGGAATCTTGGCACGTGTCTTCACCGCAAAGAGGGACAAGGAAGCCCGAATCGGGCGGTTCGGAGAAATTTGTCCCAGGTAGTCTGGGACATTTGGGCCAAAGGGACGCGTAGGATGCAAAAAGCCAAAAAATCTGCTAGCAAATCAGAGTGTGACACGTGTCACAAGGGGAGGTGCAAAAAAAAAATTTCAACTAAGTGTTTTTGGCCGAGTTTTTTTAAAAGGGAGCGAGTTGGAGCGTTGGCCCAAGCCAATAAAAAGAGGATGCGTGTCCTAAGGAGAAGGGGAGTGCGAAGCTCAGGGAGGACTTGGAGAATTTGGAAAAAAATTTGGCCAAAAAAACTAAAAGGTAAAAGATGCCCCTCGCACCCCTTTCAACCAACTAAAGCGTGCCACATGTCCCAAGTGGCGGGGCACGGGGGGAAAAAATGGAAAATTTTCCAAAGAGTTAAAAAGGTCGAAATTTCAAAGGAAAGCCCGTAGAAAGGTGGAGGAGAGGGAATTGCTCAGCGAACTAGCACCTGACACGTGGCATTTGACTGGCGGAGCGCAGAAAATTTTTAAAAATTTTCTAAAATGCAAAAAGGTCAAAATTTAAATTTTTTTTTCCTGACATCCGTTTTTTCGGCCGTTTTGCCCTAAAACTTTAGACCTTCATATCTTTTGATCCAGAGCTCGGATTTGCACATTCTTCATATCATTGGAAATATTTTGAAATTATCTACAAGATTCCATGGTCAATCTCTAATTTTGGTTCAGTTTGAAGAGAGAAAATTCAAAAAACAGCTCTGGTACGTGTCCATGGGTAGAAATGACCTTTCAGCGACCAAATTTAATGTAGGATGGGTCGCATTCTCCTCCAATTCGGTCAAAAATGATAGGGTATGGGTTTGTAAGGTCCCCCATGTTGATTTAATGCATTTGTAGTCAATGAGGAATGGGCTCCCACGTTTTGTACATTTTCTCTCTCCTGGGCTCGACCCATGCAATGTAAAAGCCAGATTTGGCTCATTTAAAAAGGGAGAACACTTTTTTGAACATCAGACTTCTTTCACCTGAAAACAAGTGAATTTTGTAAGTATCAGGCCTTTTTCAAGGATTGTAACAGGTTTATACCTCTTTGATGGTGTAATGCAAGGGATTTTACATGGAAATGACAGTGCAAACTCTGTGAATGTTTTCAGTCCTCTGTTTGTATTGTTTTTACTTCATTTTCAGATCTCTTATTGCATCTTATTATCTTGTGTATGCTTTTCGTGTTGCATTTCATGGATTTGTGCCTATTTGTATGAGCAAAAAATGTTTCACCACTCCTTTTGGTGCATCACCATCTTTAGTTTAGTTTCATTTTTTACATTTCTACCCCTATCTCCTTGCAATTTAGAGTAGGATTAGGATCTGAACCTCTGTAGTTATGCAAACATTAGATCTAATCAGAGGAGTTTGAGGAACCAACCTCTAATCTGGAGATTCCTCTCTCAATTTCACAAGTCCCGCACTTAGAGAAAGGAATCCATGTTGTGCAATCACACTGGATGCTAGTATGATCAAACTAAAAATCTGATCAACATCCAGGGGTGCTGTGATTTTGTACTAACACTACCTTTGTTAGTTTATCAATAACTACTAAAATAACATCATGTTTATTTCTTGACATAGGTAACCCTTGTACAAATTTCTTGCTTATTACTTGCCACTTGTATTGAGGTATGCTATGAGGATATAATAAACCAGATGGGTGCATATGTTTAACTTTAACACGCTGACATTCAAGGCAATGTGTCACAAAATCAATAACATCCTTTTTCATCCATTTCCAAACATATTGTTGTTTTATATCAGCAAACATCTTCGTAATACCAATGTTGATCAAAGAATACTTGTCAAAGATCACACAAGGAGTATGCATAGGATAGAAGGCACAGAAGGACAAGAAGGACCCGCACGCAGAAGGCAAGTTTATATTTTAGGACTTATAAGATTTTGGGTATGAGGATCAATATTTGGAAGATGGTGTGTGGAACACATCAACGATGTAGAGATGTGCATGCCATGCATTGTCTATATTTGGAAGAGCGGTTCAAAGCATCTATGCATGAAGACAAGCTAAGAATAGAATGGACACTTAAGTTGTTTGTAAGAGGACTATAGATAGCGCACTTGCATGTGTGGCTATAATTGTAAATGGTGTATGGCTAATAATATCATGCAACCTATTTTTCAAGTAGTTAAGTGGTGAAGGGAAAGTCCCCACCCTATATATATGATGATTAGGTGCATAGTGATATATATATATATAAATATATATATAGATATATATATTTATGATTCTGAATATGTGTATCAGATCCATATATGCCTTGGGATAAATTGACAGTACTATAAGGAGCTTCTATATTTATTAATAGATGGAAGATATTGGTTGAATCTAAGTGTCATTTTGTGTAATTGAGTAGTGCATGTTAATTATTCAATCATGATTACTTTTTAAGCTTGTTCTTTCATAGATTTGTGGGTAGCATGCATTGTAGAATGATGGATTAGTTATGAATCTATATATCTTCCTTCATCATGTTATCATCCTATCACAAAAACCCTAAGGAGTGACCTGGTACCTTTGCATGCTTTGGGTGAGCGCTTAGTCTAGACTGAGAGATGCGCTAGTGCGACTAGGGTGTTATCTTGAAAATTCTAGGCTACATCATTAGTTCTATTGCTGAGACCTCTTTTTTAGTTGTTTTCAGGATGGTTCATGATGAAGACATACCAGTTAACTCTAGCAAGTATTGAAGAATGGATACATGATCTGGAGGAAGAATATGCATGATGGTTCAACAATGTATCTGAGTTTAACTCATGCACTTGGGTAGAACAAAACCTGTACGGCAACTTATATGAGAGATTTTTTGCTGTCTTTCTAGTAGAACTTTACGAGTGGCTTATGGCTTATGCATCTCAGTGGAATTGGAGATATCATGCACTTGTTTGGAAAAAGGAAGAATTTTAGGCTCTTTATGATTCTGATTTGATTTGGACTCGCGTGGTGGATACGTGGTTTCATGGGGTTCTAAACAGTTATATTCTAGAATACTCAATTTCTACGTACTCTTACTCAGAGGTCGCTAAATTTTAGTTTTTGATGTATCCAAGAGGAACATACCTACATGGTAACACCCTAAAAAACTTTTATATTCCTCTTTTGCATTACAAGCATTAATATGTGATTTTCTGGACAAATGTATGTTTCATGGTTGTTGAAAAATCATGATTGTTGTGGATAAATCATTCTGCTCTTTGATTATAGGCCTGATATGTTGTTGCTTACAAAAATCTATTCCACTTCTTATGAGTAAGCTGCAATCTGGTTTTAAGAGTTGCAAAATTATCTTTTGCAATTGGACTCATCCCTTGGATCAATTCCATTGATCAAAGGAATGTTTTAAATATTCTTATCTAAACTCAATTAAAAACTGACATTCATTGATTAGGAGACTTAATAGACTGAATTTGTGTTGTTGCAATTCTTTATCATCTTGAAGACAGTGCCAACATTCAGTTTTGTGTTGTTCCTGGCTCTTCTTGAATGACCTGTGCAAGGTGCTTAATGATGTTAAGAGAAACCTGCTTCAGGATTTTGGAAAAAGAAATTAAAATGTGCCCTTTATCTATACGGTCTATCCTAATAAGATTTGAGGCTCGAATAAAATTTCCTAACTCTTTCTAAGCCACTTTACATGGGATGACATTCTAACCTAAGTTGTAAATGCTAAGTTAGTGTGGAGGGAAATAACCTAAGGGATGCTAAGCTATTTTTAACCTATTGTATTCGGTTAAACTAAGAACTAACCTAAAGTGACAATCTATTGATAGGGGGTAATATCCTAAGGTTATATTTTTTAAATTAACCTAAGATCTGATCTAAGCTAATTTCATCTATTCTAAAATATTGGGTATGAAAGGGAACCTAGGGGTTAGTTGGCAAGTGGGAGCTAAGCGGTGGTTCCTAACCTATTAATGAGATATGATTTTTTATTTAATAAGGAAGAGTACTGCCAGATTTGGTGATTGCATGGGAATTTAGTGGAACCTACGTGGAGGCATCGCTAATTTTGGAAATGCATTTTGAAGTGCTACTAGGTCTCGCCAACTATGAATGGCAGTGGCAAGGAAAGATAAGTGGGAAATTTGATATTAATGTCATTAATACGCCTTGGGTTTGGTGAGAAAGCTGTCTTGGAAGGCATTATGGTAGATTTGTTGGGGGTTATTTTTCTTTGCATGCTTCACGATTTTTTCTCTACATGGAGCTATCTAGTTTTTTGAACCAGTAGTTTGATCTGCACTTAGTGGCTATTTTTGAATTCTTTGATATATTTTCAGTTCGAGGGATGTATAAGAGACACTATTGAAAAAAATTATTGTTGTTTGATCTTTCATGGAGAATAAGAGGTGTTGGAAATTGGGCTGGAAGTCTTCTTCGAATTGGCAGAGGCACTGTTAGGCATGATAGGCTCTACCCATTAATATTTCTTGATTTTCTCTAAATGTTTCATTAAAACAACTTTTCTCTTTGTGGGTAAATAGTTTTCTGTTTGCTCTGGTTATTTGCTTGCTTGATGGAAACAAATCTATGATTGTGGATTCATGTTCCTTACATGAGAAGGTTGTACTTGAGTGTGTGTTCACTCTGAATTATTTAAATATGATCATTCATATTTAAAGAGGGTATCCTATGTTCTTTCCTCAAGTATAAATGAATGCTCTTTATTGAGTTCTAACAAAACTTGCATCTCAGTAAAGAGCATTCATTTATTTTACTATCTTCAACAAGTAAGATATATCTGGGGTATCCTATGTTTTATGAACCACTTAACCATATATCTTTCCCTGTCATAGCCTTTTTAAAAGATCTATAATTCCCTTAGAGATAATTGCAGTATAGATCAAGGATGAGATTCAAATCCTATGTTCTTTTCAACTTAGTATGCATGTTCCCATATTACTTCCATTATGTCTGATATGATTATGTGCTCATATTGATGCATCATGGAACAAACCTAATTAAAAACATTCCATCTCTTTGAGAAAAATATTTCATAACACAATTTATCACAAATAAGCAATTCCCGAAAAGTGAAACCATAATCAATATATAGTCATGTTAGACTACCATAAGCCCATCCTCCTATTGCTTATGTGTATCGTCCTTGTATAAGGCTTAATGCTGATTTCACTTAAGAATCAATATTACATTCCCATATCTTTGACTGTCTTAATACACCCTATACAAAACCTTTGGAGAACTTAACACAATTATACAATTAAATTTTCATTTTGCATATAATAAAGAGTCAGTTGCCCATTAGTAACCTTGTCTAGTTTCAAGTATGCTTAACATATGATTACTTAGAACAAGATATTTTTAAGCAATGTTCCTCCAATAGTCCCTTATATGATCCCTAGAGTCTCACACATAAGATGTGTATAACACTTACTACATGATTGATACTAATGATTAATACAATAGTATTATAGATTTTGATTTCTTAACTTGATAGATTTACGACTCATACCTCATCATTCAACAATCCACCACTTATAAAACAATATATAGCAGTAGGAAATCTATCTTAATTACATTTATGAGATAAATTGAACTCATGCCCTTAAGCATGACCAAAATCTTTCATTTTAATGAATAAACCATTTACATTAAGTAGTAAGCCATTTTTCCATTTTCAAGGAGAAGTATTTCATCTTAAGAACATTCAAGTCAGTCATATCTTCAAACCTTCCTCGCTCAAGATAATATACTAGACTAAATACTTCCACCTTCTTTCTCAGCGTTTGTCTACAAAATTGTTAGCATGAGTCAGTTCACAAGAACTGAGCGTGATAAGCCTTAACTCAACATAACAACATACTCTACTTAATTATTTCATAAAAATAACCCATATTATTTTTATGAATCAATATTACAAAGCTTAAGTAGATAAACAATTATTTCTATAACATGACAGAAGCAAGAAATTTAATGAACCCTAGAAGAAATCAATTTCAGACTTACTTTTCCATACAACTACTTCAGTCACTCAGAAACAGTCATACAATTCATAAGATACATGAGAATTATAAGTATTCAAAGACTACCATATAAGAGTAACAAGATTTCACTCATGCAATCCCATACTTTCATGCCAGAAATAATTTTACTCAACAATTAAGTAACCATATAAATATCAAGAACACATTCAAGCAATCTCCCAAATCTTCACAACAGATCTAATGAGGAATTCATACAACCCTATGGATTGCTAATGGTTCAGGAAATAATACCAAAACATCAAGAGTTCTTGGCTAACGAAATATGATATTAGAGCATTTAACCTCGAGGATAAGAGGGTGAGAACATTCATGGTATCTTGCCATATAGCAATCAGGTGTAACTTGAGTAACATGCTACATATTTAATACTTCCTCATCTTAAGCACTTAATGAACATTCTAAGACTAGAAATGAGTACACAATTCCCTTCTTTAGATATGTTTCAACATATCAAGACCTAATAAACACTAAAGTCTTTAAAATTATGGAAGAGAGTAGGTACCATGTGTTGACGAGATAAAATAATTGTTTCTTAACCCAAAAATTCCATCTAAACATTTAATATCCCATGAGTTTTCTCAACACGAATTTCAAATTCTACTAACCCACTTTTTCCCGGTAAGTCAAGACTTCACATGATTATAAGAATGATCTCCTAACCCATTCTACTGAACAAGGTTAGATTATATCGAACTAAATTCGTAACATAACTAGGAAAGTTTTGTAAGGAAATTTCAAAACATCAAGGAAACCCCATTTTTTTAAAAAAATGAAACCAGGTATAGTTTGTTATCAGAGAAAGAGTCACTTCCAGGTTTGTTGAGATACCACATAATTCAAATCAGAAACATTACACTCAGCGAGGATCTATCACACATCACATAATTAGTTAAATGATGAATCTAGTTATCATCTATTGTAAGAGTAGGAGTATATAGCTTAACCATATGGTCCCATATTGGGTTACTATACAAAATCAATGCCTCCAGTTTCTTAATAGAACACATAGTATGGCAATGTGATTAACAAACTTAAACCATGTTAATTACTACAGAGGGGTAATACCACCAAAATTTACAATCCTGAAGCCAAGAGACTTCTTATTTTGGGACAACTTTAATCCCTAGCCCTACTTAATGACTTAAATTCCAACTTTTAGAACATAAACCCAACTTCCGATAAAATTGTCAGCCCATAAAAAGGGATCATCGAAACTCAAGGGATATTTTAAGGTATTTCCCTTAAACTTTCTAACAACTGATTAAATGGTAGATCATACTAAGGATAATTAATCATTAAACCTTTATTATAGGTTTTGATCTTCGAACAGGTAATCAATAAACCCAACAAGCACAGATAAGAGTGTAAGGGTCAAATAAATAAAAATCTACTATTGTTACCATCTCATACGTTGATATGAGGTGTACGCAATAAAAGGAACTGTTAAACACCTTTTCAACCGTAAAATCTAATGCATAAACTTCTAGAAGATTAGCTCAATTTTTAGGATGGTTTCCTAATGGACAACAATGAACTGCATCTCTTATAAGAGGAAGGAGATTCTTAGTCGAAGTCAAAATCACTTTCAAACTCAGCAAGAATTTCAAGAAGAACCAAACTTTAGTAATTATAGTGAATAAATTATCCCACTAAGTAACATACAAGGTTTTACAAAAGAATTTCCATCCTCCATTATAGAGGCTAAGATGGAACATAAGTGATGATATTTTAACAAGTTGGACTTAACCATCACAGTAATCAAATCTTAATATAACCTTTTTAAAACTATCTTTAAACCCTAAAGGAGTCAAAATAGTTCCAGAGTTATTAAGAAGCAACCGGGAGATCAACATTAAATATTAGAATGAAGTATTTGGGTCTTATACAATCTAAATTACAAACAAGATACAATGGTTAACTGTTAGGAGACTCAGTGATTCAGCTGAGCCATAAAAGTGGCTCTAGAGTAGACCATAAATGCCATTCTAAACTACCTATCCAAGGGCCGAAGAGACAGATCTTGTAATCATTACAGTTGTTCTTATTCTCTACAACCTAATGATAATGTTAAATTCAGTTGTTTTTCTTTAGTACAAATACTTATTTTAAATAAAACCATGTCAATTGTAAGTACCTACGATGCCTCTTACAAGACCAACATGACTCCACAAGCATATAGTTATTTAAAGAATCAAACCCATTTGCGTAAATCCAACAATACTAGGTCAAGGAAAGACATATATAACAAAAACTCACACAGAACAATTTCCAGAATTCCATAATCTCTTGCTATATTTATTCATATTCTTGAAGAGATGGGTAACAAATTAAACAAGGTTTTCTATAGTATAGGTAGATATCAATTCACACCTGTAAGAAGTTTTCAACAATACTGGCATATCAGAACAAACCCATTAATCATTAGAGCAGCAGTCCTCAAACATCTCAAGAGTGTATTCTTTTCTTAACGATAATAAACCTTATTAGAGCCTGTACTTGAGTAATCATTTTTAACAACATACATCACGAAGCCATAGTAATTCATACTCTACAGAGAAAGTATTAAATGATTCTAAATCTCTGAAATTATAAACACAAAAATTCATACAAGGCAAGGTTACTTTTGGGAAATTACTAAATAGAGCAAGAAATTATGAAAAGTTCAAAGCATATCATGCCTATTATGCTGGTGTTTTCTTTCCTTGCAAAAATTTCACGATTACTCAGGAAAAATCCCCAAACATTTGAAATGAATTCCTTCATTTAGCATATCATAAAGTTTCCATGATATTTTAATGAGTTTGGGAACTTGTTGTTCCATCTACTCAACTGATGTTTTCTTCATGCAAACTCACATCAACACACAGGTAAAATTCCTCCTTGCATGCCGAGCTACTACGATTTTCTAGCCATGAAATGAATCGATACAAAAAATTGACCCTTTTTTCCAATCCGTCCATGCACTTCCCAAGGAAGGTGGGCAATAAAAGACATTAAGTGCAAAGTTAATGGATCTTGTCGCCAATTTACAAACCAACTATTCTTATTTCTCCTTTAAATTTAGTAAAGTCATACTTCATGCCATGCAAGGTGATTTAGATAGATAAAATACTTCATCTCAAAATCATTTGTCGGAGATAATTAATAAATAATTAAGGACTGTGAGTACAACTATTAGGTGGTGGGTGCTACCTCATCAGCCGTTTAAATTTGAGCAACCTTATATCATTTTTAAATGACCAAACAATATTTTATACAAATAGAAATTTGGATATCCTTTCTTCACATAACTTAAGGCTTCATGCAATTTTCATATGCATATACATCCTTTCAAATAGCTAAAGTAATGCCCAATTCAATCTTCTCAAAAATAGGTTCATATGTTAAGTTTAGAACTATCCACTAGTATTAGATTGTCCTATTTTTTTTACATTAGATAATAAATCTACAATAGTAGTTACTTAATTACTTTAATCTTTGCAAATTCCCTTTTCGAAATATATATATATATATATATATATATATATATATATATATATATATATATATATATATTCGCATGTATATATATATATATACACACACACGTAGATGTTATAATGTTAGCGTATATCAAGAAATTACTCATGTATAATTGTAGGAGTTGATGCCCTTAATTCTTAATAATTAAGTCCTTGACTAACGACCATAGCCCCTTTATCCCTGGGAATAAGATCATGATATCATTAGTCATCAAAAGGGTAGACTATCAGATGGTCGGTTTAAGACCTATTATAAACCACAGGAAGTCTTGATCACATTCCAAATTAAGTCATTAAGTGAACTATCAAAATTTTCAAAGCCTCAACATAACTTAGTTATATAAAAAAACTATAATGTTAACAATTTAATAGACATAAGAAACAACATCGCAAATCACTTTCAAGGATTAAATTTACACCAAGGATTTTATGACTTACAACATTACAACCAACGTAATGTCACCTTAGCGAAAATAGTTCATCAATAAGATAGACCCCAGATTATCAGGGTTCTTATCTAAGGAGATCATCCTTAGCTTATTCATGATATTGTGATTACGTGTTCACATAAAGTTTTCATTTAATTTTTTATACACAATGGTTGCAATAACGTAGGATAAAACCATTTGTGCTATCATTACTTTGAAAACAGTAATGAAATCATGGGACGTTACAATAAGAGCAGAAATGTGCTTCCTACGACTTAGAGCGTTAGCCACTCTATTTTCTGTACCTTTGATATAATTGATGTCAAAATCATATTGAGACAAAAACTATAGCCATCTTTGTTGTATTGCATTTAGATTTGGCTAAGTGAAAATATACTTCAGCCCAAGATGATTAGTTTTTAATTCAAAAGGTTTACCAAGCAGGTAATGCCTCCAAACTTGTAGTGCATGAACAATGGCAGCAATCTCTAAATCATGTGGAGCATAATTCAACTCATGTAACTTTATTTTTCTACTTTCGTAAGCTATGAAATGATCATTTTGCAACAAAATACCTCCTATACCTTTACCAGATGCATCAGTTACTACCATAAAGTCTACATTAGGATCTGGTACTGCTAGAATAGGTGCTGAAGGTAACTGTTCCTTTAAAGTTCTGAATACAGATTCACATTTCTCACTCCAAAAAAACTTCTTATCCTTCTTCTATAAAGAAGTTATTGGTGCAGCCACCTTAGAAAAATCTTTTACAAATTTTCTATAGTAACCAACAAGCCCCATGAAGCTTCTAACTTCATGTACATTCTTTGGTGTAGGCCACTCAGTTATAGGTACAATTTTAGAAGGATCTACAGTAATTCCATTCTTACTTATTACATGTCACAAATGGTGCACTTCTTATGTCATAGAAAGAACATTTAGATAGCTTACCATATAACCGTCTCTTTCTCAAAATTTCCAAAACTGTCTTCAAATGCTCATGGTGTTCCTCTATGCTTTGAGAATATATGAGAATGTCGTCCAAGAATACGAGCACAAATTTTTCCAAGTATTCTTGAAAGATATTATTCATTAAATTCATAAATGCTACAGGTGCATTTATTAATCCAAAAGGTAAAACCATGAACTCATAATGTCCATACCTTGTTCTGAAAGTCTGTTTTATGAATGTCCTCATCCTTAATCTGTAATTGATGATATCTAGATCGAAGATTTATCTTAG
Source organism: Taxus chinensis (assembly GCA_019776745.2). Taxonomy (NCBI): domain Eukaryota; kingdom Viridiplantae; phylum Streptophyta; class Pinopsida; order Cupressales; family Taxaceae; genus Taxus; species Taxus chinensis. The sequence continues at coordinate 806,656,027 of CM034148.1, forward strand.
AATATATTGATGCTCCACGCTTATGATAAAATAGATCATCAATTCTAGGGAATGGGTATCTATTCTTGATTGTTACTTTTTTTAACATTCTATAATCAATGCACAATGTAAGTGTTCCATATTTCTTTTTAACAAAAAATATTGGTGCTCCCTGAGGTGAAACACTTGGTCTAATCAAACCTTTAGACAAAAGTTCTTGCAATTGATCCTTAAGCTCTAATAATTCTGTAGTAGTCATTCGATATGGTGCCTTAGAAATAGGCTCGGTTCCTGATTTGATTTCAATTGTGAAGTTAAATTTCCTTTTTAGGTGGAATACATGGTAATTCTTCCAAAAACACGTCACTGAAGTTTCGTAACAACGGATATCATTCCAAGACATCACTGTTCTTTCTTCAATTGTTATCTATTTTTGTAATCTTTACTACATATAATGTACAACCTTTATTTTTGGCCTTTTTAAGTTGCATAGCTAACAATTGTCCTAACAGAAATCTCATGCTTCACACCCTGAATCTCTGTTGTTTTCTACAGGTCATCCAAACAACTAATATGTTTTTCAAAATAGTCCACTTTAGCCTTATGTTCTACTAACCAATTAACTCCTATGATTACATCATAAGACCCCAAAGGTGTAACATAAAGATCAACTTCAGTAGAAAAACTAGGTAAGTCAAGGATTGCTCCAAAAAGACACCTACTAACTATATGAACAACATTGTTTCCATAATGTATAGTCCATGTTTTATCTATGTTCTCCATCTTTTATTTTTATTTTTGATGCTAATTTACTAGAAATAAAACATTTAGTAGCTCCGGTATCAAAAATAATAGTTATAGGTATGCCAAATAACTTACCTGAAACCTCTATGGGCATGGCCTATTTTTCAGCCTGCTTGTCAGCTACTACAACATGTATCTTGTGCTGCTGATTATGATTGTCCTTCTTTCAAAGTGCATTGATTGTACATAATGATCTTTTCCATAGTTATAACAGCCTCCTACAGGTGCCCTTTCTAGGCTCAAATTTATTTCTCAGCCTTAGAGTTATCATTCTGACCTCCGTAGGACTTCTGTCTCGTTATTATTGTTCTTGACAAAGTTGTTCCGTGCATTACCAGCAGACTGGTTTTTTCCTACTTTCTTATTAGTATCAGATGAAAACTTACTTTTCATTCCAAATTTCTTCCATGGTCCTTTCTTAGGTGAAAAAGATGATGAAGAGGAGTTGGGGATTTTCTTACTTACTTCCTCCTTATGGGTAGAAATTGCCTTCAATTTTTGTTCTTGCCTTATGGCCTTTTTAACAACCCCTTCCATCATGGTTGGGCTATGGTGAACGTCCACTTCTCCTCCTATAATGGGATTCAATCCCATGATGAATTTCTCATATCCTGAACTTCTCATTAGTTTGATAACAAGGTACATACTTAAGGTAGTTTAGTAAACCACTCCTAATACTCAGTTACAGTTAGCTTTCCTTAAGCTAAGTTCTGGAATCTCAGTCATTTTTTGATCATAGTAAAGTTGTGGCAGCCAACATTGCCTAAAGTAACCATTAAATTGATCCCATGTGATATTAGTATCATCAATGTTTAACTCAGCTCTTATGGCTATCCCACCATGAAGATGCCTTATGGGAAAGTTGATATGCTCCCCATATTGCCTTTGTTTCTTCTGAGAAATTCCTTATTGCAAAGTATTTCTCCATTTCGATTGAGCCAATTCTCAGCCCCATATCCTAATGTGGTGCTATCAAACTTGGGTGGACTTATCCTTTTTATATCATTAGTGAGTTTAGCTACCAACCTAGTCTTTTTGTTCTTAGGCTGATCAGGTATGTTCACATTGTTATTATCAACACCTAAATTGGCGTTGTCCTCAGGAGGTGGCTAATTATTATTACCAACATCTTCTTCCTCCTTATTGCCCATTACTTATTGTTCAAGTACAGCCAAATGATATCTTGTGTCCAACAGGGCAGCAAGGATCTCATTGAGTTTCTGGGCAGTCATTGCTGCTCCTTCCTCCAGTGGAGGATTATTTGTAACATTTCCTCTTGTTCCAACCATTTTTTTGTTAACAAGAAAATTTAAGTTTCATCAAATTATGGACACAATAGGTCCAAGAGCTGCAATCTTTAGCTCTGATACCAAGATGTAACATTCCCATTTTAAGACTTTAGAAACAAGGGAATTTTTTTTGAAACATAATGTTCTCTATTCTAAATAAAACATCATTTAGAACACACATTACATGCCAATCAATCTCATAACAGATAACCATATGCATCTGTAATGACTCGGTTATACTACTTAATCTCTCATTCCATGACTCGGTTACCAACTGATCTCTCATGTTGACTTAAAGTATATAATACTTTATGTATACTACATATACTTTGTTTCCTACCCTAATTCTGGGTACTGAGTGATCTGTTTAAATAACCTATCTGAATATTTGTTTCCAATATTCATCTGACATCATGTTGCTTTAAACTAGGTGACATAGGACAATGCAACCAGTAGCTTGCGATACTTTGGCCGAATATTTTCAACATACTGTTCATGTTACTATTCTTAGAAGGCATGCTCATCATTTCAAAATACATCCTTCACCCCACTCTATTATTATCTAGAATAGTATTTACTGACTACCTTCAGTCCACTTGCCTAAGGTTTGACCCTAGCCCAGGTTAGCAACATAATTTATTATAGGAAGATGCTCACAATAACTTAGGGTATATGGGCATACTCGACTGACCTAAGTCAACCAAATGTGTCTAAGGTACCCTAAGTCATAGAAAGCTACTACCTATCTTAAACATGCTACTAACTTGACCTAGAGAGAAACTAAGTTCAAGTGTAGATGTGTGTAGATCTAGATGAAAAAATACGGAAGGGTGTTGCCATATGTCAAATACAAATCTATATCCTTGAGAAGTCCCAAGACTTCTCGAGGGTACATTCCTCTAGTTGACATGTGCCAACATTTGTTATAATTGATTCATCTAGATGTACATACCCCCTTAGTGGTCATTTATTCAAAATTTATTATTGGATTAAGATTCAGATTACAGTAACCATGCCTATCCCTAATTCCAACATTCATTAAGATCTTTATCCATGACTACCCTAATTAGATATGGAGGACTTCATTAGTTCATGTTTGCATTGTTGTTCATTAACATGGCATAACAAGCAATTATTCCAAAAAATAGGATAGACAAACATCAACATTTAATTCTTAATGCAACCTAGCTTTCCAAATCAAGTGTGTCATCCACCTAGATTCAACTAGTGTTTATTTCTTATAAACGTAGTATAAAGATTAAAGATCATAACCACTATTCCTTTTATCTTTCATTCCTTGAGAGAGGAAGAGTCTTCCTCTACATGGTTAGATGTTAGGATTAACATAACCATTTATCATTCTTTACTCATATAGTTTATTTGTGTCCAAATCATATTTCATTATTAAACTATAGTTGTGTAGTTAGAGAACGACATCTTTTGTAATTTAACAAGTTTCCTTATCATAAGGGGGGAAATGTATTATCCCCTTTATCTAACTTATTAATTGATAAAATTAAAAGTACACAACCAGATATAAAGAATACCACCAAGATATCACTACTAATTCCGTGATACAAGTACAAAAGAATTCACACCACAAATTGGAGTCCAACTCAAAACCTTTCAATTCATGATGATAAATATACATTTACAAGACTATGCATTTCATACATTTTGCATGTCAATCAAAATTAAGATATTAAAAGAACATCACTTTTGTTTTAAAATTCAACTCAACAATAATTCGAAACTCTTTACATAAGATTCAAAATTAAATAAACCAATGCATCATAATTTTTTTTCCTTCTTTTATCACTTATGATGTCCATCTGAAAAAAATTACTAGCACAGGTCAGTTCAATGAACTGAGGCATGATAAACACTAAGCATTAAAGTGAAGTGCATTCCACTAATTGTTCCATTAAAATAACTCTGCTTTAATGAAACAATTAATATATCATACAAATAAGCATAAGTAATAACAACCAGAATAATAAGTACAATTAATGAGTCTAAATTTACTTTTAAGAAAGGAGCATAATATAATCCGCAACATTTGCATTATATCATAAGGTTTAATTGATCCTATCAATTACTTTTAAACAAGCAACATGTCTTGTCATCCAATTGTTTCATAATTCTACAAGAATAAAATATGCATTTATCTTCACTAAGTAGCAAAGAAGTTATTTACAACATAGCTCATATTAGGATGATTCATCCATCCACATAAGCAAAATAAGAAGAATCAATACATACTATCCACCATTCACTAATCCTTTGAAAAATAGAAACAGGTTTAGAACACGCAAAACTGCCTCAGTTCAAAGGTAACAATATAGTGATTCAACATTAAAGGGACAACATCTAACAAGAATCCCAAATCAATCCAAGTAGGGGTAGAGATTCAAAACAGTCCTCCTACAAGTCTAAAATAACTTCCTCATGTTAGAAGATATAATTAAAAGATATGAACCCAGATGTTCCACAACCCAAGCTTGACTCACACAAAAATTAATCTCTTTCCATGTCCATATAAAAGAGGATTCATAAAAGATAGGGTACAAAAGAGTAAACCTTCCAATACCAAATCCAAAATAAGTATGACTCAGTCAAGCATGATAGTCGGTCAAAACATGTTTACACTCTCTATTCAACAGAACTGACTCATCTATTCTCTTTCTACACCATTACAACAAATGACTTGTATAAAGTAGACCAAACAATCCACAAGAAATGCCCAACTCAGAAGAAAATTGAAATACAGAGAAGTTTAATCAAATGAACTTAACCAAACAATAGTAAAAAGGGATCTCAATTAGAAAAGGTCCCATCAATAATTCATTTCATTTATACTATCTAATAAATTCCCATTTCTATTTCAAACTTAGAAGTTATTTAACTAGTTCCCAAGAGAGAACTTAAAACCAAACATACAGTTAGAAGAAAGCACACTTCTAGTTTCCCTTACAAATCTTAACCATCTGGTTTATCTATTCCCATTCATTAAACACAAGTTCAAATTCAATTCTCATAATGAAGTACACAGTACAGTCCCAAAAATAGCACACTGTCCCCAAGAGAACATATTCCTTTCTCTTTAAAAGACCCAAAGATTCATTCATTGAATCCAACAAGGAATAGAAAACACAAAACAATATAAGCTAAACAAGTTCATAAGTACTCACGAACTCAAAAGACTAGAATCCCATTACAAGTCTCTAATAGCTCAATAAAAAAGAGGAAGTAGTTCGCGATCCAAATAAGAACAATTAAACAAAACAATCTGAACCAGAGATAATGTATCCTTCCATACAAAATTCAGTACACTAGGGTATTCAACTCATCTTTCTAAATAAAACCCATAAATCAATTAAGAGGATCTGAAGAGAGTAAGAAAACCCAATAAACATTTAAGTCAAGTAATGACCCAATCTTACTACCAATGTGACTGAAACATAATCACAACAAAGACTCTCAAGTTCTATCTTAAAATCTTGCGACAAGAAGGTATTCATTTCAAACACTAATCACAAGAAGGAGAATGCATACTGCATTTCCATAAACCTCAAGACTATTAACGACTGTTCCAAACAAACTCTATATCAACCAAACCCACAACAAGATACAAGTTCTAGTCTAATAATCTTTAGACAAAATAGTCAAGCTTTCCACAAGATGCGGGTTTGTTCAGAGAAAAGGAGAGAAGTTTATCCTCCATATTCACACGCCCTTACAAGTTTAAAGAAGGTGGTACCATCTCCAAAAACAGAAGTACCACAACCATTCCAACAAGAAGCTATAAGGAGAAGATCTCAAAAGAGATTACCAAATCAGCTTCTAATAAAAAATTAATCTCACAAGCCTTTTCAAGAAGAAAGTCCATAAATGAGTTCAAGCATTTCAAATCTTTGAATACGAGTAAAACTCCAACTTAGAATACAAGTACAGGACCAAACACATCGACTCGACTACAATTTCAGAACACACAAGTATAGAATACGAGTACATTGTCAAACTCGAAGCTTTGAAGAAAAGTTCAAAACTACACAAGGCTCTAATACAGGCTCAAAACAAACACGAAGCTACAATACAAGCTCATAACCAAAACTTGAAGCCCTAATACAAGTTTAAATGAAACACAAGGCTCCAATAAAGGTTTAGAGCCATACAAAGCAATGAATGCCATTTCAGAACAACACCAGCCTTGAATAAAAGTTTCAGAATGAAATACAAAGCTTCGAATACAAGTTTCATATACATGTCACCACTAAACTGGCACAGAGAAAGTTTCCAAAAACTAACATTACTTTGTAATGGATTTACATCCCAAAAATCATATTCATACAAATATGTAAGTAATTAACCAGACAAATCATGTAAACATTTATCTCATGAGAGAAAAATTATTTTAATGAAACATTTAGAAGAAAGACAAGAAATCTTAATGGGTAGATTATGTCATTCCTGATATTGCTTCTATAAATTCGAAGGAGACTTCCATCCGAGCTTCCCACTCTTTTTCTTCCCCATGAGAGATCAAAAACCAAACAACTTTTCTTCCAATCCCTCATATACATTACTTTGATCAAAAATAGACCAAAGAAACCAAAAATAGCCTCAAAGTAGAAGTCGACCTACTAGTTCAAAGAACCAGATAGCTCCATCAGGAGAAAAATGTGTGAGACATGCAAGACCAAACAACCTCCCACAAATCCACCTCCCTTATTTCTAAGATGGTTTGCACACAAAAACCAATGTCCATTAATGTCATTACTCCCAAATCTCCCACTTATCTCTCCTTGCCACCACCTCCCAAAACTGACGAATGCCATTTTTATTTTAACATGCATTTCCATCTTTAGTGAAGCCTCCACGTATGCCTCCACTAAATATAACTAGAATTTTCCAAAATTGGTAGTACCTCCATACATTTAACCTAACCAAATCAATTAAATGCCATTGGAACTATTTCCTTAGTGTCATGCAACCATTAGGTTCCCATTTTACTAGTTTAAGATAGATTTCCTAAAACTTAAGTTAGTTTAACAGTAATTTCCTTAGGTCTTAAAACACTACCATAGGTAATTTCTATCTTAGGTTAGATCAAATTCACAACCATTAGTATTAGGCATTAGGTTAATATAGCCTAGCATTACTTTAAGAATCTCCCCCTTATTCATTTAGCACTAGAGCTTAGGTTAAGACGCCATCCCAACAAGATAGAATAAGAAGCTTAGGTTAGATCAAAACCCAAATAAGTATACATAGCTAAGAAGTAGGTGCTTTTATCTAGCTTAGGATACCATTAGGATAATCCTTTAGTTTTAGGATTTTGATTCTCTTCTTAGTCATGAAGCAGACTATATTTCATTTACGACATTAATGTCCTGAAGAGATCAATCCTAAACACCTAAGTGCAACATACAACCAAATGAAGACACATTCATATAAGACCAAAGAATTTGTAAAATACAAAGGTTCAGTCTGCTTTATCTCTCAAGCTTATGAATGTCAATTTATCTTTCATTCCGGTAAGGATATTTTAAAACATTCCTTGGATCACTGAAATTAATCCAAGGATGATTTAGCCAAAGAGATAAGTTTGCAACTCACCTACAAAAAGTGAATAATGGATTCTTGCAAGCCATATCATTTCAATCTAATGAATCCAATAATAGAAATGATTTATCCATAACAATCATGATTTTCAACAATCAAGGGAACACACCTCATTCAAGAAAATCACATGATGACGCTTTTAATGCAAAGGAGAAATGTAACAGTTTGTCCAAGGTGTTACATGATGGGAAAAAACCCACTGGGGGGAGAAGCCTTATGAAGTGAGCTAAGCACACTGACATTTGGGTGGTGATTTGGCCAAATCTGTGATATGGACTAGTTGATCTCAAATTTTAGAGATGGAAACAAAGGTTATGGGTGTGGATATTTTGGTCATTGAAGAAGCAAGGGATGATGATGTGTGGTAAAAGGTGAAGGTGGAACATGCTCCTCATCAAGAAGGTCATCATCGTCAAAATTTTGTTCAGGAGGACAAAGTTAGAGAAGAACGGTTTTTAGAGCCTTACAATTTTCTACATCATGTCCATGCACACAATGATAGGAAAAAAATATTAGTTTCATGAAACCTTTTTAGTTTGGGTATGATAAAATCGTAAGGTCGAAGTGGTGGTAATGTGATGATGGAAGTCTCTAAGAGATTGGTTAAAATGTTGGTGTAGGATCTTGATGATGGATCACAATGGGAGGTAAGTGTGGGTTTTGGTAAATGTGTGGATGATCGCGAGGGAAGAGGATTTATAAGAGGGGGAATGGGTTGGTCCACTAGTTTGGTAAGTGGTATGTATTAGGTTTTGATGGCATCTACTTTAGTAAAGGTGTGGTAGAATAGCTAGTGATGGAAACTTTTGTTGGTTTAACTACCTTATTGGAAGGTAGTGGGTTCTTATCTTTTGGTTGCACCTTCTTGGTAAAGCTGACACATGAATGTGGGATGTAGAAGGAAAATTTGATGGTGGAAGAGGACATGTTACCCACGGGGACAACCAAGTTGTGGTGGAAGTGGTTGGTATAGGTTGGGTGGACAGTATGAGTTGAAGTCATAAAGGAAAATTTGGGATTATAATAACTAGTTGAGGTATAGGTGGTAATAAGTGCATGGGTGAGGGAGAGGGTTTGTTTTTTGTGTCGGTAAATGAGGTTGTAACAAAAGCTCATCATGCAGTAGTAGGGTTACTTAGCTTTTGACCAGCCTTGGGTAGGAGACTGTTTGGTCAGGGTTGATGGATGGGGCACTAGGGTTGACAAAAGGTGTGAAGGTGACAAAGGTGTGGTACGTGATACCAGTGTATGTGGCCTAGAAGGTTGGGTCTTCCATTTGGGAAGAGGAATAATGTTGGTGTGGGTTTGGGAAGATGTGGCTAAGTCCAATTTGACAGGTGGGTTAGTAAGGCTTAATGTCAACATGACACCCAAGGTAGTGATGGGTCTAGATACAGATGAAGATATAGGTGTGTGTAGGATTTTAGGTTTTGGAATGGTTTTAGTTGTGGGTAAAGGTTTAGATGTAGGTAGAGTTGATGAAGAAGAAGTCATTTTGATAGGCATCGTCAGTGTTGAGCTAGTTACTGGAAATAATTTTGGGTAGATCATGGAAGTATCCTCATGAAACATTTGCATTTGAATCGAAAAGGGGAGCCAAAGACGTCCCCAAAGCATGGAATTATCAATGGAATTCAGTGATCTTCCATCCGTGAAAAAAATAATGCTGTAAAAGAAGATGGAGTTGGTTTGGTGGTAATCCATGTAAAATATGTATGTGAGATAAGGAATTGACTAGCCTTAGACTCTGTGGGAAAAAGAGTTGAGATCATATCAATGGCATCCTGGGATGCTGAGGGAGAACTTCCCCCAATAAGTAGTGGCATGTCTGACGAGTCTCCCATGGGTAGGAGAGGTAGTAGGATAGACTTATCCCTTGGTGGAGGAGAAGGAAATGACGATTATCCTGTGGATGGGAGAATTAAAAGTGTTAATTATTTAGTAGGTTGGGAGGTAGATGGTGAAATGGCATCAACAGAAAGTGTGGGTTCCTCCATAAGAGTAGGGGGAGATGAAGGGGAATCCCTTGTGGGTGAAGTAGTAGAAGAGGTATTTTCCTCTATGGGTGAAGGAGTAGAAGAGGTATGATCCTTTGTGGGTAGAGGAGCTCATGCCATAATTTACTCATTGGACGAAATAGGTGGAATTTGAAGAATGGCTAGTATAACATAAAAAACTGCATGGACTTCATGGACATTTTTTTCACTAGATGAAGGTTCACTATTTTGATTAGATGATGTTTTATGGTTAGGGAACTATTTTTTAAATATGTGCAAATTTTGATTTGCTGACGCATTCGGGTTGTCCATGACGAGGTCTCCATTATCTATCATCTCTTGAACAATATTCTTAAAAGTGATGCAGTTACCATCACTATGGCCTTTGACATGATGGTAATTATAGTAGTCATGATCCTTATATCATGCAGGCATAGGATGAGTGGGATAAAAACCAATATGAGGTTTTATGGGAGGAAGTGTAATGGCTCCAACTTTAAGAAGCTTTTTCATGATAGAAGAATAGGGCTCTCTGATTGAAGTATACTTCTGCTGCTCCTGCCAAAACTGAAAGGCCTAAATAGAGGAAATATTGGAAGAAGGTTGGGATTGATTAGAAGGATGGGAGGGACCCACTTTGAGAACTACCGAATTGGAAGATCCTATTGTTGCAAATCAGCAACACCCCTGGATATTGATCAGACTTCTAGTTTGACATCTTGGGCATCCAGTGTGATTGCACAACATTGAATCCTCTCCCCAATTGTGGGAATTTTAAAAATGGGAGAGGAATCTCTAGATTAGAGGTTGGTTCCTCAACTCCTCTGATCAGATATATCACTTACAAGTTGCAGAGGTTTGAATTCCTAGTTCCTACCCTAAATTCCAAGGGGACAAAGATAGGGAATGCAATAAAATGAAGCTAATGCTAATGAGGTGATGCACCAAAGGAGTTACAGACATCTGATACTACAATAAATACAAAATCCATAAGAAAACACAACACAAAGCATGCAAAAATTTCTCAAAATGTAATGAAAGATCAGGAAAATAATGGTAGATATATGAAAGGATTGAGGGATTTTAATCACAGAGCATATAATAACATTCTAGATCTAATACAATGCATTACAGTGATCAAGAGGAAAAAGGGGGTACTATATTGCATGGAAAGGTAATATTTTACACAAATTCTACTAAAAAGGAAGAAAAGGGGAAGTTGCAGAGCTGAAAAAGTGTCTCCTCTTTTAAAAATGAACCCATTCTAGATTTTACAGTGCAAGCCATGACCCCAGGAGAGAGAAATGTGGGAAAACATGGGAGAGCTTCAACCACCAACCAAAAATGCATTAAAATAGCATGGGCATCCTTACAAGCCCATCCCTTGACATTTTACACCATGCTGGGAGAGAATGCGAGCCATTCTTCATTAAAAATGGTGGTTGAAATGTCATTTCTGTCCATGACCACGTGCTAGAGGTGTTTTTTCAATTTTATCTCTCTAAACTCCATCAAAATTCAAAAATGACCCCATAATATTGTAGATAATTTCACCAGATTTTCATTGATATAAAGAATGTGAAAAATAGAGCTCTGGATCGAAAGATATGACCGTTTGAAATTTTAGGGCAAAACAGGGCCAAATCGGATTGGCCGACAATTTTTTTTAAATTTTCCACTTTTTGGTCATTTGGAAACTTTTCCAAAAATTCCTCACGCTCTGCTATTCTGGGTGCCATGTGGCATGTTTTGATTGGATGCGGGCCCTCTGCACTTCATTTTCCTTTGTTTTCTCCATTGGAAACTTTTTCCAAAAATTTCTCGTCGGCCCGATGAGTTAAGGACACGTGGCAGTAGGTGATTCACCACAGGCATTTCCTCCTAAATTTTCCATCGTGTTTGACCATATTTTTGACTCGGAAACATGGCATAACCCCATTCGTTGCGGGTTTTTTCTTGGAGAATTTTTTCATGCGGGCCTGTCCTATATCTTTTACCGCCACCGAACACGTGGTGAGATTCCATTGGCTCGCGCTTGGGGGGATGATTTTTTCTTTGAAATTTCCTTCTTTTTTCCTTGGGAAAATTTCCCAAATTCTCCCTACCTTCTGCTGGTCTGGGACACATGGCATCAGGTGATTCACCACGGGCCCTGGGCAAACATTTTTCCTTTTGTGCAATCCCTTTGGGAAAATTTTCCAATCTCCTCCCGTGCTCCACTGGTTTGCGTGCCCATGGACACGTGGCGGGCTCTGACTGGTTGGCGGGGCCACGGGCCAACAATTTTCCTTCCCCTTTTTCCCCAACACTTTGCCAAAATTTTAAGTTCACCTCCGCGCTTTGCTGTTCTGGCCTCCAGTGACACGTGGTAAAACGTGATTGGGCACGGGTCCTTCCTCTAAAATTTCTCCATGGCACCAACACTTAGTCGATTTTTCAAAATTTTCCCCTCGGACACATGGCGCCATCCGATTCACCGGTAGGCATGCGAGGAAAATATTCCCTTTTGAAAACTTTTCCAAACACTTGGTAAAATTCCAAGTCTACCACTGCCCTCCGCTACTTCCTTAGACACATGGCATCATCTTATTGGCTGTGGGCCTTTCAGGGGAAAATTTCCCACAAAAACTCTGCCAAGCTATAACTTCAAAAATACATGGAGTTAGGAGGAAAATTTTACCTTTTTGGAAAGATGAGAAAAAAATCTATCCAATGGTGTCATTTCTAGAAGGTTTTGAGTGCTTGAAAAGCAAAAAAAATATGACTGAGGCACAAGAGAGGGAAGAATGGAAGGGAGTTAGCTATAAAATGTGCAAGGGGAACATTTTGGATAACAGATCCTTTAGTTTTTCAATAATTATTCTGGGGTTCTGAAGATGAAGAAGAATCATTTAGTTTGAACAGGGCATTCTTGTTTCGTAATTGTATTTTCTTTTCTTCAATGGCATGAATTTCCAGATTTCATGCCACAATGAATGCTTCATCGAAGGTTCAGAAGGTTTGTACACAAGCTCTAGTGAATAACTCAATAAGTTTAGTTTGAGGTAACTAGAACATTAACTGGTTGATAAGACTCCGCTAGCAAGAAATGAAATATGTGATAGATTCATCTTCATACTGTCATGTTGAATACAGGTCGGTCATGGTGACCTTCTTAACTACATTGATCGAGAAGTGGTCCAGGAATACTTAAGCCACTTAGTTGAAGGAGTAGATGGAATTTATAGCTAAACTGTTGTACCAATTTAAGGTAAGTCCTGTTAGAGACATAGGAAATGTTTGTAAAAGCAAAGCGTCATCATGGAAAATTAGGTAGTACCCATGCTTGAATGACTACAAGTGTTGTTTGTGGTCCTCTTTACTGTTGAAATGATTGAACTTGTGAATTTCCCAATGTACAAGGTATGGGAAAATAGGAATGAATGGATGAATAGGCTCATTATAGATTTCTTCATAGGTCAGGAAGTTACGAGATCCAAAAACCGATGCTTCTAATCTCTGCATCTTTTCCATCATCATCCTAATGATTTCGTTGGTGGGTTATGAGGAATGGGTGCCTCCTGCAGTAAAGAGAGGTCGATGATGGGTGTATGGCGTTGAGGGCATCCAAGTACATGAGGGTGTCGAATATGAAAAATGTGAAGTGGGTATATATATAGGTGGAATGTACCTTGAATAGGTGACAGACAAAATTGGGGGATGTTGAGGATGCGTTTAAATAGGTGGGGTGGTCGCGATGACTCTTGTGGTAATGGGTGATAGAGATTTAGGGATAGAAAGAACCAAATTTTGGAAAGGGGTGTGGGTTGCTGACACTGGAGGTGGTTGTGATGCAATTGGTATATATGAGGAAAAGGGGGTAGATTGTTAGGATTATAACAGTTGTATAGATAAACAAGCATGAAATAAATAATGTAAAACAAAAAATAATGCAATAAAAACATAGACCCATATTTAACATTGTTCACCCAAAAATGAGCTACGTCCACCAGAAATAGCCAATCCTTATTATTCAGTCCAAAAAAAATCTCTCTCATAGTGTAGCCACACTTATGATGAGCCTCATACATAATGACCCTTTAAAGATATTAGGGTTTTTCATCATTTTGGGTAAACATAGAAAACCACCCATTAGATTTGTGACCTAATAATGAATGGTCCATATTTTACAATGCATAAATACATATAAAATGTGGATTTTGGGGGTGCTACCCCTGAACCTCACAAGGGGGGCAAACATCCCTTGCAACCCCCATCATTATCAGGTTCCATAACCAATAATCTCCCATTTGGAGACTGATTGCTCCAACTCCACTGCTATAACTCTTGTTTGGACTTTTCTTCTTAGCTTATTTCTTCCACTTCAAGCTTAATCTTGAAGATCCATAAAAGTTGAATGCAAATCCATTTTATCCTTTATCATTGTCTAAGTAAACATATCATTAGGATTATCATTTGTATGAATCTTCACCAACTCAAGTTACCCATCCTCCAACACCTGTTGTACGAAGTGATATCTTAGCTGAATGTGTTTGGTTCTGGAATGGAAGGTTGAGTTCTTTTCTAGGTGAATTGTACTTTGACTATCATTGTGTAACTTGCAATCCCCTTCATTCTTACCTATATCCTCCATGAACATGTTCATCCATTGTTAGAACATAATAATTAAGTGGTCTGGCCAACCCTTAATCAATATGGGTCCATCACTATTATATAGGTTAAATATTTAATAATATGAAATAGTTTTCTATTATTAAATATTCATACCTAGGTAATATACATTAGGTAAGTATTTAATAATGTGAATAATTTATGTTTATATTTATTAAATACACTCACCTAGGTATATGTGTCAACCATTTAGGTTGAAAAGGTGGGTCGGGAGACATACTCGATCACCTTATATAAAAAGGACTTTAGGTCCTCATTTGATATATTTGGGAAATATATCAAAGGTGTGCAAATCAAGTGATTTGGTTTTACCCTTGGTAAATAGGGTTTTAAGGAGGAGGTGATCTTACTGGATGTAAAATAAGTTCTCTTAAGTAAAAGGTTATTTTCAAAGTGGTTTTTACCCTATTGGGGTTTTCCACTATAAATATTGTGTCACCTGTGTTATTTATTTCCTGTAAGTATTTCTTTATTTACTTATGTTATGATGTAATGTTTATTTAAATATTTATTGTAACATTATATAATATGTAATTTGATTAAATCCATATTTATTAGAATCCTCAAATTCTAACATGGTATAGAGCAAGGTAAATTAAATAATTTGAAGATCAAATTTTTTTGTATTTTATTTATTTAATTTGTACCAGTTTTTTTAACCAACCTCGGAAAGGTAAATTAAATAAATTAAGATCAAATGTTTTGTATTTTAATTATTTAATTTGTACGGGTTTTTTTAACCAACCCCATGGAAAGGTAAATTAAATAAATTAAGAGAAAATGTTTTATATTTTATTTATTTAATATGTACGGTTTTTTCAACCAACCCGGAAAGGTAAATTAAATAAATTAAGAAATTTTTTTTTTATATTTTATTTATTTAATTTATACAGGTTTTTTAAACCAACCCAGAAGGGTATTTAAAATAATTGCAACCTAAAAGTTTTACTTTGTGAAGAATCAAGGTGAATTCACAGGTGGAAAATTTGGAAACTTCTTACCTTCCGTGAAAACTTGTGTAGAGGTAAGGGTAAAATATTTGAAAATATTTTTTTTCTATAGTTTTAATATGTGTAGGTTAAATTTTGTCAATGGTAAATGAAGGAGGAGACAAAGCTCCATCAAAATAGGATTTAAATTTTTTCCATTGGATGTGTGAAAAATGTTGTCTCCTCTGTAAATTCTAAGGTTTATGTCGAATTTAAAATTACATGACCTGGTAAATGTTTTAAATCTTTTTTTCATGAGGGGCCCTGTAATAAGGGTTATATGTATTTATTTTAAAAAAGTATATATACTATAGTTTATAATTTTTTATAGACTATATGTTGTTTTTTATTTATATTATATTAACTATATACCTCTTTTTTGAAAAGTGAATATATTTTTACATTATAAATTATAATAGGTTAATATAATGTATTAAAATATAACCTCCCTAATATTATATAGAAGAATAAATTTTAGAATTTCACATTCTAGAAATACACAACATGTTTTGAACTCCATTAAATTTGACGGTCAAAATGTCACAGCAAACCAAACATAAAGCAGTATGACGATCAGTCAAATATAAGTTGGCTAAATCTTTGTCTACATTAATTTTTTACAAATTTGTAAGTTGTTTTACATTCTTAGGGGTTTCTTTTTCACTTCTATATGGTCAAAAATTTGTTATATATAAGTCTAGGGTATAATGCAAAGCCTTTTATATTGCGGGTTATTATTTTGATAATGGGAGGTTAATTAATATGCATTGTAATTTAGTTATGATTAAATAGTTTATGTAGATCTATAAAAAATCTATTTCTATTAAAAAGGTTTTATTAATATAAATATGTATCTAACTCTGTGGTACATTGTATATTATTGGGGTGTGTTTTACTTGAAAATAATGGCAAACTATTTCTATCTAACAAAACCCAAATCTTGAATGGAACCAACTACAACATTTGGAAGATCAGGGTCAAATCAAGAACTTATGGATGAGGAAACTCTGGACAATTGTTTCTGAATCTGAGGTTTCTCCCACCGATCTTCAAGCAACTGTATATAACATGAATACATACTTGCAACGAATGCAAGAGGCTCTTTCCATGATTTTGCGCAATGTGAATGATGAGTACCTTCTACACATTGGTAATATTGAACATCCTAAAGAGTTATGGACACAACTAGAATCCATGCATGAAGGTACACGTTTATCTAAAATTATTAAATTAGTTTTAGAATTGCTTACAACTCCTATGAAAGGAGATGAAAAAGTAGTTAATTTCTTAGCTAAAATTAAAAATATTAAAGCACAATTAGATGGATGCAGTTGTGATTTAATTGGTGAAAAATTAATCTACTTTATTATTCACTTAAATATACATGAAATATTTAGGAATTTTATTTCTATCTTGAACTCTAAATATCAAAACGAAAATGATCTACCTGATTTAAATACCTTGAGTTCACTTTTGATACAGGAAGATAAAGTGATGATGAACTTTGAATCTAAGGAGAATGCCTCTCAGGCACTTCTTCCTTAGAATTCAAAGTTCAAACCTCGCAAGCCCTTCTCAGATCAAAAATTTAGATCTAAATTTTCTTTTGTTGATAAGAATTTTTTTTCTTCTGATCAATTATGTGTTAGCTTTAGTGGTAAATGTCACAAATGTGGTAAATTTAGACATAAAAAGGAAGATTGCAAAACTAAGAAACCTATCCATAAAAATAAAAAACAAATTATTTCTTCAAAATACAATTTAAGGAAAAAGGATAGCTCTAGTGATATTCCTAAAATGATTGCATTATATGTTGTGTTGTATTATTCCTCTAATTATGAATGGATTCTAGATTCAAGTGCATCAAATCATATGACTGGTGTTTCAAATTCTTTATTTGATGTTGTGAAAATCAATGAACGTGTGTATCTTGGTAATAACTCATCTTTAGAAGCAATAGAGAAAGGGAAAGTAAAATTTATCTAATGGTGTGTTGAATAATGTTTTATTTGTTCCTAAGCTCAAAAAGAACCTTTTATCATGTTCTCAATTAACTCATGATGGTTTGGCTATTAAAAATTTAAAAGATACTTGGTATATCAAAGATAGTAATGATAATATAATAGCTAAAGGAATTCAAAGAAATGGTCTTTATATTTATGATGATTTCCATTCTGCATCCTATTTTGTTTCTCAAAGTTTTAATAATTCAAAACTATGACATGAAAGATTTGGACATGTTAATTATATAAGTTTATATGAAATCGCTAGATATAATCTTGTGAAAGGTTTGCCTATGTTGTCTTCTTCTCAATGATGCATGTGAAGGGTGTTTAGGCTCAAAACAAAGTTCTAAACCCTTTCACTCACATCTTGAAGAGAGTTCCTCTTCCCCACTAGAACTTATTCATAGTGATGTTAGAGGACATCTTGAAGTAACTTCATTAAATGGTTCTTTATATGTTGTTACATTCATTGATGATTTCACCAGGATGATTTGGTCATATTTTCTTAAAAATAAATTTGATGTACTTGAGAAATTTAAGGAATTTAAAGCATTTGTTGATAAACTCTTCAAATTATAAAATTAAGAGACTTAGAACAGATAATGGGGGTGAATATGTTAGCCAAAGAATTTGAAATTTTTTGTATTGATTGTGGTATTAAAAGGGAATTATCTTCTCTGTCATGTTCTCCTTAATCTAATGGTGTTGCAAAATGTAAGAATAAAAACTATTTTAGATATGGCTCGCACTATGCTTCATTCTAGCTAGTCTTCCCAAATTTCTGTGGGCAGAATCAATGAACACAACATTTCTATTATTCTAAATAGGGTTCCCACCTAAAGCTATTCATTTTTCAACTCCTTTAGAAAAAATTCAAATGAAATAACTTGATATTTTTCATCTAAAATTTTTTGGTAGTCCTCGCTTCTTTATACATTCCTAAAAAGAAAAGAAAGAAACTTGATATGACTTTTTTCTCTTGTGTTTTCATTGGATATGGTATTAAACACTGCTGGTCTAAGGATTTATGACCTTGTAAAAAGGGAAGTAACTGAAAACTCCAATGTGGTGACTTTTGGAAAAATACTTTTATTCATCTGATAATGGTAAAGATGTTCCTAACTCTGTCAATATTTCTAATAATGGTTATGATTATGATATTGAGAATATATTAAATGGTCATGATGACATTTCTTGTGTTGATATGATAGATGCTTCTGAATCTACACTAACTCCCTAGTTAAGAAACCAAAATGGGCTCAATATGTGTTAGAGAGTTCTAATCATAATGATCTTAGGAAAATGACCAGAAGCCATCATATGTGCTATGCACTAGAAGACCGTATATGAACCTAAGTTCTCACATAAGTCTAGCAAGAATGCATTCACAGGATGAGAAGTGAATCATTGCAATGCATAGCTACAATGATAATGGATCCCTCCAATTGACATAATCAATGACCTAGGAATTGGTTTCACCTCTAGAAAAGAGAAGTATTAAAGGGGCTAAGAAGTTATGCAAAGTAAAACATAATACAGATGGAAGTATTGACATCCACAAAGCTGAGACTTGTTGCTAGAGGCTTCACTCAGAAACCTGGTATTGCATTATGTTGATACATTTTCCCTATGTAGCTAAGATAAGGTATTGTTATCACCTTATTTGTAAGGATTCCACTACAAATTGGGCCTGTAACATATTGGCTTCACAAAGTGGATTTTGACAGATGTCTTTTCTGAATGGTGATTTAAACTCCCCCCTTTACAATGAGCCCAACACTCCAAGGATTATAGAATAAACTGAGTAAGGGGAAAGAGATATGTTTGGAAAATGAAGAAATCCTTGTATGGTTTAAAGTAAGCTCCTAGATTGTGGTATGCGAAAACTAATTCTTTCTGTAAATAGTTAGGATTTGTTAAATGTTCTTCTGAAAATGATCTATATCATTACTTGCAAGAAGGCTCCCCATATTGTCCCATTGTTTGTATGCATGCAGATGATTTGCTTAAGACTTGATGATACCATTGCCTCTTGAATTTGTAGACTCCCAACCACCAAATTGAAACACTACTTATGAACCCATGCCATGATTTAGGTCTCTTACATCAAAATATTAGCATGGATTTATTTCAAGATCAACATTCTATTGTTCTCTCTGAATCATAATGTGCATTGGCCTCAAGGCCACTGAAAAAGTCCAACATGATTGATTTTAAACCAATTTCCACTCCTGTGGAATTTGTTGAGAAATGTAAAAGTTGATGGCCTAAACCTGCAGTGCGGACAGCTATTTTGGGCCTGGCAGATGTTTTTTCTGTCAGTTTGATGGTAGAATGAGCATCTAACTATGACTAGAGCTGAAAATGTTTCTCTATGTATTAGGAATATACTCCAAAGTTTATGCAAGAACCGTTATGAGAGATCATTGGACATCTTGCAAAATGTTGACTTTTCTAGATCTATTAAAGTTGTACGGTCAATTATCGGCTTTTCCATTATCCCTAAGAATGAAAATGCGTACCTTATGTCCCAGCTGTCCCGTGATGAAAATCATCCTGCTTCGGCATGATTTCGGACTGGCGATAATTCCATATCATATGGTGGATCTTTGGGGGTGTTTCCCCCAAACATCGCAAGGGTGCAAAGCCCCTTTTGCAACCCCCTTCACTATTAGGCTCCACAACGAATAGTCTCCCTGTTTCGAGACCGAATCGGCTGGTTCAACGTCCATCCGCTATACCTCTTGTCCCAACTTGTCTTCTTAGACTTATTTCTGGGACTTCAAGCTCAATCTCCGAACCGATCCACGAAATTGGACTGCAAATCTAAATTCTCCATCATTTTTGGCTAAGTAAACACATCCCTCGCGATTATCATCTGTATGAATCTTCACCAACTCAAGTTTTCCATCCTCAAACACGCGTGATCATATGAAGTGATATCTTGGTTGAATGTGTTTGGTCCACTGGAATCGGTCGGTTGAGTTCTTTTCTAGGCGAATTTCACCTCGCACTATCCTTGTGTCCCAACTTGTAATCCCTTTGACTGCTGTACCCAACTCCTCCATGGACTTAGCTGATTCATTCTTAGGACATAATGATTAAGTGGTCTGGCCCCAAACCTTGGTTAATATGGGTGCATCACTATTATATGCAGGTTAAATATTTAATAACTATGAAATATGGGTTTTCTTCTTGGTTGGGAGAGTTAGAACGATAGCCGAGGGGTCCCCAATAAACATTAGGTAAGTATTTAATGCTTTAAATCAATCTATGTTGCTATGGGACTAAAGACACTTTGATAGGCATGTGTATCAACCAATTACCTTAAAGGGGTGAATTTTGAGACATACCCGATTCACCTTATATAAAAAGGACTTTAAGTCCTCATTTTTTATATTCGAGAAATATATCAAAAGTGTACAAATCAAGTGATTTGGTTTTACCCTTGGTAAATAGGGTTTTTAAGAAGGCGGTGATTTTACTAGATGTAAAATAAGTTCTATTAAGTAAAAATTTATTTTCAAAGTGGTTTTTACCCTATTAGGGGTTTCCACTATAAATATTTTGTCACCTCTATTATTTATTTCCTGTAAGTA
Organism: Taxus chinensis; assembly: GCA_019776745.2. NCBI lineage: Eukaryota > Viridiplantae > Streptophyta > Pinopsida > Cupressales > Taxaceae > Taxus > Taxus chinensis. The sequence goes on from CM034148.1 coordinate 806,676,986, forward strand.
TTTCTTTATTTACTTATGTTATGATGTAATGTTTATTTAAATATTGATTGTAACATTATATAATATGTAAGTTGAGTAAATCCGTATTTATTAGAATCTTCAAATTCTAAGATCCATAACATTTCCTTACTTGCCTTATTCACTGCAACATATTCTCCCTCTGTAGTAGACAGGGAAACTACCTTCTACAACTTTGAGATCCAACTTAATGCCACACCACCAACTATAAAAACATATCCAGTAGTGCTTCTCCTACTATCCACATCTCCTACCATATCTAAATCCACAAATCCCTGTAAAGAATAATCTAACCCTCCAAAGAACAAGTGCCTACTACTAATCCCTCTCAAGTACCTGAGAATCCACTAGACTACCTTCCAATGTGCTTTACCTGGATTTTCCATATACCTACTAACAACTCCCACTGATCTGGAAATTTATAGCCTGGTACAAACTATGGCATACATGAGGCTCCCAATTACTAAAGAATATGGAACTCGTTCGATATAATCTTTCTCATCTTGTTGTTGGGCATTGCTATTTACTTAATCTAAAATTCCTGGGCAATGGTTTACTAACTGGTTTCACATTATGCATCTGAAACCTGTCTAACACGTTTTCTACATAGTCCTCTTAAGATAACACCAATTTCCTATTTTTCATGTCTCTCTTGATTTGCATACCAAGGATTGTCTTTGTTGTGACCAAATCTTTCAATGTAAATGTTTGTGCAAGATTTTCCTTTAGCTTTGCAATTTCCTACATATTAGACTCTTCTACAAGCATATCGTTTACATATAATAGAAGAATAATGTAGCTCCCATTATGTAACGTTTAAATTAAACACAATAATCTTAATCAAATCTAGTAAAACCATTCTCATGTATAAAAATATCAAACTTTAGATATCATTGTTAAGGAGCTTGCTTGAGCCCATATAGGCTCTTCTTCAACCTGCAAACCAATTTCTCCTTACCCTTCACCTCATACCCAAGTGGTTGTTGTATATAAATCTCCTCCTCTAAGTCGCCATGGATAAATTTCTTCTTGACATAAAGTTTCTCTAAGTGTAAATATTCAACAACAACTAAACTTAATATAGTACGAATGGAAGACATATTTACAATAGGGGAGAAAATTTCATCAAAATCGATACCTTTCTTTTGTTCATATGCCTCCACTACAAGCCTTGCTTGATATCATTTCTTTCCACCTTTTTCTTCTTCTTTCACATGGTAGACCCATTTGTTCTATAGTACTCTCTTTCCAGCCGTAAATTTGATCAAATCCCACATTTTTTTCTTCTCTAGGGACTCCATCTCCTCATTCATGCCACACTCCCACTCCTTAATAGATTCCACTTGTAGTACCTCATCAAATCTCTCTGACTCACCACTATCTATTAGTAATAAATAATATAGAGAAGGGGAAAATCTTGTCAAAGATCTACTAATACGTTGTGATCTTCTTGCTAAAGATGGGGGTGTCAAGGGATCATTACTTGCTTGCTATTCATTTTCTTGAATTTATGATAGAGGTTCCAATACTGACACTAGATGTCATTCTCTGCCTATAGAACTGTTAACCTTGGTACTTGTAGGTGGATATTTTCCACCCAAGAGTTCATTTTTAGGAGTTATATCCTCAACCAATTCTTCTTTGGGATTTTTATCATCTTGTACCTAATTCTTGTACATTCTACATTCACGCCAAACAACATCACAACTCCTAATTATCTTAGATTCATCTAGATCCCCAAAAAAATTTCCATAATCACCATTGGAGCCATAGCCTTTGAATGTACAACGTTTGGCTTTTGAATCTAATTACTTCTTGTTTTCTTTATTAACATGCACAAATGCCTCTGAACCAAATATTCTTAAAAATGAAATGTCTACCTCTTTCCCAGTCAAGGATTCTTTGATAATTCCTCCATCTAGTGCACTAGAAGGCCCATGGTTGATAAAGTACACAACTATATCTATGGCCTCTACCCAAAAGTGAAGAGGCAACCCTACATGCAATCTCATTAACCGTGCACACTCCATTATTTTTCTATTCATCCTCTCACTAACACCATTTTGTTGTGGAGTACTGGGAACTGTTTTATCTCTATGAACCCCATTCAAGGAACAATAATCATAAAATTTCTTGTTGCAGTACTCACCACCATTTTCAAATCTCAAATATTTCAATTTAAAATTACATTCATTTTTAGCAAGTGCTTTCCATTTCTTAAATGTATCAAATACATCAAACTTACGCTTAATTCAATATACCCATACCTTCATTGTGGCATCATCTATGAATGTGACATAGTATAGAGAACAACCATGAGATGCAACTTGATCCGGCCCCCATACATTTGTATGAACTAGTTCCAACTTTTTATCTTTCTTGGTATTCCTTGCCTTGAGAAATCTAACACTTTTTTTCCACAAAAAATGCAATGCTCACAAAACTCTAAGTCAAATTTATTCAAACTTAAAATCTTACCTTTTTCATGTAGAATTTTCATGCCCTTCTCACTCATATGTCCCAATCTATTATGCCAGATGTTGGTATTCTCGTCTGAAGTAGACAATATGGTCAAAAAATTAGATATAAAAGTAGATAAATAAAGAGTTCCTACTTTCTTACCTTATGCCACTACCGAGGCACCCTTGGAAACTTTCCAAGAATCTGAATTGAATGTGAGTGTGCAACCTTCAGCACCCAACTATCCTACAGATATGAGATTTATCTTGAGGCTAGATACATGCGTCACATCTCTCAATATCCGTGTATTTCCATTTTATAATTTCAGGTGTACATTTCCCTTCCCGAAAATGTTACACGGATCATCGTCGCCCAAATAAACCTATCCAAAATTTCCCTAGACATACTCTTTAAAATAGCCCTTATTAGGGGTTGCATGGAAAAAGGCACCTAAATCTGTTACGTAAGATTCTACTCTAGTATCAAGAGAAAGTATAAGAGTGTCCTGAATGATATTACCTTTCATATTTTCCTCTTTAATACCTTCAGGCTAGTTTTCTTTATTTTCTTTGAACTAAAAATCATTTTTAGGATGTCGTCTCTTTCCACAATTCCAACAATTAATGCCTCTACTCCTATATTTGGATCTTCCCATCTTTGATTTAGATCTCCCACGAGCCTTACTCTTTGATTTCTCCTTGCTCCTCCCTCTACTCTCCATATTCAATGCATTTCTAGAAGAAGAATTTTCCTCTGTACTTTTCCTACGCATTTGCTCATAAAATGACATTGACTACATATTCAAATTTATGATAAGTAGATGATGTATTACTAACTTCCATTACTAAGTTGTCCTAACTTTCTGGAAAAGAACATAGGAATAATAATGCTATAACCTCCTCATCAAATGGGATATTAACTAAATATACATAATTTACAATGCTTTGGAAATCATTAAGATGGCTAGATACAGATCCACCTTCTTGCAATTGTAGATTGAAAAATCATTTCATCAAATAAACTTTATTGAATGCACTAGGTGTTTCATATAAATTAGCTAGGGTTTTCATCAACTCTACCTTACTCTTCACCTGTGAGATATTTGAATCTACAGACGATGCCAGACTCAATCGAATCACATCGAGAGCCTTCCTATCCAAAAAATGCCACTCTTCATCAAACATGGTTGAGGGTTTTACTTCTTCCCCTCCCAATGGTAGGTATAGATCATTTTTATATAGGTAATCTTCCACCTGTATTTTCCATATCTAGTAATTTCAGTTGTCAAACTTCTCAACTCTAAACTTATTCTCCTTTGCCATTGTTACTTCTCCCACTCAAACAAAAATCCCTCTATGAGTATATTATCAAAAAATAAATCTCAAATGTTCTTTGATACCAGTTGTATAGATAACAAGCATGCAATCAATAATGTAGAAAACGTAAAACAGAAAATAATGTAATAAAAACAAAGAAACGGATTTAACGTGGTTCACCAAAAAATTGGTTACGTCCACCAGAAACAACCAATCCTTATTATTTAGTCCAACAAAAATCTCTCTCGCAATGCATCCACACTTATAATGAGCCTCATACATAATAACCTTTTAAAGATATTAGGGTTTTTATCATTTTGGAGAAACATAGAAACCCACTTGTTAGATCTGTGACCTAATAATGAATGGTCCATATTTTACAATGCATAAATACATATAAAATGTGGCTTTTGAGGGCACTACCACCAAACCCCCATTGGGGCATGTGGCCCCTAGACCCCCCTTGCAACCCCCTTCGTTAGTAGGATCCATAACCAACACATATAGGGTTATGCTCAAGGAAGTCAGTGAAGGAAAGGTTGACACCATGGGTGCAATAGATGTCATTGGGGCAGTGGTTATGGTAGAGGTGGAACTTAAATAAGAGACTACAGGGTGAATACTGATGAGGGAAGCACCGAGCTAGTGGTAGATGATGTGGAAGTGGGTGCAATGGTAGGAAGGATAGATATATGCATGCCATATATTAACTTTCATGAGGAGTCCCAAGTAGATGAGTGGTTGAGATAGTATTGTAGGGATGTTGGATTCTAATCAAGGAGACTTATGAATTCCTCTTCTCTGGTAGTAATGGGGATAAGCTGAGTCAGATCCATTAGTGACAAGATGGCCAGTGGTGATGGACTAGGTGGGAGTGGTTGACGGTTGACATGAAATACAAGGGCATTAGTTTGGATACGAGTAAACACCATGTGAATTAGTGTAGACTTGGTATGACTATATTCTATAAATGAAACAGAAAAGAATAGAAGCAGAGAAGGAAAATGTCCCGGGGGTAAATTTGGTTAGTGTTTTAATTAAAAATCAAACACAGAAACCGATGACTGATACAAGGGAACTGACGATGGTTATGATAACTGATACCAATCACTATGGAAAGTACCTGTTTCAGAAAATGAAATATAATTGATGAATATGAACTAGGGAAACTGTATCTATCAGAGATATCAGAATGTTAGGAGATATGATGGTGTCCTAAGGACAAAAAAAAAGAAAAGAATAGGTGATGAAGGATATTTTAGGTAAAATAACCAAAATAACCAGAAGCTGACACCAATTAGGTAAACTAACAATGGTCATATGAAAAATGAAAAAATTCTCTAGATCGACGTTGATTACTATGAAATTAGAAGAAATGAAGAAAAAAATGGATTTTGGTGAATTAAACTATATGAAGGGCCAACCCCGAAATATGAGAAGGATAAGATGAGGTCATGACAAACCAAGAAACAACCAAAATACTCCAACTATGATGGGGAGTGTGAAAGGAAGAATAAAAATGAAGAATTGTAACTCACACCTCAAAACGCAAGTCAAGAACAATGCTAAGAAAAACACGTAATCCTAAAAGTAAATTTGTTTTAGCTTATGCTATTAAGATTGACTTATGAATTTAGAAAAAAAAATTTGGTTGGGAAGGCATACTACGAATAAGGAAATCTAAAGGTGATGTTTTAGGTTATGTTATGGTAGGGGCAGTCCTTTCTCTAAGGTGATGACTAGATAGATAACTAGTTGGGCACCCATTGTCAATCCTCTGATCATGTGATCATTGAAAACTTCTATCAGGTGGGATGTTGTTTTAAGAAGATGTGTAAATTCAAATTTTTACATTTTGGTAAAGAGAGAAGAGACAAATGTGCTTTCTATAGTTCAATTGTGTTAACCATCAGCTAGGCATGACTTCCAGCATATAGGTTGCTCTCATTTTCAAATGTGAGCTAAATAATGCAGCATACAAGGATGAAATGCAGCAAATTTTATAACCTAAATTGACAATTATATTTGATGAAGAAAAGGATGAATAGGTAAAGAACATGCTATTTCACTACTATGCAAATGTAAGAAAGAAGAACTGGTTCATTTTAAGCACCAAATGACAAATGTCGTTTTAGAAAAATAGAAGAAAAGAATATTATCAGGGAGAAGATTAAATGTGGATTTTTCAAAAGAAAAGAAACACACAAAAAAGGTTTTCTTATATGAAGAAAAATGTAATGAACCCAAGAGAGGGTCCCACTGGGAATTCCAATTTTTTTTCTAAATAGTGTACATACGTAAGAGAAAAATAGATAAGGTAGGGATGAAGAGGAATACCTATGAATGAAGGTGGAAGGTAGAGTGCACATGTTCTAATTTTCCAATCCAATGCTGATTGTGAGAACTTCCTTTTTGCTAGGAAGAAGTACTTGTGAATAAAAAAAAAGACTAAAAGAGGAATATTAAATAATATATATCAGTTGACTACCTAGCGTATGCTAGATCTGGGAAGTGTGATACTTCCTATATGGTTGTGAACCCACTGTTTAAAACAACTTAATGCAAGATATGATGTAAACCAATTATGTCCTATTGTAGTTGATATAATTTAGGTGTCTCATTCTAAGTAAAATAAACCAATCTAATATAATAGGCTGGGTTATTATCAGATCTAGAAGTTAGACATGTAAATAAGGTGGTTAGGACAGGTCAGGGTCAAGATTTAGGTGATTTTGTTTATTTAGGTAAATGTTATGGAGTTGTTGTTATTAGAAGGTTTGCTAGACACAGAGACCAACATCAGTCTGGTATGACCAATGTTGTTTAAGGGGATACCGATGATATTTTGGGTTATCTGGCATCGATAGGGTCATGCTGATAGAAATTTATTGAAGTTGGTTTTTGATGATTCTCTTAGATTGCACAGAGAATGGGAAGAAAATAGTGAGGTTGATGACAGTGTTAGGAATAGTCAGAGATGTCTAGGGTTAGGTTTGGGAGGCTGGGAGGTTGTATGTGGTCAGATAAAGGGATTGAAAGGAAGGTAAGAGGTGATGTGATGTAATGGAGATTAGAAATCCTAAACAGAAATGAAGAAACTGATTTAAATAAATATATGGGAAGGTGTGAATCCAAATGTAATTACAAGTGTTTGCATACCTGGTGGTTGGATGGAGGTGATGGCTGATCCATGGAACTAGTGGTCAGTGCCATGGCTATTCTTCTCAGAATGTTATCGTGAATCCTTTCCTTTCATATCAATGCTTCGTTACTAGTTCAAGATTTTTGGATGTGCAAGAGTACTCTGGTGCATGCTTGCATGCAAATCTCTCTACTCCAAAACTAGAATAATTCTTCCAACCTCTCAAAAAAGGATACAAAAGTGAATATATGGTAACTGATGATGGTTTAGGGTGACTGGTGTTAGTTTTGGGTTGACCGGCATCGGTTAAGGTGTGAAATCCTAGATATGCTAAAATTGACAGATCTTGGCAATCTTTTTTGCCAGCTCTGTCCATTTTCCCGAATCAAAATGGAATGTCATGCTTAGATAAGCAGGAATATAGTTAGAGGAAGAATAGGCATGTGATTCTAGGGTTTGAACTAATTCTTAGTTAATTAAGGTACGTAGGACTAAGTATTAGTTAGCTATGGCAAGTGGATATTGAGTCCTGGCAAAAAGGAAACATGGTAAGAATAGGTTTATGGATGAACCATCAGAGTCATAGGAAACCTTAGGTTAGTGGGACATGCGCTTTAAGGTGACCTCTAGATTTTAAAGAATTTGTCTCTTCTCTTGAGTGTGAGATGAGGGTTAGGAGAAAAAATTAAAAGAAGGTAAAACTAAATAAGGCGATGTGCTAGAATAGATCCTATAAGGGATAAAGAGATATATAAATGAGATTCTTTAAATAGTTCTAAGAGCATTGCAGCATGATCTACCTATTTTTTAGAAACACTTTAGATTTAATCAAGGTCTGCGAAGGTGGAATGCATGACAAGCATAAGTAATAGATAAGTTAAACCCAAAGGCATATAACACGATTGATTTTATAAATTATCTAGAACTACTAAGCATGACAGAATGACTCAAAATATGAAAACCAACAATGCACAGAACAAGAACTTGATTTATAGAGGAAATAATACATAAGGATGGAATAACATAGATTACTACTTCCTTACAAATGAGTCTTATTAAGACTTGGCTAATACAAAATTGAACCTTTGAATTCTTTTTACAACTTCTTATTCCCTTTTCTTCCAAAATATCTTCTCCTTCTTCCTTTGAATGGGACATCTTGTTATAGTTGTTTGTGGATTTTTTTTTTATGTCTGGAACCAGGGTTTCTACTGGAAGAATTTAATGATCTTTCCCTTCTAGGTTAGCACAGATTACTACTTCCTTACGAAAGAGTCTTACTAAGAATTGGCTAATACAAAACTAAACCTTCAAATTCTTTGTACAAATTCTTGTTCCTTTTTCTTCCAAAATCTCCTCTCCTTATTCCCCTAAATGGGACATCCTGTTATAGTTGTTTATGGCTCTTGTTTTGACGTTTGGAATCGGGGTTTCTACTGGCAACATTTAATGATCTTTCCCTTCTGGGTTAGTATCTCAAATATTTATTGAGATATTTTCATTTTAATTTTAATTCACCCAACTGTCACCTATGGAGTCAATTATAATCCTTTTCTGATGCATGGAGAACGAATGCTTACTTGAGAGTCCTTTTTGAAATTGGATTCCCTAATATGCACATGAGAGACACGTGGTGGGTACGTGCTATTTTGGGAGGATTCCTATTTTTCATTACTGAAAGGAGCGATCGAGTGACACGTGGAGGGCACGTCTTATGTTTACTATGTTTTTGAATTTTTAACTCACGAGGGAATATATATCGGGCTTGAGACAGATGGATGATGTGGTGCAATGTTGAGATCCTCCCTTTCTTTATTTATGCCCATCTTGGGCCAACAAGACACGTGAACACCTTTCGCATTCAATTTCATACTTAGCCAATTCTAAGTTGAGTGAACAAAAGAAACAAGGGCCGGGGGTGACAACAAAATAGTGATCAAAAGAGGTCTCTCTAAAAGGACTTTACGGTTATGGTGACTCAACTAGGGATTCTGTGCCAGTCATGGAAGAAACTGATGATCCCTCTGCTTTAAAAATCAAAATGTGTCCCAACAAATGCCACTCAGATCTGCTACAAGGCAACCTGATATCCAAGCCATTCTTCCTCTGTTGTATATGTCTTTCTTTGCAAGGTATGGAAGGCGTGATCCAGCTTGATTATCTCCTTATGTGAGGAATTTTGGAGATTCTGCACCACTACATGCAAGAAAAAATCTAGCTAGATGATAGGGTTTAAAATGTCTTCCACCTCAGCCACACTAGAACTCTCCTTTAAAGACTAAAAGACAGTCTTATCTAAGCATTTAGAAACCAGGAGTTGTTGAATTTGGTCCTTTTTGAGGATCGTAGAGTCATCGGGAAAGGGAGAAGGGAATACCAACTGAACTAGTTCGTTGATTCTCTACTTCCTATCCTTGATTCCCTAGTGGAGTTGTGTCAAGAGATTATAGAATTTGATGGAAGCATTGTTATAGCTAAGAATATTATGTATTTTAGCGGAAATTAGCTGCATGTCTGTAATCCCTCTCAAGGGTATATTACAAAGCATTATAAAGCTTCTGAATCAAGAATTTTGATTCAAGGACCTTGGCAGACACCACACTAGTGATGGTGGAGGTTGCGGTTTCTACACTGGAGCACAATTCCCATGCATCATATATGAATTGTAGCATAGGAACTAAATTCATTGCCTTAAAAAAAATTCTGTCACAACAAGAAGCATATAGTTCCTATACCAATGTTACAATCCCCCCCTTCTAGGATTTTTGTCCCAATTTTCTTGTCAAATCCTTGATCGTTTCCTCTGATGATTTAAGCTTTGTTTGGAGGTTCTCCTTCTCATATTTAATGGAACACATCTATGAATAAGTTGTAGCCACTTCCGCTTTCTTTAAATTGAGCTCCTATTGGAGGATCCCTTTCTCCTCTGAGAGTGAATTAGCCGATGACTCAGATATGGTGAGCTTGGTTACTAGGGTTTTAACCTCAATTTGAGAATCTGCAAGGAATTCTTGCAAAGTTTCTCTATTTCTTTGTTGTTTCCCTTTAGCTCAGCTTGATGGCTAACCACAGTGGCCTCTACTCTGTGAAGGCTTGATTTTTCCTTCTTCAGCTGATTTTTTAGTTTCAAATAGTTTGTTGTGACTACCATTGTGGTCTCGTTCATTAATTTGACCTTGTCTTGGGGTCGAAACTTTGAAAGGTCTACCATAATGGCACTGATAGAGTATCAGGTTGCATTTGTTCTACAGGTTTGGATACCTGGGGAATGAGTCATACAATAGTTAAAAATCTCTGTTGATGGTAATATAATGACCACATCTACTTCGTCACTCCCGCAGACATTTCCTTCTTCTTATTCTTGCTCTTCTATTGTCTTGGGTGGTTTTTAATGGCTTCATCTTGACTTAGAAATTCAAAATAAGAAGAGATAACCCCACCCACAAATGGGAACCTAGGTGGAAAGACATAAGGAATGGTTGCTTGCGGTTGAGGAAATGAAGTCACTATGGTGGAGGAAGGGTCTACCACCACATGGTGGGGGAAATTTTAGGATGGTGAAGGAATGCCGAGAGGGAACAGGGTCTCCGGTAGAGGAAGGGATTGATTTGGGGTTACTTACAAGGGGAAACCACTAAAAAGGGAAGAGGGTGGTGGAGGAGGAGATTTAAACAAGACTCCTAGTGGAGGAAGAGGCGTAGGAGAAATAGGAAACACCACAAATTTCAATTTTTTATGTGGGGGGTTTGGCATTGGATCTTCCGTAGCAACCTCACCTAAAGGGATAGTCATAGGTTATGGTGCTAGAGTCTGGGCTAGAATATTGTTGGGGAATGGAAGGTTGGGGTGGAATAGGAAATTATTTTTGTTGAGGACTAGAGGACTCCGTGGTCTATCTTGTGGACCGATCCGGAATGATAGTGACCATATCCCCATTTTCTATATCAGATGCATGATCCGTGTCCCAGAACTCTTCCTAATGTTCATCACTAGGGATGACCTCAAAATTATGGGTGGTCTTGCCAATCTCTTGCCTATATTTCCAATAGGCCTCAATATTCTCCACAATCCCTCTTTTTGAAGGCTACTTGGAGTCCCTTTGTCATGGTGAGAGTGGAGTAATACTTATATTTTCCCTGGTGGAATGTCTCCCAAACTGGGGTTAGAATGTCCTTGAGCTTGAAAAATATGTCGGGTGAATCTTCTTGGGGACACCACCTTACTCCTAAAAATTCCCTTAGCTCATGGATGTAAGAGTCAGGGACTTTGTTAAGGACTAGGGTCTTAGCCATTTTTTGGTTTGGGTCATACCTCCAAGAGTCTTAAATTAAAGAAAACCTATAAGAAGCCAACTTCTTCATAAGGCTATTATTCACCCTCCTTTTTAGTATAGTGATTCCTCCATTTATCAAGGGGAGATAAAAAAGCACCTTCTTCTTCCGTCTTGAGCTAAATTCAATGTCCAGAAGTACTAGCTACCTGGCTATCTCTAGGAGAACCATTCGCTCCATGAGGACCCTGGGAAGTAATTAAGATTCTTCCTTGAAACCATGTAGGTGAATAATAGAATGCCCTCTGGGAAAACAAATAATCATAGGAGTGTAAGGGGTCGGAAAGGATAGATTGCACTAAGTCATTCATCCTATTTTGGATCCCTTCTGGATCAATTTTGAGTAAGAGGGGCTCCATGAAATAATTTAAGAACTCATATACATCTGACGAATGGTAAAGTATATGTGTCCATGTAGATATTGGAATGACCTTTTGCGGGTCCATTTCCGTAACCCATATATCTAAAGTCGTAAATTGCTTAAAATATTTAGTGCTCTAATAAAGGATGAGATGAAATAGATAGGATGAATACCTGAATGTTGAGGTAACCGAGAGTTGGGCAAGCTGCTCACAAATAGATCTTGCGATGGCTTTGGCGAAATAAAAATAGTACGTCTATTACTTTATGACATACCTCATTCAAAATAAGGTTTCCATCTACCAATCCTCCATGCCTTTGTTAGAATCCTTTCATAAAATGAATGTTAGCTTGGAACATGCATATTGAGAATCTGCTTGAAGTAATTTCAATGGAATAGGAAACCCTGTGGTCCTAAATCCACTTGCATCTATTTTTTTCAACTCCCTATTAAGGAATGGGTATTTATTTTGGCATTGCACCTAGAAAATTTGGAGCTTGGGCATATCATTGAAGCTCGATGTTGGGTCATAAGTTAGGGCTAACATGTCCCTAATGGCCTATGGTTTGATCACCATTTTAGACTTCTTCCTAGACTACTATGGGCTCCGGGGTTGAAACAGTCTACACACATCCATATGAGTTGCGGGAAGGGGTGAACTAAGGGAACCGTGTATTGATCGAGCATTGTGCTCTAGATTCTAGAGCCAAAAGATTCAAAGTCTCCCAGTTTGAGAAACTTGGCGAAAGTTTCCTCCCTCAAAGCTTTAGGATTCTTTTCGAGGGCTGGATCGAAGACATTATCGGTGGGGTTAGAGATCACAGTAGGGTCGCTGAACCAGGAACCTCCATCTGGAAACTTCAATCTTGGTTGTAGATACCGAGGGGGAATTGGTTATCTTGCATAAGATTTTACCAATGGTGCATAATTGGAGGCTGTTATGGTGTCTTTTTGAGTGATGGGAAAGGCTAGAATTTCCTTAACTCTGATGTTAAGTAATTGATTCAGAGGCTCTAGCATTTGGAATGAATCTCATTACATGCTCCCAATACCTTAAATAGTTGTTCCTTATTTAAGAGTAATGGCTCACACATAAGTCAGGTCACCTCACATAATGCACCCTCTCTAATTAATGAACTCGAGCACCACACTCTAATTTTTCAAGGTATCTTGTGTCACTTCAATATATTTTTCTCTTGAGTGCTAAGGAAATCACTGGATCATTAATTTCAGGGATAAAATAGAGAAGTACACTCCCTCCAAAAATTCAAAAGGGGGTAAGGTTCCTCCATGAAGGACACGTGTCTGGGACACTTATTAAAGGGAAAAAATAGACAAAGTAAATAATATAAAGCAAACTATACATATAATACAAATTTTGCAAAGGGACTTACATGAAAGGATTTAAGTGAATTCTGTTCACCGGAATTACTAAAGAGTCACCTTCCATTATTTTTAGATCAAATACATTATGCTTTTTGCATGCATTGATTCTGAAGGGTCCCGTCCATAGTGAGTCAAACTTTTTGTGATTCCCAGGTTTGGTAGCTTGTGCATCTCATTTCAAGACCATAGTTCCAACTTGGAAGTTTGGTTCTAACATATTTTGATCAAACCAAGTATTGATCACATGTTGGTGGCTAATCATGGCCTCATGAGTAGACTCTCGCTTCTCTCAGAGATCTATTAGCTCGATAAGCCTCACTTGCATTTCCTCATTCTATTCTACCTCAATTTATTTCATATTTGTAATGCGGGGATCTCCAGGGAAATTGGCATCACAACTCTTTTCCCATAAACTATCTCATAAGGCAAAGCCTTCAAGGTCTTCTTTAGGGTGATCCTGTCAACCCATAAGGTTTTCTTGATATGCTTATGCCATAACTTATTATGTTTATGCCCCATTCACTTTATGAGTCTTATTAATATATTATTGGTAGATTCCTCCAAACCATTTCCTTGTGGATAATAATTGGAAGACGTCTTTAGGTAGATCCTTTGTTTTACCACAAAATCAGATACTTTGGCTCCCATAAAACCCTTAGCATTATCCAATATGACAGTGTGGGGGGGGGGGGGGGGGGGGGGGGGCAAAGCATGTATTTATATCTTGTAGAAGGCCTAGGATCACATTTCTCATGGCCTCTTTAAGGGTGAACACTTCTACCCATCAAGTGAAGTATTCGGTTGCCATGAAGATCCATTTATGGCTTGTGCTAGAAGTTGGATTAACCATTCCAATGAATTTCAGACCCCATTGGGTGAAGGGTTCTTCTACTAAGATGGGGTTGAGGGGAAATTCTACCTTCATTTGGGGGCCAATGCAAACCTGGCATACATTACACCTATTTACCTCTAGCTGACTTTCAGTTAATAGAATTAGCCAAAAATATCCTACTTGTAGGATTTTTGTGGCTGTAGTCTTGCCAAAAAGTGACCTTTAGAACTTCTATGATGCAATTCATGTAATATGCTAGTATCATCCCTATTTATTAGGCATCTGAGTAGGATCCCATTAAAATTCCTCTTAAAAAGGAAGTCCTCAATTATGATAAAATTGATCCCTTGTTTCCTATAATTACTTCTCTTTTTCAAGGGGAGATGACTAGGATTGTAACGTCTCTGGTATGACTATTACTGTGATGTCTTCCACTCTTGACATTACAAATGTTGACATGTGATTTGTCTTAGGAAGGTGTACTCTTATGATTATTGAACATCATTTTTGTAATGGATAATTGATCATATGTTGAAAAGGTTCACTTTGTTGTGATTTCTTCATACTTGATAATGAGGCCATTTATCTCTTTGTATAACTTCAATTCAATTTTTAAAAGATGATGAACTTGTATTGTGTAGAAATAATTTATCTTGTGTAAACAACAAAAATTTGGATCAATTCCATTAATCCAAGGTATGCTTTAGTTCTTCTTACATGTTCGTCTTATTGTCTTGACATTCGGAAAAGGAAATTGAAGCTAGACTTGGACTTGATTTGTTTACAATTATGAAGAATTTTTCTTCAGGGATCCTTGTTTGGCAATAGGATTTAGGGTTATAGGCCTGGGTTTTCTTGTTAAATGTTTAAATTTTGAATAGCGTATAAGGACCTTAGACCTAATAATAAACTACTAAGGTTGATACCTTAGCCTAAGGGTCAGATCTAACCTAAGTGAGCATGTTCTATATTTATTAAGTTTGAACTATACCCTAAGGTAAATAAGACTTACCTAGGGACTAAGGTTGATTTTCTAACCTAATATTAATCTAACCTAAACTATTGCTAACCTAAGGGGTACCTATGAACTACTTGGAAATTTGCATGGTCGGTGGCATCGGTTTTTAAGGCATTAAATGGAATTGATTTTGGTTTAAATGCTACAGACTACTAATTTTGGCGGAGGCATAGGGATTTTAGTGCATGCCTAGTTGGCATCACAACACAATGGAAATTGCATGCAAATTTAAAAGTAAAGTATCACCAAAAATGGATGGCGGTGATGTGAAAAAATGGGAGGGAACTGGTTTTCCTTCACATTAATTGATTTCATTTTTGGCGAAGAAACTTCCTAGGAAAAATGCATGGAGGATTTTTAGAAAGGTTGTTTGATCTTCAATTCATTTTTATTTTTTCTCTACATGGGGTTTTATTTTTTGGTTCTTTGAACCAATCGTTCTATTTTGGATATAGTTGTTATTTTTCTCATACTGGAGCTATTTTGGACTCTGTGGAAGTATAAGAAGAAATGGAAGTTTTGGGAGTGCTTGACATTGCATGAAGAAGAAGAGGCTATTGAGGCTCGGATGGGAAATCTTTTGTAAATCAGGAAGAAGATTTATCATGAATGATAGGCTCTACCCATTAAGCTATTTACTTTTACTTAAATGTTTCATTAAAAGAACTCTGCTCTTGGCGAACAAATGGGTTTTTATGTGATGTTTGAACTTGCTTTCGATAATTGTAATTCTCTGTATGGATTCACTGTATGATAGAAATACATTCAGGGTTTTGTTTTCTTTGTTACGAAAATGATTGATTCATGCTTAACTTATGTTTGAACTTAAGATGAAGTCATTTCTTTTTTGTACACTAGTTACGTTGTGCTACAAATAGTTAGTGAATTTTTTGATGATTGGACTTGAATGAATCTTCTCAAATTCAATCTATCTATTAGACATTGCTGATAGTTTAACCTACTTATGTGATCTGAGGAATGTTTTATTCAGTCGTATCTTCTCTGGTGTGAGGTAGAGTGTTTTAATATTTCCTTTCTTGATTCATCTTGCTTTGAATGATTGGTTCTTTTTACTTTAATAAGAAATTATAGTTGTTACTGTAGGAGCTCGTGTTAATTAATGTTGAATAGTAGAGAAGCTCAACTTTTTCTAACTTGAAGGAATTCTTGAATGGAAGTTTAGACTGTTAGGTTAATTAAATATGCATTATATACTTAATTATTTAATTAATGTTATTAATTAAATAATGTTGTTATATGGTTATATTTCTTCATAACCATCTAATTGTCATTATATGTTGTATACGGGTGTGGTTATATTGTTTTAACAATATAATTATAATTATTCATTTATGCTTCCCGGATGTAATATTGGAAGCTTATGTAATCTAGAATATGGTTGCACCATGTGCAACTTAGTTTCTTGTTTGTATTCAGTTGTAAAATACCTATAAGTATTGTAGGTCTTTCCTATGTAAATGGTTGATTGAGTTTAATACAATTATCACAGGCTTCTGCGTCCTGTTTCTCAATCTACATTTGGTACCAGAGCAAGAATATGGACATGTGAAGCAGCAAAGGGTTGGAGAAAGGTTGCAGTAGGAAGAGAAGAGTCATGGAGAAGAAATTTGCTTTCAAGGAGAGCCTGTGTCATCCTCCAGTAACTTCCCAGACATCCCTGCATCTCCACAACCCCATCTTGTTGTTCCAGGTAAATGTAAAGCAAATTTTTTTGCACTTGGTGCTAGGTGCACTAGTCAAAATTTGCTCCCTGGTATAGAAAATTTTAAAAAATATATTTTTTCCCCATTAGGTGTTTTGTCACTAAACTTGGTGATAATGTTAGATGTAACTAACATTAGAGCTCCTACCAAGTCTAGAGGACTCTCTGCTAAAATTAGCCTAGCTCTACATTCGGAGGAAAATCTACAAGTTAAGCCTTGCATTGATTGGGGGTCTTTCAACTGGATTGCCTTACACCGATTTCAGCCTAGATTTACATTTGCACCGAGTTGTGTTTTGTAAGGGTTGAGTTGCTTGTTAAAGAAGCATTTTGTATTAACATAGAAACCGAGCCACATTGTATTGACCATTCCAATAGACCACAAGTGATTCAATTCACTGTTTATGCATTAGGAAGTTGTATTTTGACCACAAGTTGGGTGTGCCTATACCCAACTGAGCCTTGTTTACAGCTACATCTATATAAAACATTGTACAAAATCCATCAAATGAACTGTTTTGAATGGTTAAGCTCCCTTGCGATGGTAGATCCTACAATATAAACATCTATAATTTTTACATAGTCCATGATCCGTGACCTCCACCATTGTTCACCTGCATAAAAGCCATCCCTCCTTCATACACTGTGATCCAAACTCCAGATGACTTGCAACCTACACAAGTCTTCACCGTAAACTTATTCCATTCCCACGAGATGTGTCCAACCTACACAAGAAAAACATGGTGAAAACAAAATGCAATAAGCACATCGAACAAGAAAATTGCATGCAAGCAGTTTAAGCAAAACAAACAGAGATAAACAATCAATGAGGAGTGGCTACAACACATTAAAAACAATGGAATAGAAAATCAAATGGTTCTTTAGCAAAAGAAAAAGCAAAAGGAAGGCTTCAGATTCGTTTTCTATGCAAAAGGAAAACCCTAAAACCACCTCAAACCATCATTCACCACGTGGAGCCTCAGCCAGTCACATTTTTTAAAAGGTCAGTTCAAAATTCACCTTCTTTAAATCACATTATGCTCAATTTCATATGCTAAGCACTCAAGGTGCCTATGTGGATAGAGGAAAAGACTTAGAAGTGTGAAGTGTATGGTTCGAATCACACAAAAACACAAGTTTTTTGAACTTTAAAATTTGGAGGAAAAATTAGAAAAACCGCCATAGTTGGAGGTAGAATTGGTGGAAAACCACCTCACTAAACCATTTAGTTATAACTAAATAGGTCACTAAATATTTAGCGAGAAAATCCCTAAATTTAGGGTTAAATTTTTTTTCTCCATTAAGCCTATTTTTTCATTTCGGCAACATTTTCCAAAGGAAGACCATCCAAAAAATTCATCTTGGGCCTCTTTTTAACAATTTTTGGCATTTTGGGTCGTATTGGGCTCCGAAGGCCACCAGGGTCCGTAAAACAAAAAAAAAATTTCCTGCCATTCAATTTTGTAGAAATTTTTTGAATGTAATTGCATGCTTGCAATATATTGTACTAATTTGCAGGTTGCCATAGTCAACCACAAATATTGTAACTACTCAGAAACTGGCAAAAAATTGTAATACAAAATAGTAAAAATTGGTTCTGTAACACTCACAAGATCCTAGATCTCATTTGTAGCGTTCGGTATATACGGTGCCTCTGGGAAGTGCTTATGGGTAAAGCCATCGTGACTACTACTACACTTAACGCCTAATATAGCTGCAACAACGTCATCTGGGCATCGACCCTTTAAATCGACGGGGAGTAATAAGGTCATAGTGTACAACACTATGAGCCATCCCATCTATCTGTGAATGATTACACGACATAAATCCAGACTGAGAAATTATCCAAGTATATAGTGAAGTTACGCATGCGTATGAGGATATTTCTTTGAAGTTGGTGTCAATAATCACACAGACCCCTTTCAGTACTATCTTGGTACCACGTATTGAATTATTTCACATACGTTAACGCCTCTTTCACGTACCATGTCCGGTATATAGAAAGGGTGAGCTTCTTCCACGTACCGCTGGGTATATCAGAAGGGCGCATATATAGAAAGGTTTGGTATATCAGACTGATGGTATATAGATTGGGAGACCTTATACCTGGATTGATAAGAGCCAAACCTTGTCAGTGTTTTCTAAAAAATGGGCACCAATGCCCCCAAATTTTTTCTTCCAGATTCACAACTACTCAGAGGAAACAACTATGCTACATGGAAGACAAAAATCAAGACACAACTTGAGTTTGAAGAGATCTGGCCTGTTGTGAATGGTACTCTGACGAGATCAACTACTGATACAACATAACAATGGCAATTTGATAAAGCAGATCAGAAGGCCAAACTCATCATCTTTTTTGGAGTGTCTGATGATGTGTAACCCCACATTCGAGATGCCAAAACAACCAAAGAAGTGTGGGATAAGTTTAGCACAGTATATGAATGGCCAAAAACAAGAATGTTATACTGAATTTGTAGAGTCAGTTACACACATTGAAGTTCAAGTAGAATGAGAAAATAGAAGCTTTCTTAAGAAGAGTTGCACAATTGAGGGCTTCACTTCTAGCCCTAGGAGAAGCATTCAAAGATGATGATCTCATTCCCATTATTCTGAGACACTCCCTTCTTCATACCATATTTTTGTAACAACACTAAACTTGTTCAGATACGACCAGTTAGTTTTGAAAAATTGGTAAACCTACTACAACAAGAGGAAGCAATGCACAATAAGGATGATGAAGAAGAGAAGGAACTTTCTTCACATCAAAAATGGAAAGGAAAAGGTAAAGGAAAACCTAATTCCTATCAAAATTCCCAAAATCAAAATTAGTATCAAGGGGACAGACAATAGAAGAAGCAATGTCCAATTTGTAAAAGAGGACATGACCTAAAAGATTGTTGGTACAATACTTACAAGAAAGGTTCATCAAGAAACTATAGACCTCCACAAAATCTCACAAGGGAAATTCTAACTACAATCAAGGGAAGAAAAAGGGGAACTAGAAAAGAAGACCCCATTAACAAGGAAATATTGCTGAGCAAGAAGAACATTCAGATAATGAAGACTACTTGTTCACTGCTCGATCAAGTGAACCATCCACGTCATCTAGTGATGTTTGGTATGTTGATTCAGGGGCCACTCGACACATGACCGGCCACAAAGATTGGTTTATTTCAATGAGGGACACCCCATCAAAAAATCATGTTTCGTTGGGAGATGATTCTTCATATATAGTTTAGGGGATTGGGAACATTTCTCTACCCCTTGGTTCACACAACTACAGACTATCAGATGTCTTATATGTCCATGGGTTGACAAAGAATTTTCTTTTAGTCAGTCAACTCCTTGATCACAACCTAAAAATTGACTTTGATAGTCATTTTGGCAAGAAAACATGTTTAATTCGAGATAAATCATGAGGCTCAAAAATAGTTGCGAAAGCCTCCAATGTGGGATGCATGTTCCAACTTGATTTTGTTCACAGAGACGATCAAGGACATGTGGCTAGAAACTCTACCTCAGCACAATTGTGGCATCAGAGACTTGGTCATGTAAGTTTCAAGTATCTCGAGACACTTCGCCGGCATAATATGGTACATGGGCTACCATCTCTACAAAAGGATACAGACAAGTGTCCTCACTGCCTAGTAGGAAAATAACACAAAGCTTCATTTCAGAAGAGTACATTTTGAGCTCATGGAAAACTTGACCTAGTTCATACTGATCTTTGCGGTCCGATGCAACCAAGTCATTCTGGGTTCCAATACTTCATGCTTTGTGTTGATGACTATTCAAGGAAAATGTGGATTTTTTGTCTTTACAAGAAAAGTGAAGCTTTTGAAACTTTCAAGAAGTTCAAAGTAGCAGTTGAGAATGAAACTGGTCATCACATCAGAACTCTCCACTCAGATCGAGGGGGGGAATTCACCAGTAATGAGTTCAAATACTACCTACAAACTCATGGGATTCATCAACAAATGCCTCCTCCACACACACCGTACACAAAATGGTGTTGTTGAGAGAAGAAATCATACTATCATGGAAATGGTGTGATGCATGATCGATGATTATGGACTTGCAAAGACATTCTAGGAAGAAGCAGCAAAGACAACAGTGTATTTGTTGAACAGAGCGCCCACAGTTTCTCTTGAAGGAGTAACACCACAAGAAGCATGGTCAAAACGGAAACCATCTATTGCACACCTTAGAGTATTCGGGTGTAAAGAAAGCATGCACATACCCAAACAAAATAGAAATAAATTGGACATGAAGTCACATAAACTCATCTTCATTGGGTACAATGAAGAGACTCTTGGGTACAAATTGATGGATCCTAAGACCAGAAAATTCTACACCAGCAGAGATGTTGAGTTTTTTGAGAAGAAGGAAGCAGAGTCTCCTCCTCCAGACTCACCAAATGTAGATTTTTCACCAGTTGTAAAAATTGAAGTTGATGTTCCCACAGATGATGAAAGTGAAGATGGGGATGATGGTGTTGATCAGATAGAACCACGACCCATGAGGAACAGTTTAACGTATGCCTAAGTGGTGTACTAGCACATTACAAGATGCAAGAATGGATGCTCCACTAGATACATCCACCCCTGGACCACAGAATCACAGTAAAGCAAGAGAAGAAGTTAAATTTTCTTTAATGAGTAGAGTAATTGAATCTGATGAGCCCTCTACAGTTCAGGAATCCCTATAGTCAAAATCTTGGAAAGATGCCATGGATTCTGAATATCAATCAGTGATGAAAAATAACACTTGGAAGCTTGTCGATCTTCCACCAGGGAAGAAACCCATTGGATGTAGATGGATATTCAAAATGAAGTATAAAGCAGATGGGACAGTGGAAAAGTATAAAGCAAGACTTTTAGCAAAGGGGTATGCACAAAAAAAGGCATTGACTATGAGGAGACATTTTCTCCCACAGCTAAGATCAAAATGATCAGGATGATCTTTGCTCTAGCTGCACAGTTTGGATGGAAAGTCCATCAGATGGACGTAAAAAGTTCCTTCCTAAATGGAGATTTACAAGAAGAAGTCTATATGACTCAACCTGAGGGATATGTTGTACCTGGTCAAGAAGAAAAGGTATGCAGACTTAGGAAATCTCTGTATGGCCTTAAATAGGCACCCCGGGCATGGTACATCAAGATTAATGAGCATCTCGTACAACATGGATTTGTTAGAAATCCATACGATCCCAATCTTTACCTCAAAAAGCAAGGGGGGATATTATGATATTTTTGTCTATGTAAATGATCTAGTCATCACTGGAAGTTCAGTGAGGATGATCGATGCAATGAAGAAAAGATCTTAATCGATCATTCGACATGACTGATCTCGGGATGATGCATTATTGTCTTGGATTGGAAGTATGGTAGAAAGAGAATCAAATTTTTGTTTCTCAGATGAAATATACCAAGACAAATGCTCGAGAAATTCAAGATGATAGATTGCACACCAATTGCTACACCTATGGAGAACAAATTACAGTTATCTCGTTCAGATCCATCTCCTGAGGTAAGTACCACTCTCTATCGGCAACTGATCGGGAGTTTCATTTACCTGACCTACCCTAGACTGGATATCAGCTTTGTAGTAAGCTATCTATCCAAGTTCATGCATGGGAACCCAAAGTGTGTCATTGGAAAGAAACAAGGTGCATCTTGAGATATCTCAAAGGATCAGTGGATCTTGGTCTAGAATACAAGAAGAATGAACAACTTCTTCTTCTCAGGATATTCGGATTCAGATCATGCAGGAAATATTGATGATAGAAAATCCACTTCAGGATTTGTACTTTTTATGGGATCTGGACCAATATCATGGGGAAACAAGAAACAACACTTCGTTTCTCACTCTTCCATAGAATTAGAGTATCGTTCTGTAGGAGAAGCCGTCTGTGAAGCGATTTGGCTATGTCGCATACTAGAAGGACTTGGAATACCACAAGACAAACTGACCACCATGTATGTTGACAATGAAGGTGTTCTCAAACTTGTTCGCAATCTAATGTTTCATGAGAGAATAAAGCACATTGAGGTACATGTTAATTTCATATGTGAACATGTGTTAAAGCACAAAATCTAACTTCAATTTTGTCCAACAGCTAAACAACAAGCATATATCTTCACAAATTCACTTGCACGTGACAAGTTCGAGTTGTTAAGAGAGTTCCTCTCCTCATCTCTTGAGATAATGCACAATTAAGGGGGGAATGTTAGGTTAATTAATTATGCATTATATGATTACTTATTTAATTAATGTTATTAATTAAATAATGTTGTTATATGGTTATATTTCTTTATAACCATCTAATTGTCTTTATGTCTGCATACGAGTGTGGTTATATTGTTTTAACAATATAATTGTAATTATTCATTTATGCTTCCTGGATGTAATACTGGAAGCTTATGTAATCTAGAATATGGTTGCACCTATGTACCTTAGTTTCCTTGTTTGTATTCAGTTGTACAATACCTATAAATATTGCAGCTCTTTCTTGTGTAAATGGTGGCTATTAAAGTTAATTTTTATTGAAGGCACGGGTATCTCTGTTAGAGAATACTGTTGGGGATTAGCTTCATCATATTGATTATGTTCCTTTTTTACGTAAGTAGAAAAAGGACTGTTATGATCTACTTCTCTTTTGAAGCTCTTCTTTCCCAATTTACTCAAGGTAAAAGTTAAATGTTGTCTTCTTGATTTGATGTTATTATTATTTCCCTTTTAAACAATAAATTTATTGGGTGTTTTGGGATCTTAAAGCATTAACTTCTTTGGGACTGTAGTCTTTCACTTTGGTCTCTAATTATTTTGTGTTGATGATATGTTAGATGATAGTGGGAATATACTTAAATGTTGTATTCTGGTACATGGATTATTATTTTCTAATCCTGTTGTAATGTTGGATTCTCAAACTCTCTCTTTGATTCCCTCCTGTTTTGATTTTGATAAGGGAATTGATCAGTGGATTGTTTCATTAAAATTTCACTATGATCTGTTGCAAAAGATAATCCAGTGGTGATTAAATAGACAGCTGGAACTGAGGTTAATTAGGAAGAATATTTTTTGTTAGTGGAATGTACTTTGTGAAGAACTTTGTTTGTTGATAAATATTGGAATTGTACAAAATTTGTAGCTGACTGTGAAAATTCTCCATTCTTCTATTTTTACCTCAACTTTGGTTAATGACATATCTTGTTTGGAGAAAGGGTTGTTGAAACTAGTTGCATGCCAATTCGATTTCATTATTGAAAATTGTTTAATGTTGAATTAGAACTAAAATGTAATTCTAATGTTGGAATTTTGAGTTATAGGATTCTTTGATTATAAACTCTTTCACTCAATATGTTTTTGGTTCATCCTAAATTTATCATAATATTTGACTGAGCTTGGAATTTTATATTTTAGGATGAAGTAAGTATGCTGAGATAAATGTATAATTGATCCATCTAATGTAGTCCTATTTCTATGAGATATTAGTGTTAGTATCTTCTTTGGTTAGATGGAATTAATTAAGGGGTGAATCATGAAAACCTGTAAATGAAAAACAGTTTGTGATTTTGGTAAAATATTATTTATCTGTTGTAATGATTTTATTCCTTTTATAAAATCATTAGATGAAAGTTGAATTTGATTATATCATAACCTTTTATTAATAAGGATATGGATTATCACTTTATTTATCTCTCTCTTTTGTGACTAATATTTGTTACAAAATGTCTTTTTATGATGCTTTAACTGTCTCATAAAAGTAGAGTTCTCTTTATGAAACAATTGGAGAAAAGCATATTATTTTAATGATTTGTGTTTATCATGCTCAGTTTAATGAACTGACCCGTGCTAGAAATTTTTGTAGATGGAATTCGTAAGTGGTAAAAGGAGACAATATCTTTTATGATGTTACTTTTTATTTACTAAAGAGACTGGATATTTTATGATGAATTATTAATCACTATTGAAATATATTTTGTTGGAAAGGAAAATTGTATTTCTAACTGAGATTATTAAGGTTGTTTGACACTAAAGATGTTTGAAGTGTTTGAACTTGTAATGTATGAATTCCACTTTGTTGAAATAAAATATTGTGGGTTTATCTGTACTTGATATGTCATTCTTTTTTTATATTATGTGAATGAAAATGATAAGTTTGTCTCTATTCTTTTAGATATATATATCTGTAATGAACGCTCTCAAGTTTATTTAAAATAAAATAGTGGATAAGGGTACTAGATATACTGCCCCTTTATTTAATGTATCTTATTAAAATTGGCATTCATGTTTGGTCATTCAATTAAATCACTATGGTTTACCAAAATGATGTTAGTGGATAAATGAAACCATTATGATAACTTATAAAATGATAAGGGTAAAAAATAAACCCTAACTCTTAATAAATAAAGGGAAGAAAATTGTTCTGCAATGACAATCAATTTGTTTTAGGACCCTTTAGAATTAATTCCTAATGTTGTCTTAGAAAGAGGAAGGTGTGCTCCCTCTCAATTAATTCCATAATCTAAATAAAACAAATGAAAGGAATATATATATATATATATATATATA
The DNA here is from genome assembly GCA_019776745.2 of Taxus chinensis. Taxonomy (NCBI): domain Eukaryota; kingdom Viridiplantae; phylum Streptophyta; class Pinopsida; order Cupressales; family Taxaceae; genus Taxus; species Taxus chinensis. The sequence goes on from CM034148.1 coordinate 806,702,149, forward strand.
TATATAATAGTAGACTTCATCCCAATGAATTCTATTATAAAAGGATTTCATTTATAACTTAAACAAGTTATGCCTTGGGTAAGTTAATCAGGCTAACATCATGGCTAGTAAGTTGAACCTGTTTGTGAATCTGAATCATAAATTAGAATTTTAATAAATGTTAATCAAATATTCAAAAAAGGGTTTAGAGGTAGAGGAATCTGAATAGTATTTCCAATGTAGTTATTGCTTATAACCCTAATGGTTAATGAACCTAGTTGTCCAGTAGGGATGTTGTAATTAACCCTTAAACAAAAAAAATAGTTAAATAAATAACTTCTTTCTTGGGTATGTGCATCCATATGGGATGGACTCAATCAGATGTTGGCACATGCCAACTGTAGTATTGTACCTTCATGAAGACTTGGGTCTTCATGAGGATGTGGTGTTGCAGTTGACATGTTGCAACACCCTTAAGAGTTAATCGTCTAGATCTATATAAACTTGGACTTGATCATAGTTATACCCTAAGTTGAGTTAGAAGCATGATTTTGTTATGGGGGTAACTCACAACCACTTAGGATAACTCAACACATGCAATCGAATAAGGTTGATTGAGTATGTCTATGTACCCTTAGTCACTACGAGTAGTTCTCTACAATAAACTATATTGTTAACCTTGGTTAGGGTTAAACCTTGAACAAGTGGACTCACTTGAGTCAATGAAGACCATTCTAGAGAATAGATGAAATGGGGTGAAGGACGTATTCCATTTGATGATTTTTTCATCTAGAAATATAAACATGAACAGTATGTGAAAATCTTTGGCCAAAGTATCGTAAGATTTTGGTTGCGTTGTCCTACGTCACCTAGTATAAGAAGCGGGATTTCAGATGAATATTGGTAACAAATATTTAGACAGTCCTCTTAAACAAAAAACTTAATACCTCAAAAAGGGTAAGAGAACTAAGTATACTTAGTATACAATTCATTAAGTTACATGAGAGATTGGTATGATACTAAGTCATGAAATGAGAGATCGGTAGTTCACCGAGTCATTTATAGCTGCATATGGTTATCAATTATGAGATTGATTGGATTGGAATGTGTGTTCTAAATTATGATTATTAGAACAAAGAACATTATTGAAAGAAAAAAAATTCCCTTATTTCTAAAGTCTTAAAATGGGAATGTTACATATTGGTATCAGAGCTAAAGGTTACAACTCTTGGACCTATTGAGTCCATAATCTGATAAAACTTAAATTTTCTTGTTAACAAAAAATGGTTAGAACAAGAGGAAATGTTGCAAACAACCCACCACTCGGTGGAGAAGCAACTACTGCCCAAACAATTGATGAGATCTTTGCAGCTCTATTGGACACAAGAGATCGTTTAGATGTACTTAAACAACAAGTAATGGGCAATGAGGAGGAGGAAGATGATGTTGGTAATAACAATCAGCCATCTCCTACGGATAATGCCAATGATGTAAATTTGGGTGTTGATAACAATAATGCAACCAATGCTAATGTAATTGCACCAAATCAGCTTGAGAATAAAAAAGTAGAATTGGTAGCTAAACTCACTAATGATATAAAAACAATAAGTCCACCCAAGTTTGATGGCACTACACAAAGAGATGGAGCTAAGAATAGGATCAACAAAATGGAGAAGTATTTTTCAATAAGGAACTTCTCAGAGGAAACAAAAGCAATATGGGGAGCTTATAAGCTTTCTCATGAGGCATCTTCATGGTGGGACAATAATAAGGCTGAGTTAAACATTGATGAAATATACATTACTTAGGATTATTTTAAAATTTATTTTAGGTAACGATGGCTGCCACAACTTTAATATGATAAAAAAATGACTAAATTTTAGAACTTAGCTCAGGGAAAATATACTGTAACAAAGTATTGGGAGAGGTTTACTAAAATCCTTAAGAATGTACCTCAGTACTAAACTGACGAGAAGTTCTAAATACAAAAATTTATCATGGGATTAAATCCTGTTATAGGTGGTGAAGTGGGTGTTCACAACCCAACCACTATGGAAGGGGTTGTGGGAAAATCCATAAGGCAGAAGTAGAAATTGAAAGTGACCTTTTCCCATAAGGAGGAAATTAGAAATAAAGTTCCAAAATCTTCTTCATCTCTTACACCCAAAAAGAGACCATGGAAAAACATTGGTATGAAAAAACAAATTCTACTAAAAACAACAAGAAAATAGTAGCAAATAAACCTGTTGCTAATATGTGAAATAACTTTGTCAAGAACAATAATAACAGACAAAAGACCTATGGGAGTCAGAATGATAACTTTAAGGCTGGAAATAAATTTGAGCCTAGGAAGGGACCTATAGGAGGTTTTTAAAATTGTGGTAAAGACCATTACACAAACCAATATCCTTTAAAGAAGGATGACCACAATCAACAACATAAGATACATGATGCAGTAGCTGAAAAAAAGGCTAAAAAGAAAGCAACACCCATAGAAGTTCTAGGTAAGTTATTTAGTATACATGTGCCTATAATTTTTAATACTGGAGCTAATGAATGTTTCATTTCTACTAAATTAGCATCGAAATTAAAAAGAAAAGACCAAAAATTGGATCAATCATGGGTTATACATTATGGAAATAATGTTGTTTTCACAGTTAGTATGTGTCTTTTTAGAGCAGTACTCGACTTGCCTAGTTTTTCATTGAAGTTGACCTTTATGTTGCTCCTTTGGGGTCTTATGATGTAATCATAGGTGTTAACTAGATAGTTGAGCATAAGGAAAAGGTTGACTATTTTGTGAAACATACTAGTTATTTGGATGACCTATGGAAAACAATAGATATTCGAGGGGTAAAACATGAGAATCTAGTTAGGAAATTGTAGCTATGTAACTTAAAAAGGCCAAAAACAAAGGTTTCAATTTGTATGTGGTAAAGATTTATAAAATAACTGATGAAAGCGGTGACTTCATGGAAAGATACCCACTGTTAAGAAATTTCAGTGATGTGTTTCTGAAAGAGTTACCCATTCTTCTACCCAAACATGATTTTCACTTCATGATTGAGATCAAACCGGGAACCGAACCTATTTCCAAGGCACCATATAGAATTACTACCATTGAGTTAGTAGAGCTTAAGGCACAGTTGTAATAAATTTTTTCCAAAGGTTTAATAAGATCGAGTGTCTTGCCTTGGGGAGCACTGGCAATTTTTGTAAAAAAGAAGGATGTAACTATTAGATTGTGCATTGATTAGAGGATGTTAAACAAAAAACAATTAAAAATAGATATCCACTACCTAGAATTGATGATCTATTTGATCAGATGTGTGGTGCATCAGTGTATTCTAAAATATATCTTTGATATGGATATCATCAGTTAAGAATAAAGGATGAATATATTCATAAAACAACTTTTAGAACAAGGTACAAACATTATGAATTCACAGTTTTACCATTTGGATTAACAAATGCACCTGTAAATTTTATGAATTTAATGAATAATATTTGGAAAAATTTGTGTAATGGTCTTGGATGATATTCTCATATATTCTAAGACCTTTGATGAGCATCACGAGCATTTGAAGATAGTGTTGTTGCAAAATCACAGCACCCCTGGGTGCACATCAGGCTTCTAGGTTGATGTTTCTTGCATCCAGTGTGACTGCACAACATGGAAACCTCTCTCCAAGTGTGGGACTTGTGAAAATGAGAGAGGAATCTCCAGATTAGAGGCTGGTTCCTCAAACTCCTCTGATTTAGATCTATATTTTGCACAACTACAGAGGTTCAGATCCTAATCCTACTCTAAATTGCAAGGAGACAGGGATAGAAATGCAAAAAATTGAAGCTAACTAAAGATGGTGATGTACCAAAAGGAGTGGTGAATATTTTTTTCATGCAAATAGACACAAACCAAAGATTGCAACATAAAACATACATAGGATGATAAGATATAATTTAGGATCTGAAATGAAGCAAATAATACAAACAAAGGACTGAAACCCATTCACAAAGTTTGCATTATCATTTCCAATGTCAAAAACAACTGCATTACAACCTCAGAGAGGTAAAAATCTATTATAGTCTTTGAAGAGGTCTGATTCTTCAACAATCACTTGTTGGAGGTGAAAGAAGAAGATTTCTATGCCAAAATATGTTCCCCCTTTTAGAAATGAGCCAAATCTGGCTTTTATATTGCATGGGTCGAGCCCAGGAGACAAAAATGTACAAAACGTGGGAACCCATTCCTCCTTGACTGCAAATGCATTAAATCAGCATGGAGGACCTTACAAACCCATACCCTACCATTTTTGACCAAATTGGAGGAGAATGCGACCCATTCTGTATTAAATTTAGTTGCTGAAATGTCACTTCTGGCCATGAACACGCGTCAGAGCTATTTCTTAACTTTCTCTCTCCAGACTAAACCAAAACTCAAGATTGACCCCGGAATCATGTAGAGAATTTTATAAGCTTTCCAATGATATAAATAACATGCAAATCTGAGCTCTGGATCGAAAGATATGGCGATCTGAAGATTTAGGGCACAAAACAGGAAAAAATGGGTTTTGAAAATTTTTCCCGCGCTCCGCCACCTGGACAACACGTGTCAGTCATTGATTGGAAGAGCAATTATCTCTCCTTCCCTTACCCATGGGTTTTCCTTGAAAGTTTTGACATTTTATAATTTTGGAAAATTTCCCACTTTTTTCCCATGTCCCCACCACTTGGGACACGTGGCATGATCTAGTTGGAGGATAGGGGCGCAGGGTCATCCTTTACCTTTTAGTTTTTTGGCCAAAACTTTTGCCAAACTCTCTAATTCCTCCCCAAGCTCTGCACTCCCCTTCTCCTTAGGACACATGTCCTCTTTTTATTAGCTTGGGCCAACGCTTCAAACCTTGCCCTTTGAAAACTTGGACGTTTTCCCTTATGACACGTGACGTTTCCTGATTCATCCGCGGGCCTGCCAGCTTTTCACGTCCCTCGCATCTCCTTTGGCCTAGTTGTCCCAAACTGTCTGGGAAAAATTCCTCTGATCCACCTGATTCGGGCTTCCCTGTCCCTCTTTTAGGTGAAGACACGTGGCATGATTTGATTGGCTTTCGGCTCCTTTGGCTTTCCGCGTCCCACGCGTCCCTATGTCCCAACTGTCCCAGTGTGAAAGTTCTCTGTTTCGGCTGATCCGGGCGGTTCGTGTCCTTCGTGTCCTCACAGCCTAGATGTCCCAGACTGTTCCACACAGGAGTTAGTCAATTTTACTTTTACCTTCGGCCGGTTCGCCCTTTCGTGTCCCGCGCGTCCCCACGGCCCAACTGTCCCAAGTGCTGCCTGGGCCGCTTGGAGGCTTTTCGGCCAGTTCGCGCCCCGACGTCCCAACTATCCCAAGGACCGCCTGGACTAGGACTTAGCCAATTTTTATGATTTTTCCTGGCCCAAGCTTGTTTTTTGCAACTTTTTCACCCTTTTTTAGAACTTGATCTTTTCTTCTTGGACAGGGGAGTTAGAAAAAATCCGAGGGGACTCTAGAAGCATGATTTTTTTCCTTGAATCAATCTATTTGCCTAGGAATTGAGTATTCTAATGCATGTTATCAAATTTACCCTGGGGGTGAATTTGGATAACAATTTAGCGACTCAGTGGGGTCACCTGCCTGCTAAGTAGAAGATACCAGTTGCCTGAAGCAGTCCATTGGGCATGGAGTCATCAAATATTATGCTTAGAATCCCAACTGACTTAGAATGTGCAAGGAGGAAGATGGAATATGACCTGATTGAAGAAATTACTACAAAACATCTCCATGGACAGTAAGCTATGCCAAAGCACTTAGGGAAAATAAAACTAACCTATAGCAAAACAATGTGCACAAGCACTTGGAGGAATGAAAATCTAATATAATATTTACAAGGTAGTGAATTTCCCTCTAGAAGCAACGCTTGAGATAGATTCCATTTACTGGAATCTATAGTTCTTCACCATCCAATGAGGCCAATTGGAAAGCATTGTTGTTCTTGCACTTCGTGACCATGTATGGGCCACTCCAAATGGCATCAAATTTTGAATGCCTTCCCGGTTTTTCTCTATCCACATCCCATTTCAACACTAGATCTCCAACCTGAAAAGATCTATCCTTGGCCTTCCTATCAAAGGTCTTTTTTATCAAAGCTTGATCCTTTTCCATTGCTTGGGATGCCTGATTTATGATCTCTTGGAGTTCCATCAACTCTGCATACCTCACTTCCATGGGCTCAAACTCTAGCAACTCCAGCTGCTTCATGAGTTCCAATGCTGGCAACTCAAGTGACATGGGCAAGATCGCCTCTCTTCCATAGACAAGTTTGAATGGAGAGTTACCTGTGGATCTTTTGGGAGTTATCCTATCAGCCCATAAGGCTAATTTCAGTTTAGTATGCCAAGACCTCTTATTCTCATCGAGAGTCCTCCTAATGATCCTCAACAAGTTCTTGTTTGTAGACTCGGCCTGGCCATTACCTTGAGGGTAATAGTTTGATGAAGTGCTTAGGTAGATACCGTTCTTGACAGCCCACTCATTCACCTTAGATCCAATGAATGCCAATGCATTATCAGAGATTATTGTAGCAGGTACACCAAATCTGGTTGTTATCCCCTCATAAAAGTCTAAGAAGCTAGACTCATTTTCCTCTTTGAGTATTACTGCTTCTGTCCATTTGGTGAAGTAGTATGTGGCTGTCAAAATCCATTTGTGCCCTTGGCTTGAATTGGGATTAATGACTCCAATGAAGTCCAAACCCCATTGCATGAATGGCTGGTCAACTAAGATTGGATGTAATGGAAGGGCAGCGAGTCTCTCTTTTCCTATGAAGAATGCACAATTCTTACACCTCTTGATCCATACATAGCAATCACTGAAGATTTTAGGCTAATAATAACCAGCCTTCATGATTTTTAGAGCTATCACTCTTGGTGCAAAATGGCCACCAGCTGGTCCACCATGAAACTCTTCCAACACCCTTTGAATCTGATTTGTGCTAATGCATCTCAGCAGCACTCCATTCACATCTTTCTTGAACAAAACTCCATCAACAATGGCATACGGGACAGCCTGCAATCTGAAGTGTCTCCTTTGGGTCTTGTTCATCTTCGGAGGGCATAGGCCTATGCCTAGGAAGTGTATAATACCTTGGGTCCAGCAAGGAGTGGGGGCAGCATTGTCTTCTTCTTGATTGCCACTTGGTTCATGGTTGTCCTGGACTGTCAAAACAGCCTCTTCTTCATTGCATACTTCTTTTTGCTTCCCTAAAACCAGCTGCTCACACAATCCTTTCCCTCTTACCAGCTTGGTGATCTTGATCTCAATGTCATACTCCATGACACGGGTGATCCAACCTGCCCTTTTCTCATTCAAATCCTTGTTGAGGAGGAAGTCCTTAACCCCAGCATGTGAGACCAGCAACTGGACCTTGTTGTTTGAGATTAAATGCTTGAATTTCTTCAAGCTTCTGATTACTGCTAGCACATGCTTCTCAATAAAAGAGTACCTCACCTCATAGTCATCTAGGCTCTGGCTGAAGAAGGCAATCGACTGCTCATCATTATCCTTGTTCTGCTGTACCAAAATGGTAGAAATAGTGTCATTACCTCCAAATGCATAGAGGATGAAATCCTTGGAGAAGTCCGGGTTGATGAGAGTTGGTGCTTGAGAGATGGCTTCTTTGATTGCTTCAAAACTCTCCTTGCCTTCTGCCTTTTGCTATCCACTTGAAAGCCATGCTCTTCTTTAACATTTTGGTGATGGGCTTGATAAGGGCTGCAAAATCTGGGACAAACCTCCGAACAAATTTTATCCTTCCCAAGAAACTCTGAAGGGATTTCTTGTGGCTTGGCAATGGTAGTGCTCTTATGGCTTCAACCCTCTCTAGATCAATTACTAATCCTTCTTTGGAGACAATATGGCCAAGGAGCTTTCCTTCATGTGCAAGAAAGATACACTTCTTAGGATTCAAAGACACTCCAAATCTCCTGCACCTCGTGAAGACTTGTCTCAAATGAGAGAGGTGGTCTGCTGCATTTTTGGAAAAAATAGTGATGTCATCAAGGTAAATCAGCACCACGTTGTTAATCAAACCTTTGAATGCCATGTCCATTTTCCTTTGGAAGGTAGCACCAGCATTGGACAACCCAAATGGCATTTTCCTATATGTAAAAGTTCCCCATTTGGTTGTGAAGGCTGTCTTGAACTGGTCCTCTTCCTTCACCATAATCTGATTGTAGCCTGAGTAGCCATCAAGTAGTGAAAACCTCTCGGAGCCAGCCACCACTTGCAAGATTTGCTCCATGGAAGGGAGTGGGTAATGGTCCTTCAGAGAGGCTCTATTCAAGTCTCTAAAGTCAACACACAGTCTGATCTCTCCACTCTTCTTTCTGACTGGAACTAAGTTGGCAACCCAACTAGAATGCTTGATTGGGAATATGATCCTTGACTCAATCAGCTTGTCCAATTCCTTCTTCATGAGAGGCTCCATGTGTGGATTGACTGGTCTTTGTTTCTGTCTGACAGGCTTAGTATTTGGATCCAATTCGATGGTATGCTGAGCTAAGTTGGGATTGAAACCTTTCAAGTCTTCATAGCTCCAAGCAAACACATCAGGGAACTCTTGACACAGCTGTATGAACTCATACCTTTCTTGCTCAGTTGTCATCCTTCCAATTTGCAATGGTTTGTTCTCTCCTACCAAGATGGATACTGAATCCTCTCTCTTGACCTGAATGTTTGCTTTCTCCTTTCTAAACTGATCATTGGGGTTAAAAATGGACTCCAAAGTGATAAGTCCCTTGGGCAGCTTGTTAGTTCTCAGCTGTACCACTTGGTCACCATACTGCTGTTCCAATCTTTCTTGATTCTTAGCTGAGAACTCTGCTTCTTCTTGCAAGAAATGGATGATTTGTTGGTCATTCTCAAACACTTGCCAACTAACATTGTTATCCATAACTAAAGGCCTCACAATCACGTGGATGTTTGGTTGTACCTTGTCTTGTTGAATGCTTTCCACAATGTCAAAGGCTGCCCCTACTGCTGCAAGCCTGTCAACAACTTGATTCTCTTTCCTAGGAATGGATTTGATGCCAAAACCCTCAAAATATTCCATGAGGTCCCACACCCTGTTCTTGTAGCACCTGAGTAGATCATTCTTGGCAGCGTGCTGTCCCTTGACCTGATTTACAATCAATTCACTGTCACCAAAGACTTGCAAGTTCTTTATTTTCTTCTTTATTGCCCAATGCATCCCTTGCAATAAGGCTTCATATTCAGTAGTGTTATTGGAGCATGCAAACTGAAATCTAAAAGTTGAATAGTACCTTACTCCTTGAGGTGAAATCAGCATAGCTCCACCTCCTGCACCTTGTCTACTCCTTAATCCATCAAAAAACAGCTGCCATACCTCATTGTCATTTTTGTGGTTTGGCTTGGTGATGCTAGGAATAGGCTGATTTTCTTCGTGTATGCAATAGACCCCTAGCTCAGATTCTTCCACTTCTTGATAAGGATCAAATGCATGTATCTTGTTTTCCCATTCATCAAGAGTTAGATCTAGGATGCTTCCAACCTTAGTATCAGCTTCATCAGCGCTTGGGTGATCTTCTTGATCAAATGCTGAGCAATTGGCATTAATCTGACTTGGAGTGTAAGGCTCAATATAGAAGTTTGCAATAGGTTCAGACCTGATTGTAGCCTTAGTTCCATACCTCATTCTGAATAGCATGTGTGACCAATCAGCAGACAAATATCCCCCAATCTTGGCTGTGAAGTCCCTTGACAAGCAAAGGGCAAAGAGTGGTGGAAGGTCTATGACTGATACATCTTGTAAAACAACAACATTTGTACATGCATGCAAGGTAAGACTCAAATTTCTAATCACCCCAACTGTTGTTACTGCTGTCCCATCCAGCTGCACTACCCCTTTGGATATTGTTTCATACTGGAGCCCTAGCTGATCAGCTATCTGTTTAGGCATTACTGAGCTACTTGCCCCGGAGTCTATCATGCAATTGTGCACTAGATGATTTCCAATGATCAATGAAACATAGAAAGGAGGGGGCTTCAACATTTTACTTTGTTGTCCTCCATGATTTCCCTCAGGCTGGGTAGCATTTGTAAGTACTTTCTCTTGCCTTTGGATCTGTTGATTTGAAGTTGGCCAGTCCTTCATGGCAGCTTGTAGCAGATCTCTTTGGCCTGGGATAGATAGGGATTCCCACATTGATATATTAACATTAGTCTTCTTCATCTGATCAATGATGTTGAATGGGGATGAAGTATCCTTTTGCTGTCCCTTTTCTTATACATTCGCTCCTTGCACGTGGGCAGCAATAACTGGTATTTGGGTTGGTCTAGGAGCTGTTCTTGGCTGCCCTTGTGCATTTGAAATTGGATTTTTCTTGCCAATCATTTGTGGAGCCATTGAAGGTTGTGGATTGGTTGGGGCTAATGGCTGTTCTTCACCCAAATTCCTCCTTTTTGACCTTGTGTTGGCTGTAACACCTTGAGAAACTACTTGATTCATGCCACAGAAATCTTCTACTTGCCAGTTTACCAATGTGGTGTCATTTGGGGCTGATTGTTGTTGGAATGTTTCTTGTTGTTGGTTGTTTCCTTGACTGCCCTCACCCTCCACACCAGTAGTTGTCACCATTAGTGCTTGATTCAAAGCACCATTGAAGCACATGGATTGGTTATGAGGCTCATTGCATGGAAAACACCAATCATACTCCTGGGCAATGTTGTTTTGTGTTGGCACTAATGCCTTAGAGGCAGATATGGCATTTGGATTATAGGGCTGAAATGGTCTATTGGCAGGAGGCCTTGTTTGATTCATATTTGCAACTGGATTAGGTGGTCTTTGTGGTTGGTATGGCTACTTGTTAGGCTGAGCTTGGGGTTGATAAGAAGGTATGAAACCTTGGGCTTGTTGCCTCTTGAGAGTAACCAACTCATTTTCTAGGTTTTGCAATTGCTTCATGACTTCTTGAAGCTCATTTGGGGCACTTGGAGATGAAGTGGAAGCTTCATTTGAACTCTGATTTCTAGGAGTGAGAGAAGGAGCCAAATTAGGTGCTTGATTGGTGTTTGGATTCTCTAAACTTGGAAACAATGGCATGGGAGGTCTAGGGGCAAGTTTGCCAGCTTGGATCAAACAATTTATCAGCCCTAATGGCAATGCTATAAGCCATAGGGATAGTTATACCTCCCATGGACTAAATTAACATAGAAATATCAGAATTTAGAGATTTGAGATAGTAGAGAAAAGCACCTTCTGCTGTTGGCCTGACTGCCACTGGAATTCTCTCCCAAGTCTTTTGAAATCTGAAGTTGAAATTGGTCAGTTGCTCGTTGGGAGCTCTCTTGATGGTTGTCAACTGCTCCAAAAGAGACAAGTTGTTTCCCTTTTCTCCAAATTACTCATGAAGTGCTATACACAGCTGATTCTAATTTGTGATAGAACCAACTCCAAGGCTTCTAAACCATTGCAATGCTTTACCCTTAAATGAAGATGCCAGCAACTTGACAGCCACTTGCATTTCATTGATCTCATGAATTGCACTAAGGTTAGAAATATCTTTAACATGATCACCTGGAGTAGTCTGATTTTCTCCAGTGAAGTAGGGAATGTTCTTCAAGGCTGCAATAGGAATTGGATGTTGTGCATTGAGGGCAAGTGGGCTGCTGCCTGTGAAGTTGACATAGGGGTTGTTTTGTGCCATTCTAATTGGTCTTAAAACCCTTGTTGACTGAATGAAAGGCCTACCAGGTGGAGGAGTTGAGAGAGTTCTGTTTGGTGGAGATGGAGACCTTTGAATCCTTCTTCCTCTTTGCCTTCTTCTTGGAGATAATTGCAGGTATTCAAACAGAACTTCTTCTTCTCCAACTCTTGACCTTGTGGTGACTCTTCTCATGAGTTTTCAGGCCTGCACTACTGAAACCAGTTGATTCTTCCCCTTGGAGTCGCCAGATATGCAAGTAATAGCTCTTTTCAAGCAAGAAAATTGCAGCAGATGCACATCAACTTTTCTGCAATAAAAATGAGACCTCTAGTGTCCCACCGGGCGTGTCAAAACTGTTGTTGCAAAATCACAGCACCCCTGGGCGCACATCAGGCTTCTAGGTTGATGTTTCTTGCATCCAGTGTGACTGCACAACATGGAAACCTCTCTCCAAGTGTGGGACTTGTGAAACTGAGAGAGGAATCTCTAGATTAGAGGTTGGTTCCTCAAAATCCTCTGATTTAGATCTATATTTTACACAACTACAGAGGTTCAGATCCTAATCCTACTCTAAATTGCAAGGAGACAGGGATAGAAATGCAAAAAATTGAAGCTAACTAAAGATGGTGATGCACCAAAAGGAGTGGTGAATATTTTTGTCATGCAAATAGACACAAACCAAAGATTGCAACATAAAACATACACAAGCTGATAAGATATAATTTAGGATCTAAAATGAAGCAAATAATACAAACAAAGGACTGAAACCCATTCACAAAGTTTGCATTATCATTTCCAATGTCAAAAACCACTGCATTACAACCTCAGAGAGGTAAAAAGCTGTTACAGTCTTTGAAGAGGTCTGATTCTTCAACAATCACTTACTGGAGGTGAAAGAAGAAGATTGCTATGCCAAAAGATGTTCCCCCTTTTAGAAATGAGCCAAATCTGGCTTTTATATTGCATGGGTTGAGCCCAGGAGACAAAAACATACAAAACATGGGAACCCATTCCTCCTTGACTGCAAATGCATTAAATCAGCATGGAGGACCTTACAAACCCATACCCTGCCATTTTTGACCAAATTGGAGGAGAATACGACCCATTCTATATTAAATTTGGTCGCTGAAATGTCACTTCTGGCCATGAACACGCGTCATTCTAATTATGATATAACCAAAACTCAAGATTGACCCTAGAATCATGTAGAGAATTTTATAAGCTTTCCAATGATATAAAGAACATGCAAATCTAAGCTCTGGATCGAAAGATATGGCAATCTGAAGATTTAGGGCACAAAATAGGCAAAAATGGGTTTTGAAATTTTTTCCCACACTACGCCACCTGGATGACACGTGTCAGGCTCTGATTGGATGAGCAATTCTCTCTCCTTCCCTTACCCGTGGGTTTTCCTTGAAAGTTTTGACCTTTTGTAATTTTGGAAAATTTCCCACTTTTTCCCCGCATCCCCGCCACTTGGGACATGTGGCATGATCTGGTTGGAGGACAGGGGCGCGGGGTCATCCTTTACCTTTTAGTTTTTTGGCCAAAACTTTTTCCAAATTCTCTAATTCCTCCCTGAGCTCCCCACTCCCCTTCTCCTTAGGACATGTGTCCTCTTTCTATTGGCTCGGACCAACGCTTCAAACCTTGCCCTTTGAAAACTTGGACGTTTTCCCTTGTGACACATGGCATTTCCTGATTCGTCCGCGGGCCTTGTCGCGTCCCTGACCCGGTTGTCCCAAACTGTCTGGGACAAATTCCTCTGATCCACCTGATTCGGGCTTCCCTGTCCCTCTTTTAGGTGAAGACACATGGCGTGATTTGATTGGCTTTCGGCTCCTTCAGCTTTCTGCGTCACACGCGTCCCTATGTCCCAACTATCCCAGTGCGAAAGTTCTCTATTTCGGCCGAACCAGGCGGTTCGCATCCTTCGCGTCCTCATGGCCCAGATGTCCCAGACTGTTTTGCACAGCAATTAGTCAATTTTGCTTTTACCTTTGGCCGGTTCACCCTTTCGCATCCCGCGCATCCCCATGGCCCAACTGTCCCAAGTGCTGCCTAGGCCGCCTGGAGGCTTTTCGGCTGGTTCGCGCCCCAACGTCCCGACTATCCCAAGGACCGCCTGGACAAGGACTTAGCCAATTTTTATGATTTTTCCTGGCCCAAGCTTTTTTTTTGCAACTTTTTCACCCTTTTTTAGAACTTGATCTTTTCTTCTTGGACAGGGGAGTTAGAAAAAATCCGAGGGGACCCTAGAAACATGATTTTTTGCCTTGAATCAATCTATTTGCCTGGGACTTGAGTATTCTGATGTATGGTATCAAATTTACCCTGGGGGTGAATTTGGATAACAGATAGTTCTGGAAATATTAAGAAAAATAAGGTTGTATGGTAAGTTGTCCAAATTCTCCTTCTACGAGACAGAAGTGCACTATTTGGGTCATGTCATAAGCAAAGATGGAATAGTGGTAAATCCCTAAAAAATTGTTGGAATAACTAAGTGGCCTACACCTAAGAATGTACATGAAGTGAGAAGCTTCATGGGTCTCACTGGTTACTATAGGAAGTTTGTTAAAGGCTTTTCTAAGGTTACTGCACCAATAAATTCATTACATAAGAAAGAAAGGAAATTTTTGTGGAATGAAAAATGTGAATCTGCATTTAAGACTCTAAAGGATCAGTTAACATTAGCACCTATTGTGGTTGTAACTAACCCTATAGAGACTTCACTATAGTGACAGATGCTTTTGATGAGGGTCTTGGAGGTATTTTACTACTAAATTATCATGTTATAGCCTATGAGAGTAGAAAAATCAAGTTACATGAATTGAATTATACCCCACATGACCTAGAGCTTGTTGCCATTGTTCATGCACTTCAAGTATGGAGGCATTATCTTCTTGTTAGACCTTTTGAATTAAACATTGATCATCTTAGGTTGAAGTATATTTTCACTTAGCCAAATCTGAATGCAAGACAATGAAGATGGTTATAATTTCTATCTTAGTATGATTTTGACATGAGTTATATTAAAGTCAAAGAAAATAGAGTTGTAGATGGTCTAATTCGTAGGAAGCACATTTCTTATATTATAACATTGAGAACTCAGTTTAAGGATGAAGTAAAAAGTGTTATGGAATCTCATTCTTATTATCAACAAGTGAAAAAACATTTGCTACAGATCCAAATGATGTAAGATATAAAGGTTTTCACTTTGACAACGAAGGAATCTTGAGGTTTGAAAATAAAGTATACATACCTTTTTAAAATGAATTAAGAAAGAAATTGATAGCTGAATTCCATAACTCACATTTTTCTGGAAATCATGCCATTACAAAAATTCTTGTTGATATAAAACAACAATAGTTATATAAAGGGATGAAAAAGTACGTGATTGATTTTGTAACACACTACTTAGAATGTCAGCATGTTAAAGCTGAACATATGCATCCAACTAATTTATTGTATCCTTATAACATACCACAATATAAGTGGTAAGTAATAAGAATGGATTTTTTACAAGGTTTTCCTATGTCAAGAAACAAACATGATGTTATTTTAGTTGTTGTTGACAAACTAACAAAGGTAACACATTTTATTGTTGGTAATCTTAAGGATGATTCACCTATTTTAGAAAAAAGATTTGTACATGATATTTTTAGATTGCATGGAGTACCAGAATTGATCATATCAGATAGAGACCCAAGAATGACATCTAGATTTTGGTAAACACTTAATGCAGTCCTAGGGACTAAGATGAATTTCAGTTCTACATAACATCCTAAAACAGATGGACAGACTGAAAGAGTCAATCAAGTTTTAGAGGATATGTTACGAATGTATTATATGGATCAACAATGTAAATGGGAAGAGTACCTACCATTAGTTGAGTTTTCTTATAATAACACATATCACACCTCTCTTAAAAATGGAACCTTTTGAATTGTTATATAAAAGGAAATGTATAACTCCTGTTAGTTGGGATAACATACAGGATAGAGAGGTAATTGGACCTGAAATCCTTATGGAAATGGAACAAAAAGTTAAAATGATTCATGAATGCTTAAAGGAAGCAACAAATAGGTGAAAGAGTTATGTGAACTTAAAGAGGATTGATAAGAAATTTGAACTTGGTGAGAAGGTACTTTCTATGGGTTAAACCAAAAAATATTTCTATAACTTTTGGCAAGGCTGCCAAGTTATCACCTTGTTATGTGGGACCCTTTTAAATTGTTGAAGTAATCAACCCTGTAGCTTATCGTTGAGCTTTACATCCTGCTTTATCACAAATACATGATGTTTTCTATATTTCTTTGCTTAAGAAATATGTTTTAGATTTATCACATGTTTTAAATTGGAATTCCTTGCAGGTCCAAGACCTAGGAATAATTTTGGTTAAACCCATTTGAGTGCTGCAAAATCACCAGTTGCACTTAAGAAATCGTGAAATAAGTCAATGTAAGGTCCAATGGGACTAGTTTAACGAAGAAAGTGCAACCTAGGAAAATGTAGAAGATATGCAAACTACTTTTCCATATTTTTTTAAATAGAATTGATTATGTGGATTGATGAAACATTAAGGTTTTATTCATGATATGTCATTAAATCTACCAGTCTTGGGAAGATACGAAACTATTTAATAATGGGACAACTATTTTAATGCTGCTTATGGAGTTTGAATGTTTCAAATCTAGTTCTATTAGGAACATGTGAGTAGAATAATGGTAACTTGATATTACCCTTGTCTAAATTTATTTCACTAAGTAAATCATCAGGATGATGATTCTTTTTAGGAGGGAGGTATGTAACGTCTCTGGTATGACTATTACTATGATGAATTCCACTCTTAACATTGCAAATGTTGACATGTGATTTGTCTTAGGAAGGTGTAATCTTATGATTATTGGAAATCATGTTTGCAATGGATAATTGATCATATGTTGAAAAGGTTCACTTTGTTGTGATTTTTTCTTACTTGATAATGAGGCCATTTATCTCTTTGTATAGCTTAAATTCACTTTTAAAAATATGATGAACTTATATTGTGTAGACATAATTTATCTTGTGAAAATAGCAAAACCTTGAATCAATTCCATTGATCCAAGGTATGCTTTAGTTCTTCTTACCTACTTGTCTTGTTATCTTGACATTCGTAAATGGAAGGTGAAATTAGATTGGGAATTGTTTTTTTTACAATTATGAAGAATTATTCTTCAAGGAACCTTGTTTTCCAATAGGCTTTAGGGTGATAGGCCTGGGTCTTCTTGTTAAATGTTTACTACGTTGAATAGCATATAAGGACCTTAGACCTAATAATAAACTACTAATGTTGATACCCTAGCCTAAGGGTTAGATCTAACCTAAGTGAGTATGTTCTATATTTATTAAGTTTGAACTATACCCTAAGGTAAATAAGACTTACCTAGGGACTAAGGTTGATTTTCTAACCTAATATTAATCTAACCTAAACTATTGCTAATCTAAGGGGTACCTATGAACTACTTGGCAATTTGCATGGTTAGTGGCATTGTTTTTCAAGGCATTAAATGGGATTGATTTTGGTTTAAATGCTATGGATTACCAATTTTGGTGGAGGCATAGGGATTTTAGTGGATGCCTAGTTGGCATCACCACTAAATGGAAGTTGCATGCAAATTTGAAAGTAAAGTGTCACCAAATATGGATGGTGGTGGCATGGAAAAATGGGAGGGAACTAGTTGTCCTTCGTATTAATTGATTTTATTGTGAAGAAACGGCCTCGGAAAAATGCATGGCGGGTGTTTGAAAAGGTTGTTTGATCTTCAGTTCATTTCGATTTTTTCTCTGCATGGGGTTTTCTCTTTTGGTTCTTTGAACCAAGAGTTCCATTTTCGATATAGCTGTTATTTTTGGCATACTGGAGCTATTTTGGACTCTGTGGAAGTATAAGAAGAGGTCAAAGTTTTGGGGGTAGTTGACATTTTGTGAAGAATAAGAGGATGTTGAGGCTCGACTGGGAAATCTTCTACAAATCAGTAAGAAGCTCTATCAGGCATGATAGGCTCTACCCATTAGGCTATTTTATTTTACTTAATGTTTCATTAAAAGAACTCCTCTCTTAGGGAACAAATGGGTTTTTATGTGATGTTTGAACTTTCTTTTGATAGTTGTAATTCTCTATATTTTATCTATATGGATTCACTGTATGATAGAAATACATTTTTGGTTTTGTTTTCTTTGTTGGGAAAATGATAGATTCATGCTTAACTTATATTTGAACTTAAGATGAAGTCGTTTCTTTTTTGTACACCGGTTAAGTTGTGGTAAAACTTGTTAGTGACTTGTCTGATGATTGGACTTAAATGAATCTTCTCGAATTCAATCTATCTGTTAGGAATGGCTGATAGTTGAACCTACTTGTGTGATCTGAGGACTGTTTTATTCAGTTGTATCTTCTCTCGTGTGAGGTAGAGTGTTTTAAGATTCATCTTGCTGTGAATGACTGATTTTTTTTACTTTAATCAGAAATATAGTTGTTACTGTAGGAGCTCATGTTAATTAATGGTGAACAATAGAGTAGCTTCCACTTTGTCTAACTTGAAGGAATTCTTGAATGGAATTTTAGACTATAAGTAGTGTTGTAGTCGTTTTTATCACCATCAATAGATGGGTAAAATTATTGTGTTATCTCTTTGACAGGAAAATCATTGCTTGAAAAAGGGATAAATTACTTATATTTTACTATGTCTTCTTATTTGGGAATTGGGATAACTTCTTGATCAGATGTTATTATTGCTAGAAGGGATATCAGTTTCAGTTGGTATTTTTTATGTAACCGATTTTTTTTAGCGATTGTAATATAAAATTCTTCATTGGTTTCAATGGTTGTTGGAGTTAATTATTTTCAAAGGAACGAGTATCTCTATTAGAGAATAATATTGAGGATTAGCTTCATCGTATTGATTTTTTTCCATTTTTTACGTAAGTAGAAAAAGGACTATTATGATCTACTTATCTGATAAAGCTCTTCTTTCCTACTTTACTTGAGGTAATAGTTAAATGTTGTCTTCTTGATATGATGTTATTATTACTACCCTTTTAATCAAGAAAGTTATTGAGTGCTACGGGCTCTTAGATCATTAAATTCTTTGGGATTGTAGTCTTTCACTTTAGTCTTTGATTATTTTATGTTGATGATATGTTAGATGATAGTGGGAATAGACTTAAATGTTGTATTTCATTATATGGATTATTATTTTCTAATCCTGCTATAATGTTGGATTCTCAATCTCTCTCTTCAATTCCCTGTTGTTTTGATTGTGATAATGGAATTGACCAGTGGACTATTTCATTAAACCTTCATTTTGATCTTTTGTAAAAGACAGTCCAATGGTGACTGAATAGACAGCTAGAACTGAGGTTAATTAGGAAGAATATTTTTGCTTAGTGGAATCTACTTTATGAATAACTTTGTTTGTTGATAAATATTGGAATAGCGCAAAAGTTGTAGCTGACTGTGAAACCTCTCCATTCTTCTATTTTGACTTCAATTTTGGTTAAAGACATATCTTGTTTGGAGAAAGGATTGTTGAAACTAGTTGCATGCTAAGTCGAATTGATTATTGAAAAAAATTTAATGTTGAATTAGAACTAAAACTTAATTTTAATGTTGGAATATTGAGTTATAGGATTCTTTGATTATAAACTCTTTCACTCAATATGTTTTTGGTTCATCCTAAATTTATCATAATGTTTGACTGAGCTTGGCATTTTTATATTTTAGGATAAATTAAATAATGTTGAGATAAATGTATAATTGATCCATCTAATGTATTCCTATTTCTATGAGATATTAGTGTTAGTATCTTCTTAGGTTAGATGGAATTAATTAAGGGGTGAATCATGAAAACCTGTTAATGAAAAATAGTTTGTGATTTTGGTAAAATATTATTTATCTAGTTTAATGATTTAATTCTTTCTATGAAATCATTAGATGAAAGTTGAATCTGATTATATCATAACCTTTTCTTAATAAGGATATGGATTATCACTTTATTTCTCTCTCTTTTGTGACTGATATTCATTACGAAATCTCTTTCTGTGATGCTTTAGCTATTTCATAAAAGAAAATGTCTCTTTATGAAATAGTTAGATAAAATCATATCATTTTAATGCATAGTACTTATCATGCCCAATTCAATTAACTGACATGTGCTAGCAATTTTTGCATATGGGATTCGTAAGTGGTAAAAGGAGATAGGATAATTTATGATGCTAGTTTTTGTTTACCAAAGAGACTGGGTCCTTTATGATGAATTATGAATCATTATTGAAATATATTTTGTTGGAAAGGAAAATGGTATTTCTAGCTTAGCTTATTGAGGTTGTTTGACACTTAAGATGTTTGAAGTGCTTGAACTTGTAATGTATGAATTCCACTTTGTTGAAATAAAATATTGTGGGTTTATCTATACTTGATATGTCATTCTTTTTTATATTCTGTGAATGGAAATGATAAGTTTGTCTCTATTATTTTAGATATATATATATCTATAATGAACCCTCTCAGGCTGATTTAAAATAAAATAGTGGATAAGGGTACTAGATATACTACCCCTTTATTTAATGCAACTTATTAAAGTTGGCATTCATGTTTGATCATTCAATTAAATGACTATGGTTTACCAAAATGATGTTAGTGGATAAATGAAACCATTATGATAACTTGTAAAACAATAAGGGTAAAAAATGAACCCTAACTCTTAATGAATAAAGGGAAGACAACTATTCTACAATGACAATCAGTTTGTTTTAGGACCCTTTAGAATTAATTCCTAATGTTGTCTTGGAAAGAGGAAGCTGTTCTCCCTCTCGATTAATTCCATAATTTGAATAAAACAAATGAAAGGAATATATATATATATATATATATATATATATATATATATATATATATATATATATAATAGTAGACTTCATCCCAATGAAGTATATTATAAAAGGATCTCGTTTAGAACTTAACCAAGCTATGCCTTGGGTAAGTTAATTAAGTTAACATCACAGTTAGTAAGAGGAACCTATTTTTGAATCTGAATCATAAATTAGAAAGTTAATGAATGTTAATCAAATCTTGAAAAAAGGGTTTGGAGTTAGAGGAATTTGCATAGTATTTCCAATGTAGTTATTGATTGTAACCCTAATGGTTAATGAACCTAGTTGTTCAGTAGGGTTGTTGTAATTAACCCTTAAACAAGAAAAATAGTTAAACAAATAAATTCTTTCTTGGGTATGTACATTCAGATGGGATGGACTCAGTCGTATGTTTTCACATGGAAACTACAGTACCGTACCTTCATGAAGACTTGGGTCTTCATGAGGATACAGTGTTGCAATTGACATGTTGCAACACCCTTCAGAGTTAATCGTCTATATCTACATAAAATCATACTTGTTCATAGTTATACTGTAAGTTGAGTTAGAAGAATGATTTAGTGTCGGGGGTAACTCACGACGACTTAGTATAACTAGACATACATAATCAACTTTGGTTGATTGAGTATGTCTATGTTCCCTTAGTCACTGTGAGTAGTTCTCTACACTAAACTATGTTACTAACCTTGGTTAGGGTTAAACCTTGAACAATTGGACTAACTAGAGTCAGTGAAGACCATTCTAGATAATATATGAAGTGGGGTGAAGGACGTATTCTATTTGATGAGCATGTCATCTAGGAATATAAACATGAAAAGTATGGGAAAATATTTGGTCAATGTATCACAAGCTGCTGGTTGCATTGTCCTACATCACCTAGTTTAAGAAGTGGGATTTCAGATGAATATAGGTAACAAATATTCAGATAGGCCTCTTTAACAGAACACTTAATATCCTAAAAAGGGTAAGAGAACCGGGTATACTTAGTATACAATTCATTAAGTTACATGAGAGATCAGTATGATACTGAGTCATGAAATGAGAGATTAGTAGTTCACCAAGTCATTTACAATTGTATATGGTTATTTATTATGAGATTGATTATCTTGGAATGTGTGTTCTAAATTATGATTATTTAAAACAGAGAACATTATTCAAAGAAAAAAAATTACCTTGTTTCTAAAGTATTAAAATGGGTGTGTTACAAGGATACTTCCTAGTTTGCATGAAGTGAATCCTATGTGAGACCTAGCCTTCCAAATTTCTTTCCTGAAGGTACATTATCTCTTCATATTTGTCATCAATCAGGGGGCTAGATTCTTGCGTTAGATATTGACACAAGCCCCTACCTCTCATGAGCTTCGTGGGTTTCATTTCTATATCATACTCAAAGATCTTGGTGATCCAATTGGCTCTTTTCTCAGTTATCTCTCCTTCCATTATATATTCTTTGACGTTGGATTGAGCCACCGTGACCCAAATTTTGTTTTGAGTGACAAGGTGCCTGAATTTTTTCAAACCCTTGACTATGGAATAGGCTTGTCTTTCTACGAAATGGGACATTTTTTTGTAGTCATGGAGGTTTTTTGAAAAGAAGGCAACTGGATGTTCCTCTCCTTGTAATTCTCCTTTTTGTGTTAGTACAGATGTTGCGCTATTCTCACCCCCATATATTTACATAATGAATTATTTTGAAAGGTCATGGTTACGCAGCACTGAGGTAGATGCAATAGCCTCTTTTTAGAATCTGAAGAAGTAATGGCCCTCATCATTCCATTTGAGTCCAAGGTACTTTCTTAGCACAAGATTGATTGGGTGGATCCTCCCCGCAAAGTCCAAGATAAATTTGCTAACAAAGTTAATCCTTCCTGAGAAGGATTGAATGACCTTCCCATTAACTAGCAAGTGAAGCTCCAGAATGGCCTTGATTCTTTTGGGGTTGATAGAGATTCCTTCCTTTGACATAATATGTCCCAAGAGTTTTCCTTAGGAAACCCTGAAGACATTTCTTTATTTTTAGAGAGATTCCAAATTCTTAGAGTTTTTTGAATACAGCCTCTAAAGCGTTGAAATGCCCCTCCACTACTTTAGTGAACACAATGAGGTCATCAAGGTATATGAGGATCACTTTGTTTATCGATGCCCCAAATGCAGAATCCATAGAACTTTAAAAGGTATCCCCAACATTGGTGAGCTAAAAAGGTATTTTTGCATAGGAAATTTTTTCCCATTTAGTCGTGAAGGTAGTCTTATGTTGATCCCTTTCTATAAGCCATATTTTATTATAGCCTGAAAAACCATCCAATAGAGAAAATATCTCAGACATTGCGACTATCTGTAATATTTGTTCCATAGAGGGTAAAGGGTAGCGATCCTTTAGGGAGGCCCTATTTAGATCTTTGAAATCCACGCAAAGCCAAATTTTTCCATTCCTCTTTCTTACCAGGACCAGATTAGAGACCCACATCGTGTGTTTGATAGGAAAGATTATATGAGCCTCTATTAGCTTCCTCAACTCTTCTACCATGAGGGATTCTATCTTTTGGTTTACGGGCCTCTATTTTTGATGTGTCAGCTTAGTCCCTCCTTCAAGGTCGATGGTGTGCTGAATTACATCCTTGTCGTAGCCACGTAGATCATCATGCGTACAAGCCATAACCTTATCATACTTATGACATAAGGCTACGAGTCTCTCTCTTTCCTTTTGAGCCACCAATTTTCTGACTTTTAGTAATATTTCTTTAGTTATTTCTAGTTTGACATAGTCCTCTTTTATTGTCGTAAACTTTATTTGGTCAAAACTAGCATCATTTGAGTCAAAAATACTCTCTAGGGTAATTAACCATTTTGGAAGCTTTTTTTTTCAGTTGGATTATCTGATATCTATATGATTCCTTGATCTTGGGCTAGATTTGATTTGAAAATTGATCATACTGTTGAAGGAAGTGTATGATCTGTCGGTCGCTATCAAATATCTACTAATGATTGAAGTTGTCAGGGATAGAGGGGTGGATGATCAACTTTATAGCATTTTCATTTGTTGCCAAATCTTGAACTAGGTCAAACTAAGACCCTATCAGATCCATTCTATTAGCCTCTGTAGTTTGATTTTGGGGAATTACTTTGATATCAAAAGCTTCAAAATCATCTATGAGATCCCATACCCGGTGTGAGTAGGATCTCATCCTAGGATTTTTTGTGGTGGCAACATTTCTCACTTGTGTTACCACCAATTTTGAGTCACCAAACACTCTCAGCTATATGATGCCTTCCTTTCAGGTTGTGAATAAGTCATGCACCAAGGCCTCATATTATTCCTCATTATTGTTACAGGAGAATTATAAATGGAATGACGGGAGTATCTTTCCTCCATTAGGGGATACCAGGCACACTCCAACTTCTAATCCATTCTTACTTTTGGCCCCATCAAAATGTAGGGTCCTTATTTGTGAATTATCAGGTGGATTCCCTTTCTTTTTATCATGTCCTTTTGTTACTTAGGAGATCATGGAATCCTCATTGAAAATTACATAAGTACCCAAATCAATGGAATCAAAGTTCCCAAAAGGATCTCTGAGGGGAAGACTAGATAGATGATCGCTGCTTTGGGGTTCCCTATCTTCCATGTATAATTATTTTTCCATGATGATCATAGAATGAGAAGCTTCAAAACTAGAAGCCACATGGTCTTTTATATGTTCCTTGGAGAGGGGATCTGACAAGGCATTCATCTTGGACCCTTATTTGGTTCACAAAATTAGATGGGACCAATCCAAAGACATATAACCTCCAATTTTAGCTATGAAATCACAAGAGAGGCAAAGACCAAAGATTGGGGGAATGTCTATTACTTTGATACCTTTCCAAATGGTTATATTTTGGTAGGAATAGAGCTGTAATGTAATTCCCTTGAAAACTCCAATGGTTTAGATTGATTTCCCATCTAGTTACATAACCCTTTTCTTCAAGGGTTCATATTTAATTCCCAAGGTGTCTGCAATCTTCTTGGGCATGACAGTAGTGCTTGTGTTGGAGTCTATCATGGAATTATGTAATAATTTTTTACCTATGATAAGAGTAAAAAAGAAGGGGTTGGGAATTGGTTTATTGACCTCTCCTTTTATATTCAATAGTACCACCTCTGTAGAGACTCGGGTGACCTTTACCCATCCCTTCTCCTTGGCTAAAGTGGTTGGATCATCATTTAGTTAAGAACTTCTTGGGATGCTTATAAGATCCCACAAGGAGGCATTAGCTGGTTCTTTCTTAAGTTGGACTACATTGATTGGCCCAGGAAGCAATGATTTAAAAGATGGCTAGTATTTTGTCCCTTCTCCAGAAGGGTGGTGGGCATCTTGACTCTTGATATTTCCTCCCAAAATGTCCTTCATGGTGATTGGTGGAGATGTGTTTAAAAATGTTGATGATTCTTTGTGCACCTTGTCAGTTGAATTTGGAATTAGAGCATCTTCCTCTATGATTATTTTCTTAAAACAAGTGTTATAGTTAAACTGAACAGGATTTAAAATAGATGCTTTATTTATAAATATGGATTCCTCTCCTTCTATCCTAGAGAATAAAGCATGCTCTGGTGTGATCTCTTCTTCTTGTTCTAGAGACATCCCTTGAATTTGTACTGTGAAAGCAACATTTTGGGCTCCTATGGACTAGTGAGGTTTCGACGCATCTATATCATAGTATTCTCTTGATCGTTGTTCGGCCACCTTTTGTTGGAAGTTCCCTTAGGGTAATTCTCTCAGAATATGAGGATTTTTACAAGGTAAGCACCATGTGTTAGGGTCTTTGACAAAATGGTTTTTCCCAAGTACCATTCCTCTACCACTATTGGGTGGAATAGTCTAGAGTGGCATTGGTATATGAACTAATTGGTTTGATGGATGTGCAGGCGACAGTCTCTAGGTATTCTTGTATTGAGAGGAATAGGTGAGTTTACTACCTTGATAATTTTGATAATTTTGTCTTGGATAGGAAACCTGGTTCCTTTTGAGATTCACTATCTCGTTAGAGAAGTTTTTCAGAATATTTTTCATTTCCTGCATTTCGAGAGATGAAGATGAGGACGTAATAGCAGGAGTGGGATCCGAATGAGTAGATGGGTAATTATATAAGGATGCCGGGGCTTGAGCTTGAGCTCATGAAAGGGGAGCTATTTTAGGGTATACTGGCAAGAGGGTCCTAGGAGGAAGTTTACCAATGTGTATTAGATTGTTCTCAGCTCAGAAAACAATGTTATAGGCTTGCAGTAAAGAATCCCCTCCTAATGATTTAATCATTACCGAAATATTTGAATTTAGAGATTTAAAATTAAAAAAATAGCCATACATGCAGGTGGCCTTACTATAGCCAGAATCCTTTGCCAAGTTTTATGGAACTTGGTGTTAAAATCTGTCATTAACTCTTGCGGGCATTTCTTGATGTTAATCAGTTGTTGCAAGAGTGATGACCTATCACCCTTTTCGTTGAACCTTGCCACTAACATTCCTCCTAATTTTTCCTAGGTGGTGATATTATTAGGATTCAAGGATCGGTACCATTCAAAGGCTTTTCCTTTAAAGGAAGAGGCTAATAATCACAAGACGATGTCTTGCTCTCTTATATAATGTAACGCACATATTTTTTCCATGTCTTGGAGGTGTTCCTCAGGGGTTTTGAAGTCTTCCCCACTAAATTTGGGGAGTTCCTTTAGCGCATTATTCGGAATATGATTCCATGTCACTAAGGGTATGGGATGAATGAGTGGGATTCCTTGATCGCATGAGATAAATTTCCTCGGAGGTTGGGGTTGAAGATAAGCCATTGAAATGGATCTGAGAGTTCTAGTTGACTATGTGAAGGGCCTACCTAGCAGAGGTGTTGAAATAGGTGCATTCGGAGAAGAAGGGGGTCTCTAGATTTGTCGATCTCATCTGTTGCATGGTGGAGATAGATGTAAATAGTCAAAAAAACCTTCCTCCCATGGTATTTCCCTCATTCACATTCATCTTGAAAGGTTTAAGAGGACCACTTGAGTACTACCAGAATCAGTATATCTCTAACTTCTAATCAGGTGATTATGGGTTCGTGTCCCACCGAACATGCCAGAAAAACTATTGACAATTTTCCTTGCGGATGAAATTTCAAAGTCATAGGAAACATTAGGTTAGTGGGACATGCACCCTAAGGTGACCTCTAGATTTTAAAGAAGTTGGCTCTTCTCTTGAGTGTGAGATGAGGGTCTAGTAGATAAAACTTTAAAAAGAAGGTAAAAATAACTAAGGCTGATGTGCACTAGAATAGATTCTATAAGGGACAAAGAGATATGTAAATGAGATTCTTTAAGTAGCTAGAAGAGCATTGAAGCATGATCTACCTATTTTTTAGAAACACTTTAGATTTAATCAAGGTTTGCGAAGGCGGAATGTATGACAAGCATAATTAATAGATAAGTTAAACCCAAGGGCATATAGTACGATAGATTTTATAAATTATCTATAACTACTAAGAAGAATAGAATGACTCAGAATATGAAAACCAACAATGCACAGAAAAATAACTTGATTTATAGCACAGATTACTACTTCCTTACGAATGAGTCTTACTAAGAATTGGCTAATACAAAATTGAACCTTCGAATTCTTTTTTACAACTTCTTGTTCCCTTTTCTTCCAAAATATCCTCTCCTTCTTACTCTATATCTTACGCCCTTTTATAGTTATTTGTGGCTCTTTTTTCGACATCAAGAACTAGGGTTTCTACTACCATCATTTAATGATATTTCCTTTCTGGTTTAGTATCTCAACTACTTGATATATATGCAATTTGATTTTAATTTTCCTATTTTTTCCTCTAGAATTGGTGATAATCCTTTCCTGACGTGTAGATAACAAATTATTGCTTGAGAGTCCTTTATGAAATTAGATTCCCTAATCTGTGCCTGAGAGACATGTGGTGGGTGTGTGTTATTTTGGGGAGGATTCCTCTTTTTTTTTTACTGAGAGGAGTGCTCAGGTGACACGTGGAGGGCACTCCATATGTTTACTATGTTTTGATTTTTAACTCACGAGGGAATAAATATTGGGCCCGAGCCAAATGGATGATGTGGCATAATGTTGAGAGCCTCCCTTTATTTCTTTATGCCCATCTTGCACTAGCAAGACATGTGGACACCTTCCACATTCAATTCGATACTTAGCCAATTTTGAGTTGAGAAAACATAAGAAACAAGGGTTGGTGTGACAAAAAAATGGTGATCAAAAGAGGTCTATGTAAAAGGACTCTACAGTATTCAAAGGAAAACTCTTCACACACTGAAGGGGGATCAAGGCCAATATAAAATAGGTTCAATCACGAGGTATCAAGAATGCCCCCAACATAAGCTAGTAATGAAACACATGAGAGAAAGGAAGTAGAAAATTATCTTATTAAAAGGGGAAAAAGTGTCTGCAAACATGGAAAAGAGGACATCTTATACACATAGATGTTCTAAATGGTTCCAAAGAACAGAGGATGCTATGAAAATATTTAGAAGGCGTTCGATGAAAAAATGATTATTCCAAGGAACAAATCATGAGATAAGACATGTGCTAAACCAAGAGTTTGAACAAGGTCCAAAAATAAAAACTTGATAACATACTAATCCTTTTTACTCATCGAGATCCTGTGTGTGCACATGGAAATGAATTACCTCTTGAAGGAAAGAGTTGATAGACACAAATTGAAGACACTAGCCAATATGTAGGAATGATTTAGTTTTAAAGGTGATTTGTGAATGAATTGTGGAAGGAGAGATGTACATTGCTCTGTTGTTAGCCAGGAATCCATAGCCCTAACATAGATGCATTTGATTCTAATCACAACATTTATCTACTCTCAGTCAGACATCCATATCCCTGGTATAGATTATTGGAAATACCCCAAGAGAGTGTTATATATCAATTTTATTTTTCTTTTAGCTTTTCCTTTTTGATTGATTGATTTTGATTCTTTTTCTTTGTTTATTGAAAACCTATTTCAGCTCTCTTGTTTGAGAAGGTGTTAAGAATCACTGATGGCTTGATGGAAGGATGTGGAAGTTATCGTGATGACGACATTGGCTATTGTCAAAAAATGCATCCAAAAGTTATTTACAACAAGTTTATTAGATGAGAATTGTGATAGGATCTCTAAGAGGTCTGTCATTCTTTAATTTACCAAGGTGATAAAATACTAGGGTCAAATAGATACCATAGAGATAAATGTCACAAAATGTGTGTGAATAGGCTAACCACAATAATATTAAAGGGATGAAAATGGTGGATGACTTGTAGAGGAATGTGAAAGAAAGGGAATAAAGAACATCCATGTGTATGCAATACCTAATTGTAATGTTTTATCTTTGTATATTTGATTTTTTTCGTAATTTTTTAATGTTTTATCATTTTTTGTATTATTGAAATTTGTTGATTTTTTTTATTTTTGGGAAGTTAGGACCAAAAATGACATTTTGCGTGATAAGATCCAACAATGATGTTTGTGATTTACTTGATAAGGGAAATGAAATGTGTTTGTTTATCAAGAGTGATATTATCCCCGATCTTGATGATCATGGTGAGTTCACACTCAACAAATGACTGTGATTTTTTTGAAACATAGATCTCATATGCAGGAGCTTGAGTTCCCTATTCATAAGTTTCTACACTTTTCGCCATACCTGATGGGGTGAATTGGTGTGCATTCTGGAATTGCGTTTGATTTTGAATTTTATAATCATTTGATTTGTTGGGAGATTTGGAGCTCTTCGGAGTTTTGATCTTATCTTGATAAAGAACTTGTTTGGGTTTCTTATAGGATAATGCTTGAATTGTCTGATCCCAAGAAGTGGGAGAAGAATGTGTATGTTTAGAATTGATGAGAGGAATGACAATGGGTTTTCCATAATCATTGATAACATAATGTGACGGACAAAAATGATATGATTCAAGAATTAAATAAGATGGGATACCAGGAGGCAAGCCACAGATAGAATATGGAAGGATACTTAGATGTGGCCCCAATATAGATGAAGAAGGGCTACAAGGAGCTAGCCCAAGAATAGAAGATGAGGGACTACCTGGAGGTGTCCTATATTTAGAAGACAAGGGGCTAGTTATACATGGCCCCAAAATAGAAGGTAATGGGTGACCTAGAGGAGACCCATAAGTAGATGATGAAGGGCTACTTGGAGGTGGCCCATATATAGAAGATGGAAATGGGCTACTTGGAGATGACCCAAAGTGCGATTGTGATTATGGAATTGTGATAGGTAAAGAAGAATTGGGTGTGACAAGATGGGTCATGGCTCAATACTAGACCTAGGCAGTTCATCAAAAAATGAAGAATGTGAGGATGGAAGAATAAGATGAGGGTAAATTTTCTTGATCTTAGGATCTTCCTTTGTTTCTTGATAAAAGGAATCAACCTTTTCCCCACAATATACAAATGCATCAAGGTCTACAGATAATCCTTACTCTTAATTTGTTAGAGGGATATCTTTGTGTGCCCCTATAAACACCATGATCTCTCCTTTATTCTAAAATAAATCAATTGGTATGGGTTTTTGATAGACCACATGGGTTTGATTGGAAGAAAAAGGTCTAATTGGTGTGGAAGACTTAGAACATGTTTGATTTTTATTGATATAAGAATATGACTCAAGAGACGAAGTAGACTTAGGGCTAGATGCCTTCTGAGTAGAAGAATATGTGGATTTAGAATTGGTTGGTATAGGTTTCCCTGTAAGATGACATTGTGGAGGAAGAATAGGAGCATTTTGTATCCAAAATTCCATAGATTGTGACATAGGAGTCAACTTAGATAATTAACTAGAAGGACTTTGAGTTGCACAAGTCTTCAAAGGATGAAGGGTTTATTGAGGTGGTTGATAAACGAGGTCTTGTAAGGAAGGGGAGGACCAAGACTTAGGAGTTGAATTAGATTAATGATAAAGGAGGTGCCAAAAAGAAAGGGGGGAATCAAGAATCACATTACAATAATGATGAAGGATGTCCTGTAAATAAGGGAAGGACTGTAACTTAGGAGTTGAAATAGATGAATATTAATAGCAGTTTAGATCTAAATCATCAAAAAAAATCGAAGGAAGAATTTGGATTTGAATTCTCAGAAGAAGAGGAAATGTTTGGATTAGAATTAGAAGAAGAGTGGGGGGCACCTAAATAAAAATTTGGATCAAAAGTGTCCAAACCATACCACAGACTATGAGATGAAGCTGGGGAATGAGTTACTTGAATGAGTTTTCTAGCGCGAAGAACCAAACATGGTTTAGTCATGATAGTAATATTTGATGTGAACACCTAAATTTTGATTCTTTATGCTCATGAGTATAAGGAACCCTGTGATAATCAGTTATAGTTGGAATTCACTAAGTCCAAATGCCTAGACCTAGATAGTGTGATTGAACTCCTTCAAATAGAAGAAAGTTCCTTGTCAATTTGGGTAGCATAACAGGAAACAAATAGAATTTTTTCAAATAGATAAGGGATGATTTTGTGATTTTCCAAAGGGAATCTAAGGAAAAAATACATTGTGTTGACATAAGATTGATAATCCAACAAGGTTTAGACAACAAGTTTGGAGGTGTAAATGTCAAAGGATTGATAAAAATTTTAGCGACATAAAGGATACAAAGGAAATATTTCCAATGTTCGATTAATGAAAAATTTGTTTGATTGGAAATGTTTTTGATAAAGTTTGAAAGATATGTTCAAAAATGACCATGAATTTAGGAAAAAACAAGAAGATAAAGAGGATCGAAAATCCCAAAGTATTGTCCTAGAAACATGTTTATAAGATGGATAAACACAAGGAACAATCATGCAAGTTCAAAACACAGCCAATCTACAAGGAAATACTCCTTATGAAAAATGTGTGTCAAAGGCAGGTTGGCGTAAAATGTTCAAGATAATGTCACCACTTATGCCAAGTTCAAAAATGAACAATAAGTAAGAAATAACAAAAGGTTGATATGATTTCCAAACAAGGTATACTAAAAGAAATTTTAAGTCCAACCAAGACCTAAATCTCAAAATAAAAGTGGAAGTTACGAATATGAATGACACAACAATACCACTAGGATACGTTAACCAAAATTTACAGAAAAGTAAGGTATTAGTATCAAAATAATATTAATATGACGTGCACAAATGTAACAACAACATCTTTCAAAATCAAGTTAGTGTTTGAAAACCAAGGCTAGAGTATACCAAGGAATTGTTATGATGCACATAGCATAACATTACAATCTAAACACTTAGGTTGATTTTACAAGAAATAAGATGTAAGTATCGAAATTGTTATGATATGATACAAGCAAGGTAATTGTTTAGAGGAGAATCAAGTGATGAACCAAACCTAACTATAATTATGATATTGATGTGGGTATCAAGATCAAAATGTCTACCAATGATATGAGAATGTTCCCACACACTTTAGATGTTCAACAACTCAGCCAAAAAACATGATGAGTGTAAAGATAAATAAAAGTGGTGACACAATCAATTGGCAATACATATGTGGTCACTCTTCTTTTGATCAACAAAGTGTCAAAAGAAAGTGAAGGAAGTAGTAACAGTAAGGATGAAAAATGTTGGCCTCAATTCAGGAGAGTTTCGCCTCGCCTTAGGGTTAGTGAAAAACTAAGCGAAAGTAACGTTGCACATGTTTCATGATGAATGATGGCTCTTTACAACAACGATTTGGTCAATTTGACTCCAAAGACTGAATGGATTTCCTAGGTGGTTTGATCAACTAGGTTTCACAAGTTATCTATATACGAGCTCGATTTACCAAGAAAGTCACACTGACTAGTCTTGGGTTATCTCAGATTTACTTTACCACCGTCAAGTATAGTGAGAAATTAACGTGTTCATCATGTAATCTCACTGGGGTTGCGATACAGATAACTTTGATGCTAAATTTCATGAAGGTAAAACTAGTCAAGTAGGTCTGCGAAGCACTTCCCGTTTCATCCACAAGGTTCCCTCTTGTGTGGAATACTTTAGGGTTCCTAGGAACACCCCCATTCTTGTAGCTTAATGCTTATGCCAAAGGGGTTATGTCCTAGTTAAGCAGTTAGGGTGTACCCTTATCCGAACCTATAAATACATTGTTATGAATGTGGTGTGGATTTTTTATCTTTTATACTTAACGTGGTTTAGTCATTCACCATTTGGCAACCTGCATCAAATTATATTAGTATTTTGTTTCCATCCCGATTCTTTGATAAGCTTATTTAGGTCCTGCATTCAAATTTTAGTATTTCTCTAAGTAAATCACATTATTTGAAAGAGGATTAGGAGTTGTTTTTTATTCTCAAGATCATCCAAGGATGCAAGAGAAGAGAATACACAACAAATAATCCAACTAAAATGTAAAGGAAAGATTTTTAATTAATGAACCATACAAAAATATTGATAGATGTTCATTCCCTTAAGCCAAAAATGAAAGATAAAGTTTCTAATTAACCAAATGTTAGAAAATGAAGACTAAAGTTATTTTTGATTCTCAAGATCACCCTAAGGTGCAAGAGAAGAGCATACACAAATTGTATCCCAAATAGATAGAATTGGAAAACGTCAAATCAAAGGAACATAAAAAATGCTTTATAAAAGGTTCATTCCCTTAACCAAAAAATGAAAGATGAAGTTTCCAATTAACCAAATGTTAGATAATGAAGACTAAAGTTACTTTCGGTTCTCAATATCACCAAAAGATTTAAGAGAAGAGCATACACAAACTTTAGCTCAACTAAATAGAAATGGAAAACTTCAAATCAAATGTACCCATACATCTAATGTAAGCACATTCACTTCCACACCTATATCAGTCAATATGTTGCTCAACAGCCATCCATCCACAAAAAAAATTAGAGTAATTTCCTTGTCATTGTCAATGATATCAGAGGGAAGATTTGCATGCAGGATCTGTCATCCGGTCTCAATACTCATGCACAGAGTGTTCCCTTTTAACCAACTTCCTAATAGTGGAATGATGTTCTCCTGGTGCAACATTTTACACACTTCTCTCAGATCATTGATATCATTTTGAACTGTCTCTGATGCTTTCTTCTACTCATTTAAGTATTATATCTCACCCTAAAGATTCATTAGCACTTACATGGTATCTTGATAAACCTTCTTCTGATAGGTAGGATCTAGTTACCGGGCATAAAGGACGTCATCCTTAGTGATGGTAGGTTTATGATGTAATGCCTCTCTTATGCACGCCACTTCATTTCATGTAGTAATTTTCAGTGTTAATGCCTCAGGTACTAGTGCTATCTTGGGCATCCAATGATCTTCTAATGCATGTTGCATTCTAGCCATCCTTGTACCTTTGTTTTCTTGATTATGTTGCTTAGTCAGATGCTCATATAAGTCCGGGCACTCTTCATAGCTATGGTTCTTTCTGCAGAAAGAACATGCAATATTTTGAGGAAATTTACACCTATAGTGGTTAGGAGATCTGCACGTATAACATGTTCCATGAGGGAACTCACCCCTTTTTCCATTGCGGCCTCATCCTCCATACCTGCTGTAATATCCACGTCCTCTTCCATGAACTCCTTCAAAATGCCCCTCATTCCTTTCATAGCAATTTTGATTATGATCCCAATCTTGGTGCTCATTCTTACCCTTATAATTATCCATTATGCTTTTCTATCATACCCCAATGTCTATAACATCTTGGATCTTACCAATCAACTGACAATCTTCAGTATCATGGGTCGTGGACCGAAAATTTTTACAATAACAAGATGCATTCTTCCTTATCGTTCGTTGTAAAAAAGGATAGTGACTAGCATCATGATTCCAATGAAAAATATCACAATCAAATAGTAATGATCGTATAGATCTGCGAGGGAAACTATCCTTGGTGTGACCCTCCACTTCACAATCTGTACACCAAATTCCTAAGCGTGTTTCATGGGCTGAATTTATTGATAGCTTCTCTAACTATTTTTCCATAGCTGCAATCTGTTCCTCTAAGAATGGACTAACGCTAGTGTCAATGCTCCCAACTACATCATCATACAAAGATACTTCCAGTGCTTCATGTGGATAAGTGTATTTCTTATGTGATAATGATCTTCTGAATGGTGTAATCAATTTGTGAACGAACCATTATGCATGTTGGATTGCGTGAATATCATAAGAAAGCTTAGATAAGAGTGTTTTCAAATGGGAATCATACTCACGTACACTCTTAGTAGTGCCTTTATTGATATCCTTGAGGGTGTTTATACTCTTATGATTAAATTCTGGGATATAGAACTCTTTCAAGAAAGCATCCTTCAGCGCTGCATGATCCACGCAAGTTTGATTAGGGTCAAACTTCCTATGCTAGCTATGTGGATGTCCCTGTAATGTAGTGGAAAATTGTCTTTCCTTGCGCTTAGAAGCTGTGATCCCTTTCACATGCCATAATATTTCACACATGTGCACATCCTCAGTAGCATCCTCTATGCCTCTATACTTCAAAAGACAAAGAGACATCTCCTTATAAATATTCTGGGGTTGGTACAGACCTTTCCTACCTAATCCAAAACCTCCTATGTTTCCCCTACCTCTAGAACTACTAGAACCACCTATACCTCCTGACCCTCCACCTGTAGCTGGAATAGGACTTGTAGATGTACTCCCCTGTGCTCTAATAGTAGTACTATATTGAACCCGTACAGTCTGTGTGGTAGTTCCACTTCCAGAGGTGAACCCAATATTTTGTGCACTTACATTCTGTGCAGATGATACACCTAGAAATGTTCCTCTAAATAACATTGAAGTCATTTATCCTGCCATTGATGTACTTGATCTCTAACTTACTCTAGTTCTCTTGTTTCCCAAATTCACTTACTGATTACTTGTCATACTAGATACTAGAAACTCAAGTGCAAGGGCTAGGTCACCAGGTGGATTAAGATGTGTGCCCATGACCTAGGTAGTCTCTGTTGGTGCACTTATGTGTGAGGCCAAGGGGGGACCTCTGTCATGCTTTCCAAGATGGGGGAGTTCCCGATTCACTGGCTCCACATCTTCTGTGTGAGATTCAAATCCTTCACGAGACATCTCTCTCCTCAATGCCATAATTTTTGCAATGGTATGTTGCTTCTCTATCTCCCTCTCGTGTGCCTCATTATACTTAAGCCACCTTTCCTCTCTCTTCCTTTCTACCGCTAGGTCTGTCATCTTTCACCAAATCTATTTCTACCCTCACACCTTGTGAGGTTTAGTTAGCCATTAGTTTACTCTCTAGGTTCAAATTTATCATCAAGATCTTGATCACTAGTGGAATACTTTACAGATATGTTCCTCTAGGATACTGCAAAAACTAAAATTCAGCTACTTCTGGGAAATAATGCGTTAAAATTGAATATTCCAGAATATAAATTTTTAGAACACCACAAAACCACGTATCCACTGCGTGAGTCCAGATCATATCAACATCATAAAGGGCTTGAAATTATTCATGTGTCCAAACAAGTGTGTGATACCTCCAATTACACTTAGATCCATAAGCAATAAACCACTCGTATTATTCTACTAGAAAGATGGTGAAAAATCCCTCATATAAACTATCATACAGATTATGTTCTACCCAAGTACATGCGTTAAACTTAGATCCAATGTTGAACCAATGTGCATATTCTTCCTCCAGATTATTTATCCACTCCTCAATACTTGCTAGAGTTAACCAGTATGTATTCACGTGAACCATCCTGAAAATAACTGAAAAAGAGGTCCCGGAAACATAACCAATGATGCATCCTAGAATTCACTAGATGACACCCTAGATGCACGCTGGCACATCACTTAGCCTAGACTGAGTGGTAGCACTCACCCAAAGTGCATACAAAGGTACCAGATCCATCTTTAGGTTTGCTATAACATAATGTTAACATGATGAAGACTTAAAACATAATCGATCCATAACTAATACATCACTATACAGTGCATGACAGATCCAGATATAGAAAAGAATAGGTTTAAACAATAATCATGATATAAATAAGAACATGCACTATCCAAGTATATGCGCATGAGTGACACTTAGGTTAAGTCAATATCTTCCATCTCTTAATTGTCACAATAATATAGAAGATTCTTATAATACTGGAAATATATGCTGATACACGCATGGATCTAATATGGTAATCCAAAAACATGTACACTATGTTCTCTATCTCTATATATCCATCATCTCCTACCAGGTAATTCACTACATATATATATGGTGGGCACTTGCCCTTCACCACTTATCTATTCCAAAAAATAGGCCGCATGTTATTAGTAGCCACGCGCCATTTTCATGCATAGACACACATGCAAGTGTGCTATATATAGACTTAATAATAGTAAAATAAGGTGATAATCCTATTCTTAGACTACCTCTATGCAAAAT
Organism: Taxus chinensis; assembly: GCA_019776745.2. Taxonomy (NCBI): domain Eukaryota; kingdom Viridiplantae; phylum Streptophyta; class Pinopsida; order Cupressales; family Taxaceae; genus Taxus; species Taxus chinensis. Next base: position 806,739,217 of record CM034148.1, read on the forward strand.
CACTCTGAATCTGATTCTCCAGAAATAGAAATTGTGTGGCGCGCACGTCTCTTCCTCATTGGTGTGTTCTACATGTCATCTTCCTAAAACTAGATCTTCATTCCCAAAAATAGATAAGTCTTGAAAACTGAACTTATACTTTACGTAGTGCGCATTATTCTTATACATTTGTGCCTTTGCGTATGACTTGCTTTCCCACACGGACTTCTTGTGTGTTTTCTCTGTCAAGTGTTATTTGATCAACATTACCCCTATAATAATTTCATTATCACCCCGATAATGGGTATCTCCAAAAACTATTGTAAAGAGTAGAATAATAGAAAGAATGGAAATAATGAATGAATGTATGAAAGAATGTTTTATCCTGCGGTATCTTCTTCAACTTGAACAACTAATTCAAAATATTTTTATTTTATTTCAACCTTCAAGGTCTAGCCATTCAACGAGTGCTTGTTCTACTTTTTCTCGGAATGTCCACAGCAATTGAATCCAATTCATCCCTCACAATCTCCAATTTTTCGATTTTGCAAGACTAACACAATGTTGGAAATTGAGGTAATTCTTCATTCTAGAAATTACATCTTCTGTGCAATGAACTTACCAAGATCTTCCAGTTGAGTCTTGTGTGGATCTTGTGCTGCTGTCCAGGGCCTCGTGCTTCTGCTTAACCATTGACAATCTTTCTGCGTGGTCAATGTTTCATCCTTCATTTCTGTCTAGACTTCATTTTTTTCTTCCAGGGTATTTATGTTTATAAGAACCTCTGGAGTTGTGTAAATTTTTAAAGCATGGTCTACTTTCTTCAATTCTTCTTATAGCACTTGCAACAGCCCCTCATAAGATACAATCTTTTGCATCACTGAAGATTTCTCTCATTCTTCCTCTTGTTATGGATCCCTTGGTGATATTGACATGTGCAAATAGGTTAATCTTCAAGTACCAATTCCACCAAATTTCCTACATAATGTAATTGATGAGGGAAATGTCTGTGGTACCTTGGTCTCCAAGTGTGACCTAGCACTTATGACATTTTCACCAATCTTCTTTACGATGCAGATAGATATACAAAATTCTTCTTCTACACTAAGTCCCTCTCTTGTGTTAGGCATGCACTATTTCTCCATCCTTATTTTTAATCTCTTCTCTGAGTGCCCTAATTTTGGCAGCCTTATCCATATTTCATCTTGTCACCTCTATCGAGACTTTGACATAATGCATTACTCACCTATTCATTGGACATGACAATAGGATTTACTATCATGTGTCTAGCTTGAGATGTCTTCTTCAACCTCCATGATACGCATGATTCCTCACATACATCAAAACCCGGCTCATCCATGTCTGTGTGCATGGACCCATGAAAACTATTTCCTCAGTACGACACTGTGGCCATATCTTCATCCATGAGCTCCTAGTCATATAAGTCTTTCTGTGTCAATGTGCTATGGAAACGGGTGTGGACAATTTTACCTGCATCCTAAACATAACCCATAACTGGTGGAATGTGCTCCCCACTCATTCTTCTAGATTATTGTTGCTTAGGTACTTTAGCTTCTAAATTTGGGAATTATGTCTCCATGTCCTAAGCAGTCTTTGCAAGTTGTCTCCTCTGGTCCCTTTTCTTGCCTCTCCTCTTTCCCTCGATTCCTCATCCTTTTGTTCTTCTATGTTCTCTGGAAGTATAGGAGAATTAGGCACACTTTCCTCTGACTCTTCTACCTCCTCATTGAAATTAAGTTTCCTCCTTCTTTACATGGTTTCCTCCTTCTGTGGAGAGAGTCTGGGTGATCTGCACACCATTTTTGGAGTAGCACCTTGGGTTCTTGTTCTCTTGAACACCCTCTTAAATCTATGCTCCCCTTGGACTACATTCAAGTCCTCATCATCCCCCTCTTGTGTCTGAGGTGGTGTAGTGGCGCGCTCAGACTTCATCCTTATTTGTAGGATGTCTTCTACCTCTATGCTCCAAACCACCACTATCTTCATGCTCATCCTTCTCATCCTCCACTTCAATTGGCTCTGTGGGCTTAGGTGATGGGATGTTCTCCATTGTATACTTTCCCTTTGGTGGTGCTGGAAGTGCGAACTCATCTTCCACATACTTGTTATTCTCCATTTTTGGCTTTAGTTGGAGATACACCAGCTGCTGCTCCAATATCTCCCACCACCAAAATTATTGGTTTAATGCTCAATACATCTAAGATGAGTCTTTCAACATATGCACCCCACCCTGGATACACATATTTCTTCCTTAGTGTGTGGTAGTCACAATCTACCTTCTTTGCATTGAATGTCAGTCACCGCATGTCTGTAAACCTGTGTACTGATGCCTGGAAGTACCTTGTTGTGAATGCATATGGAAACTTACACCAAGGGCTCCATACTCCATCTTTCATGGAAAACTATGCTATATAGAAATGCTGGTATACAACGAACTGAACTGCCTTTCCAACCACTGAAGGCAAGTCCTTGGGGATGCACCATTCTTCCTCAAAAGCCACACAGAACCTATCATACCACTTCTCATCCCATTGCTTAACTTGCTCTATCATGGATCCCTCACACAAGTACTTCTTGAAGCATTCTACAGGTGATTTGTGTTCCATTGGATACTCCCATACCTTCTCCTTTGGTCCATCAGGTACTCCTGATCTCCATGAACACCAGTGATAACAGAACAACTCCAAAGCCGATCTTTCCTCCTGCGACGCACTTCCTCAACGATTGATCTCTGTAATATAATGTGAAATGTTTTAGACTACTCCTTCAAACATATTTTTGGCAATGTGCAGCCACATGGTGTTCACTTGTGACCACCTTTCCTGGTCATTTAGCTTTGTAACAAGATGCACAGCCACTTACACAACTAGATACTTCTTCATTTTGTTGATGTCCATACTGTGTAGACCCTTTGTATACCCCAACTCCTTCCTGGTCTCCAATATTGTGGTTTTTTCTATCAGATCATCTCGCAAATCATCTCATGTGCCTTTCAACCCCATTACCGTGGAGATGAGCATGGCTGAAATTCTGACTCTGTGACCTGCAAAGTAGAAAAAGTCCTCATGCACTCTTCTCATGAGCCATTGGTACAAGGGCTCATACTTCCCATAGTAAGGGAGCTCATATAGTTTGTAAAATCATATCCTCTATAAGAGCTTCTCACCAGCATCGTCATACACTGGCATGTCTTTCATCATGCATTTATTTGTCTTCGTGTTCAGACAACGCACGTCAAGCTCCTTCTTATTCTCTATGGTATGGTGATTTTACTCACTCACTTTTCTTTTCCTTATGTGTGAATCCCACTCCTGGCTGACTATGACGCCCTCTAGATATTGCATTTCAGAAAAATTTCTTTCTGGAGCCATCTTCTTCTTCTTCTTCTACCACCTTCTTCTTTCCCTTCACTCCTGTTACAACTGCTTTCTTGGGTGCCATTTCTACCTTGCAATCCTTTATAGATCCTTGCCGCTCAAATTTTATAAGGTGCGAAGTAAACCCTATTTTGATTCATCATGCCCTAGGTGAAATTACGTGCCCTAGCTCCTCTCTGTCACCTCTGCTTTTCTCAAACCCTTCACCACCGGGGACACAAGCTCCTTCTACGCATAGATCTCTTCGTCACGACTGGTTACACACCTCTCACACCTTTAAACGATCACTTAACTCTTCGCACTTGGCTTCTTTCAAATACTCTTAATCGCAATGGTAAAAATTAACTTGCACATCCCATCCTTATATATATTTTCAAATTTTGGATACATTCATTGCTCCTTCACCTACCAAATATCCTCTCATTAATTGACCAATTCCATCCTTTCTCGTGCGTTACATCCTCGTACCCCAGCTATAACCTTCTAGTGTGCCTTCCTACCCTCTGGTCACAGACTTCTCTTCAGTACGTTGCATCCTTGCACCTGAGTACCTCATCACTGTACCTTATCCTGGTAGTTATCATGGCCTCTACTTACCTCACTTTATATTGTTCCTTCATTCATCTTTGTCCTTGGCCACTTTTAAGAAGCAATGTTTTTACTTTGAAAAACACCCATAGTAGCTTATTCTTTTCATCTTTAAATTCCCACAATCGTTGTACCTGGATATCAACAACCACCCCACACTAAAAGGATGTGCAGTCCTCTACACATAAACATGCTTCACGTAGTAATTGGATTCATGCGTGCACAAATGCACTTATTTCACAACAACAACTAAAGATGACAAAGCCTAGTGACAATGAAAGAAATACATTAAGGAAATACATAATGGAAACCTAATCTAAATGGCAATACTACCTTATTATAAACACCAAGAAGACTTATTTATAGTAGGGCTTCAACCTACTGCCATTGAAGTAACCAGGTAGTCGTGTTCCGTCTAGTGCTTCTAACTAGCAAGCACCTGTTTCAAGGATGTAAGTAATAACATAAGACCCTAACCAATGTACCTTAAGTTTTCCTGGATGGCGCAAGAACTTAGAGTCATAGAGAAGTACCATATTTTTTCAATCTCAAACTTCATATCCTTTATGTTTCTATCGTGCCATGCTTTCTGCCTAGCCTTTTCCTGCTTCTGACTCCATCGTGATATGGCTCATCACTCATCTAATTAAATCATCTTCTAAATACTCTCATCTAAATCCTACTCATCAGCTAGACCTCCAGCATGTGCAATGCGCAAAGAAGGTAACATAAATTCTATAGGGAGAATGACTTCTGCGCTAAACACCAACTGAAATGGTGTGGCTTTGTTCAATCTCTTATAAGTTGTCTCTATATGCCCAAAGAACAGCTGACACTTTATCATCCCAATCCTTTCTTCTAACATCAATTTTTTTGTTAAAGTCTGGATCAATATCTTGTTAAAAGCCTCATCCATTCCATTTTCCTAAGGATGATAGGGTGTAGTTTTATGGTGTGCAACCATAAACTCATCTAATAGAATCTTGATTGTCTCATTCAAAAAGTGTGTACCCCTATCACTTGTCAATCTTAAAGGACACCCATATCTTGTAAGAACATTATCCCATAGAAACCTAGCTGTTGTTAGCCGTTGTACAGTCCTTCATAGGTGTTGTTTTTGCCCAACTTGTGAGATAATTTGTACAAGTAATGATATAGCGTGACCCAATCCTACATGCGTAACTAGCGAAATAGGTCCTACAAATTTGATGGCCCATTTCTCAAATGGTTCAACACTAGTAATTGGTCTCAAAGGCATCATCATCTCTTGTCCCTGGTTTACCTAAATGCTGACAATGGTCACACGCTTTGCAATACTGATTTAAAATCTTTATATAATGTCTCCCACCATAATCCAATAATTAGGATCTTTTGGGAAGTTGCATCACCTACAAAGTGGCCTCTTGCAATACCACCATGGGCTTCTTCCATAATATCCTTACGCTCATGCTCTAATACACAACAGTCATAATACTTCATCTCTGCCTAACTTGTAGAGGTCACCACTGATTAACATAAATGGTGTTGCATACATATAAAAAGTTGTTTCTTTTCTAATGCCTTCATTCCTTCTAGTGCCATACACCAGTCCATAGAAAGACAACAAATGTCTTCTAAATTATGATGGTGCGCATTTTAACCTATATAACTATGCATCTGGCATGGTTTCTTCAATCTGTCTATGCTTCCTCTCCTAAGTGAATTCTAGATAAGTGGTCTGGTCCATAATTAGTTTTCCCTAGCTTCACCACAACTGTGAAGTCAAACTCTTCAAATAGGAGCACCCATCTGCATATGCGCCCTTGTAAAACAGGTTGCTAATGGGGTTGCTAACAAATGGGTTTACTAACAATGCCATGTGATCTTTATAAAATACAAATGGTGTTGCTAACAATTACTGTCAAAACTTGTGCAATGCATAGATCATTGACAAGGATTTGCACTCTGTAGTTGTATAATTCTGTTCAGTAGGAGTCAGCTTCCTAATAGCAAAACAAATTGGATGATCTACAATACCTTTTCACTAAATTGAGCTAACACAATGCAACAATGGCCATGCTAGAGGCATCCACATGTACATGAAATGGTTTATCCCATGAAGGAAAGCACAAAATGGGAATGCGGTAGTAAGTTTCTCCTTTAATATCTCAAATGCACGCGTTGTTGCGGTTCTCCCCAATAAAATGTACCTTTCCCTTTTAGTAATTCTTCCAAGGGTGTAGAGTAAATTTGGCATACCCTTTGATGAACTTCTGATAATATCCTGTGTGACCCAAAAATCTGCGCACCTCACTTTGACTGGTAGACGTTCTTCCAGAGCCTGGAATGACTGCAACCTTAGTTGGATTAACCAAAAAACCTTCCTTACAGATTATGTGTCCTGACAGTATTCCAAAAGGTGAAGCAAATATGCACTTCTTGATGTTTAAAGATATACTCAATTGTCTGCATCGTTCAAACATTAAGCGAAAATTGTCATAATGATCATTCACAAGCCCATATACTATCCAATCATCTAGATAAACATGTAAAAAGTGGTGAATAAAATATTTGAATGCCTAAACAACTATCCGCGAGAATACAACAAGCACGTTTTTTAGCCCAAAAGGCATGACAGTATAGGTGAAGCTATCCCATTCAGTATTAAATGTAGTCTTTTCCTAATCCTCCTATGTAATTCTAACCTAGTGATACCCAGAGAACCCATCTATAAAGGAATATATCTCACGCCATACAAATCCTTCTATTATTTACTCACTAAATGGAATAGGGAATGGATATGTTACACATGCAACATTCAGCTCCCTGTAGTCCACACATATTCTAATTTGTCCCATCCTTCTTGATATTGATCACCATTGGACTAACCCATTCTGGCTTCATCAAGGGGCTTGATAATTCCTAAATTTTAACGTGTTATCAATCTCTTTTTTGACCTTTTCACGTACAAATTGGGGTTCATTTTGTAAGGCCTATTTCTAACTTGGTGTGCACCATCCTTAATATTTATCTTCATTTCCCTAAGTGATTCATGCACGCCTTTAAGTTCATGATACCCTTGAGGGAATCAGTCCTGATAATACCCTGAGTAACTCAATGATCTTTTTCACTTCTGATTCTGACCAATAGTCTCCAATTACGACCTCCTTTGGGTTCAGCCTCTGAACCTATATTCATTTTCTTTGTCTTCATGGGTTCATGCAATAGGCATGCGTGTATCCTTTTCTGCACTGTGCTAAGACCTCGCACACCCCTTGTGAATGTTTCAATATCCAGGTTCTCATAGCTTACTCATCATCCACGAGGTAAACCATCTTTCCTTTCTCTTTCTTAAGGTAAGCATGTCCAAGTAGTATGGAGTCCATTTCTTCTTCCTTTTCAAAATGCATGCTTCAGACTGTGTCCCACCAAATAGTTCTTGAATATGCTCTTCTTTCCTCTACACTATCTCCCATAGTTAAGAGCTTGAAAAATTTTAATGCTTCTTCTACTGGAGGTTTAGTTGAGAAGTAGTCAAAGGTCTGGAGCATTTCTTACAATCAAATTCTGCTAATTCCTAGTCTCTCAATGTAGTTCTACATATACATACCAAGGCGCTTGTGTATCCTTGTAGAGTAGAGTACAATCTATGCACCCATAGTGAATGTGGTAATGCTTCCTATCCCACATGTCCATAGTCTCTCAAACTGTTGAATGTGATGTTGAATAGGTTGATCACCATTATAAGTGCATATCTACATAGGTGCATTACTCATTAAAAACCTAGTAGATAGGGTGACTCCAATCTCTTCCCATTCTAGAAGGTTATCTCTATGGACTACCCACCTATGCACTGTTGTTGTCCCACACAAGGTATACACTAACATATCTCTTCTCTTAATTTGATTTGTCTAACTGTGCTTCCATGGCTTTCAAAAATACAGGAAGATCTTCTACCCCCGTATACCAAGGTACTGACGTTACATATCCGTCAAACAGAACAAAGTCCATTCTTACATGTGAAACTGATCACTTTTTACCTCGCACCCTACTAGTTCATATGTACCATGAGCCCAATTTTCACAAGCAATACTCATAGTATCACTAATAGAATGATAATCATCCCATTGTATGAATGCCTTCCTTTGATGGCTCATTGACCTCGGGGTCTTGAATAGCGTGTACATAGAATCTATTTAAGTCCTCCTCACTTAGAGGCTCAACATATGGTTTAGACTTCCCATATGTCAAAGGTATCACAACCCTTTCCTCCTATGTTCTCAAATTTGATATACCCCTTGTTGAATTTCATGTCAAGCATTATTCGCATAGCACCAAGGGCATCCAAGTAAACACTGAAAAACTGTCTACTTTTGCAAGTGCTAATATCTCAAAATCACCTAGTGAACTTGGCCCCTTTGTATGGTTAAAAATGCATCCTTCAAAACTCCTATAGGTGTGGCCTTAGTTTGGTTTGCCATAAACAACACATTAGATGATGGACTGCAATGGAGGCCTCCCCATTTGTACCCATGCATCTAATGTAAGAACATTCACTTCCACACCTGTATCAATCAATATGTTGCTCAAAATCCATCCATCCACAACAACATTCAGAGTAATTTCCTTATCATAGTCAATGCTATTAGGGGGAAGATTTGACATGTAGGATCTGTCGTCCGGTCTCAATACTTGAACGTATTGAGTGTTCCCCTTTCAACCAAATTCCTAATGGTGGAATGATGTTATCCTAGCAAAACATTTTGACACACTTCTCTTAGATCATCAATATCATTTTGGACTGTCTCTGATGCTTTCTTCTGCTCCTTTAAGTATGGTATCTCACCCTAAAGATTCCTTAGCACTTCCATGGTATCCTGATAAACCTCCTTCTAATCAGGCAAGATCTGGGTACCGAGCATGAAGGACGCCATCCTTAGTGATGGTAGGTTTCTACAATAATGAATCTCTCTGTGCACACGTTGCATTATCTCATGTAGTAATATTTACTATTAATGCCTCAGGTCCTTGTGCTATCGTAGGGCATCCACTGATCATCTACTGCATGTGCTAGATTCTAATCCATCCTGGTGCACATTTGTTTTCTTATTCATGTTGCTTACTCAGATGCTTATATAATTTCAGAGCACTCTTCATAGCTATGGTTCTTTCTGTAGAAATAACATGCAATATTTTGAGGACATTCACACCTATAGTGGTCAGAAGATCCACACGTATAATATGTTCCATGAGGGAACTCACCCCTTCCTCCATTGTGGCCTCATCCTCTATACCCACTGTGATATCCACGTCCTTTTCTACGACCTCCTTCAAAATTCCCCTCATTCCTATCTGTTGGTCTGAAAATCTGTCGCTTGGGCAGATCTATGGATAAACGAGCCAACAGTGTGCAGGGCATAGCCCCTCTTTGAGTCAGCAAAGTGAAACTGGTTTATTGCTATTCTACCAGCAGGAATCTATGCAAATCTCACAGATTCTGCCTTCGGGGGTTTGGGATCTCATCCCAGTAGGTTTACTTCCGGCTGCGAAGAGAAAGGAATGAAAGAGAGGAAGAATAAGGAACAGGTCCGAAGGGAGAAAAGAAATGAATTCCAAAGCAGAAAGGTCAGGAGATTTATGTTTTCGGGTTGGTAGTAAACAGAGCCAAACCTACTTGCATAAATAAACAAAGCAATACTGATGATAAATAAATGACAATAAAATAGAAGCAGATCCAACAGAATAAACACACAGATCTAACATAAGAAAGATCTAATGTATATAACACAGGTATTCAGCACAAAGTCTAAATATTGTATTACTAATTTGTTCTGTTACAAAAAGCTCAAAGTCTTTTCTCCTTACTCCTATTTCTCATCTGAAAAATATTCATCCATCCATCAACACAACAAGTGTTGGGGTATTTATAGAAGAAGAGGAGAAAAGAAGGCAAAAAGGAGCCAACAACTATTTACAAAGATATTTACAAAATATCTAAAAGTCATGTTGACTTTTTACAACTTGATGGATGACATCATCCCATGATGCAACATGGATGATGTCATCATTTGCATCAACATACTTCAGACATTCCAACAAGAAAGTCGGAGAAGAGAGAGAAGAAGAAGAAGGAGGAGGAGGAGGAGCAGCTACTCGTCGTCATCATCCTGCGGCCGAAAGGGAGTAGCCTGCTTTTGATGCTGCTCAGGTGATGAGATATGGAACTGAGCGCGGTATTCCAAAAACTTGTTAATCATTGGCCCAAATTGATCCTGAGAAGGATCCTTGTGCAGCTCGCTGATCGCCTCACAAGTCTCCCGCTCATCTATGAGCTTCTCTGGGAGTTTGGAATAATCCTTTTCCGCCTCAATGAGGAACCCGATGAAGTCCCTACAGGCCAGCAGGTTGTTGATAGATTCAGTGTCAAATGTGACCTCTGGCCCTGTTCCTTGAGAAGCGATCTCCTTGAAGATCCGGATGGTTTCATCAGCTGACCTTAAGATAAAGGAAGGAGTGAGCAACCCTGGAGACATGTTGAGAACAATTCGCTCCATTTGGTGCATTGCATCCAGGGCTGCTTCCTTTACCTTGTCGATTTTTTCCAGAATAAATTCAAGCTGATCCACCCGGTAGTCCAGAGTGGACATGGTTTTGTTGAGGGCCCTTGGATGGCCGAAGACACCGAACTTGACCAGATCTTCGACTGAACAGTCGAACATCTGTTGAAAGGTCTCGTGTTGGAGTCTAGCATGATCTAGCTCTTCTGATATGGGCCCCGCTAATGCTTGGAGCTCTTTGTTCACCTTTCCGATGCTCAGATACAAATTGACAAACTCGGCGATCACTCTTTCACTGTCCTTGAGGATCTGGCTCCTCCAAGCAGAAACGGCCATACCTTGCTCGCCAATCTTTGCATATTCGTTGATTTTCTCCTGGCTGAGAAGCTCAGAAGTTTCGGCGGCAGTTGTGGGAGGCGCACTACCCATCTTCTGTAAGGCTTGGAGCAGATATTTGTTTTGCTCTTTTAGTAGCCTTTTCTCTTCTTTTGTTTCTTGAAGCTTTTGACAAAGGGCGTCGACCGCGGAAAGAGCTTCCCCCTGGAGACTTTCAGAAGATGTCCCCATTGTGACTTGGGTCACAGTAAAATCTGTCGGAGACAGATCCTTTTTCTCTTTGAGGGGATCGGGGTATGCAATTTCCATGATTCTCTCACCTGCAACACTTTTAGAGAAGCGTGCAACAGGCTTTAGCTTCTTCGCCCCTTTGGCTGGGATCACTGAAAAGTCCATCAGAGCGATGGGAACTTTCCTCTTTTGCTGGCTCAGCTGCTGAGAGATCCAGGCTGGTCCTACGGAAGAAGGACCAGAAACAGAGGAGGGGGCAGCTGCAGTAGAAGAGGGGAAAAACATGGAGACATGCGGCGGTGGCATTGAGAGAATAGCCGAAGAAGTGTCCACAGGAGGAAGGGAAACTGCAGCTGCGGAAGACATAGGAAGGGAAGGGAGCCCGGAGATGAGGGAAGAAATGGAAGAGGACAGATCAGCGAGGGAGGAGAAGATAGACGAAGAAGCAGGGGAAAGAGTAGAAGAAGGGACAGAGGACACGACCAAAGGGATGGTCGCTTGAGTCACTCGAGGAGGGGAAGGAAGAGAAGAAGAAGGGATAGAAGGGACCTCTGTTGTGGTAGCAATGCCGACATCCTGAGTGGATGGGCCTATGGGACTATCCTCTGCTGCTTCTTTCTCTGGCGAATCCAGAGTTATTACCTGTTCTGGCGCTGTGGAAAGAGGACTCTCGGGGGCTTCTCCCTGAATGGTGCTGGATTCACCTTCTACACCTTTGCCTTTAAGCTGCTTCTTGGATCGTGGAGGCGCATTGCCCAATGGGGATGTTGTGAAATCAACCCCGAGGTAGATTAGGCCGTTCATCCGGCACCAATGTTCTGTCCTCCGCAAAGTCTCCTTGACCCTCTCCTCAATTGTCTGAGGAGCTTTAGTTCTATCAATGGCCGGAAAGGGCCAATCATCCCCCTCTGTATCAGTATATACCTTGTCTACTTCATCTTCTGTTGTTTGGTAGCCTTTGGGGACAATGGCTACCCCATATTGGATGATTTCTGCCAATGCTAGGCGAGAATGATCCTTTCTTCTGAGCTCTACCTCATGGAGGACGTCAATATAAATATCCTCGATCTGAGGAACATGGATTGGATCAAGCTTTGCTCTTGGCAGGTAGCTCCTTGGGTCGAAGGTAGGCCTGGCTGGGAAATCATGCTTCAAATTAAGTAACTCCAGCTCTGCAAACATTTCCTTCACCTTGTGGTGGGTAGAGCATGTATATCGGCCCACTGTAAGGGGGAAAGGAGTTCCACCCTTCTTTCTTTTCAGGCACTTTTCGTGATATGTGATTAGCTGCCTTGACAGCTCCAGCAGAATCAGCTTAGGCCCGGCATACCTTGGTAGCCTGGTTGGCTCTCCCAAAAAGTTGGCAGCCCTCAGATAGGTGAATGTAGGAAATTGGGTGAACAGGGCTCCCCATTTCTCCGTGGCTGCCACTATGTTTTTGGTCATACGACCATGAGTCAGATTTGGCCTCAATAGGCAGATGATGTGATAAAAGAATGCATCGTTGATTTTGGCGAATTGGGCGATGCTATTCTCCAGCTTCAACTCTGGATAATACTCATATATTTTGACCTGAGGCCAAACTCCACTTCGTGCTAGGCCTGGATAATCCCTCTCTGATGCTGCAGCGTAGACCACGTAGGAGTTCATATGGAATACTCCCGTTGTGCTGAACTGTTGTAGCTGCTCGGAAATGGTGCTGCTTATAATTTCCCCCCAGCAAAAGCGTTGCTCAGGCACATTCTTATTCATTGTTTCCAAGTAGCGCAGCATCCATTTATGGAAGTAATGGGCGTCAGAAAGCCCGAAGACCCTGCTCAGGAAGGTAATGGTATCGCTGAGCTCTTCTGAGAAGTCACTGCGGTGGATGATTTGGGGCCACCGGGTTACCACCTTCTTGTTCTTCAAGTAGACTTCGTTCATTAGTTGCATACATTGGTCTTCATTGTCTTCCCAGGCCTTGATGCACTCTGCTTGGCTGACGGCCACAAAGTGCCGGTGGTGAGGGATGCCAAGTATCATCTCAAAATGACGGGCAGTGAGGTTAATGACTACCTCGCCCTTACTATTTTCGACACATCTGGTGTCTTTGTTGTAAGACTGAGCAACCACCATCATAAATTCATTGTTGACTGTGCTGACGGGGATTCCTCCGGTGAAGTGCAGGGCACTGCCTATCAATTTGTCCATCCATGGACTCCTTGTAACTTTCTGAGTTCTGGCCCAGAATTCCTCCATGTCGACATGCCCCAATTCTGAGTCTCTGACATCCATGCTGCATTCGGCCTGTGACTCGGGCATTCTGACCCTTTGATATTTATACTTCATCTCTTCCTCAGTAAGCTTAGCCTTCCCTTTTGATTTGGTGGGTCTCTTGCTGGATGTAGACATATGTTCTTCTAAGATTATCTGCTGATCTGCATGAAGAAGAAGCGAGACCCAATCCGAAAAAGTTGAATTAGCCATTTGATCTTCCATTGGAATGTTAGTGGAAGAAAGAGTTAGAGATTTTTAGGCTCAGGGCGCAGGAAAAATGCAGCTTACAGGGCTAAATAGGCAGGGCGCACGGGAAAGGGCTGTTGCAAAGATTAAACTGGCGCCAAAGGCGCATGGCGCATGCATACTGCAGAGTGCATTTTAGTAAAGGGCGCATGAGAAAATCGTGTTGCATGGAGACAGGATGCGCCAAAGGCGCATGGACATTTCATGTTACATTGGGATTTGGTGCGCCCTTTGGCGCATGGGAAAAGCGTGTAACAGGGAATTTTCGTGTGCCAAAGGAAATATGGCGCGGCGCACGAGGGTTTGCAAAACACGAATGTTACTGTAAGGAGAGATGTGCCTGCGCTTTTATGACTATACTTGGCGCAGATAAGGCTTGTGTTGCATAGATGCTGGGTGCGCCAAGGGCGCATGGAAAGGCGATGCAGCACGGAAAGATGGTGCGCCAAAGGGGCGCAAGTTTAGCTTGTGCAGCATGTGGAAGAGGCGCGCCTTGAGGGCGTATGAAAACTTGATGCAACAAGCATGATGGGTGCGCCATTGGCGCGGGTTCTAGTTATGCTGCAGGGGGGAACAGATGCGCCATGGGGGCGCAACTGTTTATGATGTTGCACGACGCGCTGGTGCGCCCAAGGAAAAAATAGGGTTTGTTCTCCATGGTTTATCACTTCATTCTTTTTAGTTCAAAAGCTGCTTTGGGATATTCAATGGTTCAAGACAAAGGGGGTTCAGACCAAGTTTTCAAAATGACATCCTCTACCAGCAGATCTGGAAAGAGGGGGGGGGAGGCTAGCTCAACAAATGCATATCAACAAACCAACCAGCAAGCCAAAAACCAGAAAATAAAGCACATGGACGAGAAAAGAACCTCTTACCCGGATAAATAGTGAAAATCTTGAGCACGGGTCCACAACGTGTTGAAAACGATGAGGCAGAGGCTGACAGGCTCAGAAAAATCACGTGCACAGTGAATAGTGAAAATGACATTTGGGCGCACAAACCATATATATATAGGTTAGCTGGACATTAATGCGCCACCCACCTTTTGAAAGGCGCATGAGAGTGGCTGTCGACAGGGAAAAGCATGCGCCCTTTGGCGCATGAAAATATTTGACAACAGGAAATTAAGCGCGCCTTTGGCGCACCAAACGCTATGTCGACACGAAGTTATGTGCGCCCTTTGGCGCACTAAAACATTGTGTTGCAATAAGATTATGTGCGCCCTCTGGCGCATCAAAAAGTGGCGCACCAAACGCTATGTCGACACAGGCGCATGTGCCTTGGCGCACGCAGGGAAGGCTCGACACACTTTGGTGCACCAAAAGTTGTGTTAACACTGAAAATCACGCGCCAAAGGTTTTAAAGGGGGCGCACCAAACGTTGGTGTTACATAGAAATTTCATGCGCCCAGCCAAAAAAGGCTCAAAAGACTAAGTTCGAAAAACCAGATTTCCTGGGAAGGGATTTTACAACGTTTCGAACGCAAGGGATCCCTAACGAGGGATCGGAACAAAATTTCGGTATAGTTATCGGTAAAATTGCCCTTGTCAATTTTACGGGATAACAGCTGGCTCTTTCTGGGGACTATCCCTGAGCGAACTCGGGGGTAGAGAATCCCAGTTCTCATGTGCCTATCCATTGGGTAACAGAGTCAAAAACAAGGGCGACCGGAGGGGGAGCAAAAGAAAACACACAACAAACCAAAAGCAAACACACGACGGAAGCAAACACACAACAAAAAGCAAACTGTACAAAGAAGAGAGCAAGCTCTACTTCCTGAAGATCTTCAGATGCTGCCCGCTATAAGGAAGCGGGAGTTCGGTTCCATCCAGATATGAGAGATAGAAACTATTCTCTCCGTTGAGCTGCTTGATCTTGAAGGGCCCTCTCCACAGGGAATCAAACTTCCCATGCATGCCCTTTGGTTCTCTTCGCTTGTCCCACAAAAGGACGAGATCTCCCACTTGAAAATCCTTTTGCTTGGCTTTCTTATCAAAAAGCCTCTTAACTTGATTCTGATGTTCAGTGATCCTATCGACCACCCTCACTCTCTTTTCTTCAAGTTCTGCCAGATACATGATTCTCTTTTCAAGAGAACTTTGGAAAGTTTCATCTTCAATGGCTCGTGCCAAGCGCAGAGCAGGAAGTTCCGCAGAAATGGGAAGCTCGGCATCAATGCCATATAACACTTGAAAAGGTGACATGCCGAGAGATCTCTTGGGAGTAATACGATCGGCCCACAAAGCGTCGTACAAAGACTTGTGCCATATTCGCTGATTCTCATCTACTAACTTCCGTATGATGGTCACCAAGTTCTTGTTACTGGATTCCGCCTGACCATTTCCCTGAGGATAATAATCTAAGGCGTGAGCCAAAGTTATCCCATATTCATAGCAAAAACTAATAACTTCCCGTGAGGAGAAGTTAGAAGCATTATCAGCAACGATTTTGTTTGGAACGCCGAACCTGACAATGATATTTTCTTTAATGAAATTGCAAACCACCTCAGAAGTGGCATGCTTGACAGGTATGGCTTCCACCCACTTGGTAAAGTAATCCGTTGCTGTAAGGACATAGCTATGTCCGGCACTCGATTGAGGATTGAGTGCGCCAATAAAATCAATTCCCCATTGCCTGAATGGTTCATTGATAATGACCGGCCTTAGGGGAAAGGCAGCCAACTTGGGCTTGCCGACGAATTGCTGGCAGGGTTCACACTTCGCCACCCAGGTGGCTGTATCTTGAAAGAGCGTCGGCCAATAGTACCTGGCTCGAATGATCTTGTGTGCAGTTACGGAGGAAGAGAAATGCCCTCCACAGGCTGAATTGTGAAAACTTTCCAGTAGTTTTACTTGCTGGGGTTTGTCAACACATCGCAAAAAGATGCCATCTATCCCACGTTTATATAAACCGTCATCCCAGATGACATATTTAGCCGCTCTGAGCTTTATAGTGCGCTTCTCCTTTGCAGTTAGGTGCATTGGGCATTCGCCATAGGTAAGGAAGAAAGTGATGTCGGAGTACCATTCATCACTAGTTGCAACAAATAGAACCAGAGGCAGAGAATCAGGCTCTTCTTGCCGGTCCTGTGTTTCATCGGTGTAGTCACCCCTTTCATCAGGGTTTTCTGAATCTTTATTCTCAGCCATTAGCTGACACAGGCCCTTGCCCCTCACTAGCTTGGTTGGTTTAATATCCAGGTCATACTCCTGGACCTTTGCGATCCAATTTCCTCGCAAACTTCCTAACTCCTGCTGAGTTAGAATTGATTTCACCGCCGTGTCTGGGACCAGCGCTACCGTATGCGAGTTTAGAATGTAATACCTGAAATTCTTCACTGCTTTGACAACGGCAAAGGCATGCTTTTCTAGTTGAGTCATTTTTAGTTCGTGAGGCTTGAGGGGAGAACTCATGAACGCGATTGGAGATTCAACATCCTTCCGAGTTCTTTTGCATCAAGATTGCGGACACAGTATGCTCAGATGCGTAACTATACATGATGAAGTCTTTGGAGAAATCCGGACATACCAGGACTGGTGCATGAGCAACAGAAGCTTTTATTTCTTCAAATGACCTTTTCCCCTCTTCACTCCATCTGAAAGTTGGTGACCCCTTCATCATGTTCAATATGTGACGGGTCTTCTCGGCAAAGTCAGGAACAAAACGCCTGAGAAAGTTCACCTTTCCAAAGAAAGAATGAACACCAGTCTTGCTTGTAGGCAGAGTAAGGCTTTGAATAGCCTTAACTCTTTCGGCATCTATCTTTGTTCCTTCTTTGCTAACCACATGGCCTAGCAACTTCCCTTCCGTGACTCCAAAAACAGACTTTTTTGGGTTTAGGGAAATCCCATGTTCTCGGCACCTGGCCAACACTTGCTCCAAATGATCACAATGATCATTTCACTGTTTAGAGAACACGGTTAAGTCATCTAAATAAACCACAATGACTTTCCCCATCATACCTTTGAACGCGAAGTCCATGGCCCGCTGAAAAGTGGCACCAGCATTAGTTAGGCCAAAAGGCATCCTGCTGTAGGCAAATGTACCCCAGGGAGTAGTGAATGCTGTTTTAAACTGATCTTCAGGTGAAACTTCAATCTGATTGTAACCTGAAAAACCGTCAAGCATGGACAGCATCTCTGATCCAGTTACTGCCTGCAGAACCTGATCCATTATCGGAAGAGGGTAGTTGTCCTTCAGCGAAGCTTGATTCAAATTTCGAAAGTCTACGCATATGCGTATCTCGCCGTTTTTCTTGCGTACTGGCACAATATTTGCTACCCAAGTACTGTGATGGATAGGGAAGATGATTCTTGCGTCCAGCATCTTCTGAATTTCGGCCTGGATGGTACCCGAAATCTTGGGATTATAGTGCCTCTGCTTCTGGCGGAAGGCTTTGACATCGTCTTTCAACGGAATGTCATGCTGAACGTCCTTTGGCTTGAAGGACTTTAGATCGGCGTAGGACCATGCCAATACATCCATATATTTTTTCAGCAACTTGACAAATTTTCGCTTCTCTTCAGGCGTGCAACATTTGCCAATGTTCACGAATTGCGGGTGTTCTATCGAACCTATATTGACCGGTTCGGTTTCTGGGGACGAGCTAGGGTCGTCCCGCTTCTTCTTTTTTACAAAACGGTCATGCCTGTCGAACAGGCGTTCCAGAGAAACCAGGCCCTTTGGAATTTTATTTCCCTTGAGCTGACATATGCCATCGTTACCTTCAGATTCATTGCCTTGGTCGGTGACTGACTCACGGCAAGTGGAAGTAGACCCTTCAAAGTGCAATTCTTTAAAATTTTCTGCCTTCTCCAGAAAAGCAATGAGTTGATTATCGTCGTTGAACACCTGCCAATGCTGAGAATTGTCTGGTACGCTCGGGCGGAAAACCACCTCAATGGTGTACTTGTTCGTTTTCAAACCTGGGTGTGGGAGCATGAGAGATGCTGAAACAGCCAATGAATCAGCCATGTCATTTTGGGCTCTTGGAATAGATTCAATTGAAAAGGCATCAAACTCTTCAATGTTGTCCCATACCGCATTACGGTAATGTCTGAGCCTTTCATTCTTCACTTGGTAAATCCTTTTGACCTGATTTACAACCAGCTCAGCATCACCTTGCACTTTTAGATTTTTAATTCCTCTTTCTTTTGCGGCTTGCATACCGAGTAAGAGAGATTCATACTCAGCAGTATTGTTAGTGTTGAAAAACTACAATTTGAAAGAGAGAGGAATGACTTCTTCCTCAGGAGATATCAGCACGGCCCCAGCGCCACATCCACTAGTTGCACAGCTCCCATCGAATTGCAATGTCCAGATTTTATTAAGATCTCCTTCTTGAACGAGGACACCCGTTTTATCCGTCTCGGTAGATAAGAAGTAATTCCCCATCCCTGATGATTCAAAAAGGATTTGGGCCTTGGGGTCTTCAGAGCTAGTGACCAAGTACTTCTTTTGGGATTCCGGCTCCAAAGTTTGCATTACGCCTTTGACTGGAATTCTAGCTTTAGACCAGTCCATATGAATTTCTCCACCAACTTCGCTGCAAAAACTTCTTCCCAGCAAAATTCCATAGGCTGCCGGAATGTCAGCAACGAGAACTGTCATTTTTACTCTTTTATCTGGGAAAGCCGCAAATGCAAATTGCGCGTCTTTGATTTGGCCAACCAACGGAACTTGCTTAGTTTCCAAGGAATAACACCTGCCGAAAGGCTTGGTAAGAGTGAGGCCCAAAGCATGGGCGACTTTTGCCGGCATGACGTTATCAGAAGCCCCGGAATCAATTATGCAGTTACTCAGCTTGTGTCCATTGATCAGCAGAGAGAGATAGAAAGGCTCTATCTTGCCTGACGCAGATGTTGAAGCTACATTTATATGGGATTCAGGGGGAGTGGAAAGGATTCCTTTTGGGGAAACCTGATTAGATATAACAGCTTGATTTTGGATATACTTAGTCAATCTTACAAGCTGTTCGGGGTTTGACTGAAGGTACTCAGCTTCAGACATTTGGATCTTGGTCTTTTTTGCATGATCTATAATATCAAACGCGGCCAAGGGTTGCGTTGGTAAAGGAATGAGTCCCTCACCTCGCGATGATGGGATAGGATTGGTGGTCTTAGTAGGAATGTGAGAGGATTGATTTGGAGGAGAGATAGGGGGAAAAGATTTCCTTGTAAAAGATTTGCCAGGGAGTTGAGCAGGAAGAGGATTACCTCTTTTAGCAATGATCGGAGGCGCGTTTGACACGGCCTTCTCCTGCTGGACATGGGCAGCAACTTCCGCTTCTTTTCCTTGCGAGCGAGTAAAAACAACATATGACTGTCCGCTTGCATATCCCTGGGTACCCTCTTCTTCATCAGATTCTTCCTCATCAAATTCCATATACCCGATAGTAGAGTCGCCAGTCGGTTCACCGACATCTTGATCATCTTCGCCTTGAGACGAAGGTTCTTCATAATACTGCTCTTCTTCTTCAATTTCAGCCAGAGCGTTGACCGGAGGGGCCTCAAGTGCCAACCGTGGAGCAGCTGTAGGTAAGCGCGGTCTTTGTGAAACATTGTTAGGAACGAAATTCCTCCGCGGAATATCCCGGTATGAGGAACTGGGAGAGGCCTGGGCCAACTGTTTCTTCAATGCGAGCAAGTCATTCGCCATCTTTTGAAAGGCTGGATCAGACGAAGTAATGGGCGCAGGGCCCGAAGATTTAGGCTTGGCTGATTCCTTTTTTAATTCGCCGGATATTATCAGATTATCCTCTATGCGAATGGCAGCGGCTTGGGCGAGAACCAAGGTGGCAACTCGTTCCTGAAGGAGCAAGAAACTAACTTTCGAGCTCATAGCGTTTACGAAGAAACACTTTTGATTTTCCGGTGTCGGAAGCATGGCAACAGGAACGCGGTTGATTAGCGCATTGAACCGGGTGATAAAATCACGCATGGTCTCATTTGCCTCCTTCTTCAGGTGAGTGATTCGTGATAATAATGCAAATGCATCCTCTGAAGGCTTGTATCTGTCTTCGAAAGCATCCCGTAAGGTGGCCCAACTGGTGATAGATCCGGCCGGCAAATGCTGAAACCATTCAGCTGCAGGCCCTTGTAGGGTTTCCAGAAAAAGGTGAACCGACACATCTTCGTGGGTCACATCCAAAATACTGCACACGACATGATGAATGCAGATATGTGGGAATCCGTGCTTTGATTTCCGCTCCCGTCGAATTTGGGAAAATTCTTTCGATTTCCGTGAGGGAGAGCGTGAACTGGATGTGGTAAAGCTAAAGGACCCATCGCGTTTCCCCATGGTACCGCCATCTGAAAAGCTGGAAAGAGAACACGAGCTGGAAGTGTGGTTCCGCTGAGTAGCAAGGCACTACAAAGGGATGTAGATACCCCCTGAAAAAGACTTTTTCTCCGTGAAGGTGAGACACTCCTGGATAACCGGCTAGCCGAGCTTAGCACTGAAAAACGTGCCAGTGTCACACTGAAATTATGCCTTTGAAGCAGATCGAAAGTAGGATCAGCTTCTCCACGGGCTCGCCTGCTGCGCGTAAAAGGTTCACTCGCCAGTGTTCCTTCCAGATCTGCAATGTTATGGCGCAGATTCAAACTTTCTTTTTGGTTGTACTTGCTGATTTTCTGGTTTTTCTGACAAAAACCAGCAGCAAATACTTTTCTAAATATTTAAAACTATCCTCTTCAGAAAACCGATTGCGGTTAAATGACAAATTACAACGAGGATAAGATGGCAGGGAAGATTAGTAAGCTGATTTTCGGATCTGATTTTAACTTTTTTCAGAGGGTTTCAAACTTTTTGCAAACAGTCAAAACTCAGATCTACGGCAAAATACTGATTTTTTGTAAAAACTCAGCGAACTAAAGATCTTTAACTGGACCAGATCTATGACTCTCAGAAGAAAATTTTTCAATTTGAGCACTTTTGCAAATTTTTGGATTTTTAACAAAAAGTTCAGATTTGCAAACAGGCAGCAATCTTCTGATTTTTCTGATTTTTTATCTTACTACCATCATAGATCTGACAGATCTATTCGATCCCCAGCGGAGTCGCCAAAAACTGTTGGTCCGAAAATCTGTCGCTTGGGCAGATCTATGGATAAACGAGCCAACAGTGTGCAGGGCATAGCCCCTCTTTGAGTCAGCAAAGCGAAACTGGTTTATTGCTATTCTACCAGCAGGAATCTATGCAAATCTCACAGATTCTGCCTTCGGGGGTTTGGGATCTCATCCCAGTAGGTTTACTTCCGGCTGCGAAGAGAAAGGAATGAAAGAGAGGAAGAATAAGGAACAGGTCCGAAGGGAGAAAAGAAATGAATTCCAAAGCAGAAAGGTCAGGAGATTTATGTTTTCGGGTTGGTAGTAAACAGAGCCAAACCTACTTGCATAAATAAACAAAGCAATACTGATGATAAATAAATGACAATAAAATAGAAGCAGATCCAACAGAATAAACACACAGATCTAACATAAGAAAGATCTAATGTATATAACACAGGTATTCAGCACAAAGTCTAAATATTGTATTACTAATTTGTTCTGTTACAAAAAGCTCAAAGTCTTTTCTCCTTACTCCTATTTCTCATCTGAAAAATATTCATCCATCCATCAACACAACAAGTGTTGGGGTATTTATAGAAGAAGAGGAGAAAAGAAGGCAAAAAGGAGCCAACAACTATTTACAAAGATATTTACAAAATATCTAAAAGTCATGTTGACTTTTTACAACTTGATGGATGACATCATCCCATGATGCAACATGGATGATGTCATCATTTGCATCAACATACTTCAGACATTCCAACAAGAAAGTCGGAGAAGAGAGAGAAGAAGAAGAAGGAGGAGGAGGAGCAGCTACTCGTCGTCATCATCCTGCGGCCGAAAGGGAGTAGCCTGCTTTTGATGCTGCTCAGGTGATGAGATATGGAACTGAGCGCGGTATTCCAAAAACTTGTTAATCATTGGCCCAAATTGATCCTGAGAAGGATCCTTGTGCAGCTCGCTGATCACCTCACAAGTCTCCCGCTCATCTATGAGCTTCTCTGGGAGTTTGGAATAATCCTTTTCCGCCTCAATGAGGAACCCGATGAAGTCCCTACAGGCCAGCAGGTTGTTGATAGATTCAGTGTCAAATGTGACCTCTGGCCCTGTTCCTTGAGAAGCGATCTCCTTGAAGATCCGGATGGTTTCATCAGCTGACCTTAAGATAAAGGAAGGAGTGAGCAACCCTGGAGACATGTTGAGAACAATTCGCTCCATTTGGTGCATTGCATCCAGGGCTGCTTCCTTTACCTTGTCGATTTTTTCCAGAATAAATTCAAGCTGATCCACCCGGTAGTCCAGAGTGGACATGGTTTTGTTGAGGGCCCTTGGATGGCCGAAGACACCGAACTTGACCAGATCTTCGACTGAACAGTCGAACATCTATTGAAAGGTCTCGTGTTGGAGTCTAGCATGATCTAGCTCTTCTGATATGGGCCCCGCTAATGCTTGGAGCTCTTTGTTCGCCTTTCCGATGCTCAGATACAAATTGACAAACTCGGCGATCACTCTTTCACTGTCCTTGAGGATCTGGCTCCTCCAAGCAGAAACGGCCATACCTTGCTCGCCAATCTTTGCATATTCGTTGATTTTCTCCTGGCTGAGAAGCTCAGAAGTTTCGGCGGCAGTTGTGGGAGGCGCACTACCCATCTTCTGTAAGGCTTGGAGCAGATATTTGTTTTGCTCTTTTAGTAGCCTTTTCTCTTCTTTTGTTTCTTGAAGCTTTTGACAAAGGGCGTCGACCGCGGAAAGAGCTTCCCCCTGGAGACTTTCAGAAGATGTCCCCATTGTGACTTGGGTCACAGTAAAATCTGTCGGAGACAGATCCTTTTTCTCTTTGAGGGGATCGGGGTATGCAATTTCCATGATTCTCTCACCTGCAGCACTTTTAGAGAAGCGTGCAACAGGCTTTAGCTTCTTCGCCCCTTTGGCTGGGATCACTGAAAAGTCCATCGGAGCGATGGGAACTTTCCTCTTTTGCTGGCTCAGCTGCTGAGAGATCCAGGCTGGTCCTACGGAAGAAGGACCAGAAACAGAGGAGGGGGCAGCTGCAGTAGAAGAGGGGAAAAACGTGGAGACATGCGGCGGTGGCATTGAGAGAATAGCCGAAGAAGTGTCCACAGGAGGAAGGGAAACTGCAGCTGCGGAAGACATAGGAAGGGAAGGGAGCCCGGAGATGAGGGAAGAAATGGAAGAGGACAGATCAGCGAGGGAGGAGAAGATAGACGAAGAAGCAGGGGAAAGAGTAGAAGAAGGGACAGAGGACACGACCAAAGGGATGGTCGCTTGAGTCACTCGAGGAGGGGAAGGAAGAGAAGAAGAAGGGATAGAAGGGACCTCTGTTGTGGTAGCAATGCCGACATCCTGAGTGGATGGGCCTATGGGACTATCCTCTGCTGCTTCTTTCTCTGGCGAATCCAGAGTTATTACCTGTTCTGGCGCTGTGGAAAGAGGACTCTCGGGGGCTTCTCCCTGAATGGTGCTGGATTCACCTTCTACACCTTTGCCTTTAAGCTGCTTCTTGGATCGTGGAGGTGCGTTGCCCAATGGGGATGTTGTGAAATCAACCCCGAGGTAGATTAGGCCGTTCATCCGGCACCAATGTTCTGTCCTACGCAAAGTTTCCTTGACCCTCTCCTCAATTGTCTGAGGAGCTTTAGTTCTATCAATGGCCGGAAAGGGCCAATCATCCCCCTCTGTATCAGTATATACCTTGTCTACTTCA
The DNA here is from genome assembly GCA_019776745.2 of Taxus chinensis. Lineage (NCBI taxonomy): Eukaryota > Viridiplantae > Streptophyta > Pinopsida > Cupressales > Taxaceae > Taxus > Taxus chinensis. Next base: position 806,763,563 of record CM034148.1, read on the forward strand.
TCTTCTGTTGTTTGGTAGCCTTTGGGGACAATGGCTACCCCATATTGGATGATTTCTGCCAATGCTAGGCGAGAATGATCCTTTCTTCTGAGCTCTACCTCATGGAGGACGTCAATATAAATATCCTCGATCTGAGGAACGTGGATTGGATCAAGCTTTGCTCTTGGTAGGCAGCTCCTTGGGTCGAAGGTAGGCCTGGCTGGGAAATCATGCTTCAAATTAAGTAACTCCAGCTCTGCAAACATTTCCTTCACCTTGTGGTGGGTAGAGCATGTATATCGGCCCACTGTGAGGGGGAAAGGAGTTCCACCCTTCTTTCTTTTCAGGCACTTTTCGTGATATGTGATTAGCTGCCTTGACAGCTCCAGCAGAATCAGCTTAGGCCCGGCATACCTTGGTAGCCTGGTTGGCTCTCCCAAAAAGTTGGCAGCCCTCAGATAGGTGAATGTAGGAAATTGGGTGAACAGGGCTCCCCATTTCTCCGTGGCTGCCACTATGTTTTTGGTCGTACGACCATGAGTCAGATTTGGCCTCAATAGGCAGATGATGTGATAAAAGAATGCATCGTTGATTTTGGTGAATTGGGCGATGCTATTCTCCAGCTTCAACTCTGGATAATACTCATATATTTTGACCTGAGGCCAAACTCCACTTCGTGCTAGGCCTAGATAATCCCTCTCTGATGCTGCAGCGTAGACCACGTAGGAGTTCATATGGAATACTCCCGTTGTGCTGAACTGTTGTAGCTGCTCAGAAATGGTGCTGCTTATAATTTCCCCCCAGCAAAAGCGTTGCTCAGGCACATTCTTATTCATTGTTTCCAAGTAGCGCAGCATCCATTTATGGAAGTAATGGGCGTCAGAGAGCCCGAAGACCCTGCTCAGGAAGGTAATGGTATCGCTGAGCTCTTCTGAGAAGTCACTGCGGTGGATGATTTGGGGCCACCGGGTTACCACCTTCTTGTTCTTCAAGTAGACTTCGTTCATTAGTTGCATACATTGGTCTTCATTGTCTTCCCAGGCCTTGATACACTCTGCTTGGCTGACGGCCACGAAGTGCCGGTGGTGAGGGATGCCAAGTATCATCTCAAAATGACGGGTAGTGAGGTTAATGACTACCTCGCCCTTACTGTTTTCGACACATCTGGTGTCTTTGTTGTAAGACTGAGCAACCACCATCATAAATTCATTGTTGACTGTGCTGACGGGGATTCCTCCGGTGAAGTGCAGGGCACTGCCTATCAATTTGTCCATCCATGGACTCCTTGTAACTTTCTGAGTTCTGGCCCAGAATTCCTCCATGTCGACATGCCCCAATTCTGAGTCTCTGACATCCATGCTGCATTCGGCCTGTGACTCGGGCATTCTGACCCTTTGATATTTATACTTCATCTCTTCCTCAGTAAGCTTAGCCTTCCCTTTTGATTTGGTGGGTCTCTTGCTGGATGTAGACATATGTTCTTCTAAGATTATCTGCTGATCTGCATGAAGAAGAAGCGAGACCCAATCCGAAAAAGTTGAATTAGCCATTTGATCTTCCATTGGAATGTTAGCAGAAGAAAGAGTTAGAGATTTTTAGGCTCAGGGCACAGGAAAAATGCAGCTTACAGGGCTAAATAGGCAGGGCGCACGGGAAAGGGCTGTTGCAAAGATTAAACTGGCGCCAAAGGCGCATGGTGCATGCATACTGCAGAGTGCATTTTAGTAAAGGGCGCATGAGAAAATCATGTTGCATGGAGACAGGATGCGCCGAAGGCGCATGGACCTTGCATGTTACATTGGGATTTGGTGCGCCCTTTGGCGCATGGGAAAAGCGTGTAACAGGGACTTTTCGTGCGCCAAAGGAAATATGGCGCGGCGCACGGAGGGTTTGCACAACACGAATGTTATTGAAAGGAGGGATGCGCCTGCGCTTTTACGACTATACTTGGCGCAGATAGAACTTGTGTTGCATGGGCGCAGGGCGCGCCAAGGGCGCATGGAAAGGCGATGCAGCACTGAATGATGGTGCGCCAAAGGAGCGCAAGTTTAGCTTGTGCAGCATGTGGAAGAGGCGCGCCTTGAGGGTGTATGAAAAATTGATGCAACAAGCATGACGGGTGCGCCATTGGCGTGGGTTCTAGTTATGCTGCAGAGGGGACAGATGCGCCATGGGGGCGCAACTGTTTATGATGTTGCACGACGCGCTGGTGCGCCCAAGGAAAAAACAGGGTTTGTTCTCCATGGTTTATCACTTCATTCTTTTTAGTTCAAAAGCTGCTTTGGGATATTCAATGGTTCAAGACAAAGGGGGTTCAGACCAAGTTTTCAAAATGACATCCTCTACCAGCAGATCTGGAAAGAGGGGGGGGAGGCTAGCTCAACAAATGCATATCAACAAACCAACCAGCAAGCCAAAAACCAGAAAATAAAGCACATGGACGAGAAAAGAACCTCTTACCCGGATAAATAGTGAAAATCTTGAGCACGGGTCCACAACGTGTTGAAAACGACGAGGCAGAGGCTGACAGGCTCAGAAAAATCACGTGCACAGCGAATAGTGAAAATGACATTTGGGCGCGCAAACCATATATATATAGGTTAGCTGGACATTAATGCGCCACCCACCTTTTGAAAGGCGCATGAGAGTGGCTGTCGACAGGGAAGGCATGCGCCCTTTGGCGCACCAGGAAAAAGCACGCCTGCCAACGCTATGAAATAAAGTGCGCCTTTGGCGCACCAAAAGGGGTTGCAACAAATTATGTGTTGTGTTAACACGAAGGCGCACGCGCCTTGGCGCACGCAAGGAAGGCTCAACATACTTTGGCGCACCAAAAGGTGTGCTAACACTGAAAATCACGCGCCAAAGGTTTTAAAGGGGGCGCACCAAAGTTGGTGTTACATAGCAATTTCATGCGCCCAGCCAAAAAAGGCTCAAAAGACTAAGTTCGAAAAACCAGATTTCCCGGGAAGGGATTTTACAACGTTTCGAACGCAAGGGATCCCTAACGAGGGATCGGAACAAAATTTCGGTATAGTTATCGGTAAAAAAACATATATAGCATCCTGGATCTAAACAATCAACTGAAAATCTTCATTATCATGGGTCATGCACCAGAAAATTTTACAATAACAAGATACATTCTTCCTTATCACACATTGTAACAAAGGACAGTGACTAGCATCATGATTCAAATGACATATTTCACAATCTAACAACAATGAACGTATAGATCTGTGAGGACAACTATCCTTGGTATGACCTTCCACTTCACAATTTGTACACCAAATTCCTGAGTGCGTTTCATGGGCTAAATTTGCTGATAGCTTCTCTAACTGCTTTGTCATAGCTGCAATCTATGCCTCTAAGAATGGACTAATGCTAGTGTCAATGCTCCCAACTGCCTCAACATGCAAAGTTGCTTCCAATGCCTCGCGCGGATCAATGTATGTCTTATGTGACAGTGCTCTTCTGAATGGTGTAATTAATCCTCCAACAAACCACTGTGCATGCTGGCTGGCGTGAATATCATAAGACAACTTAGATAGAAGTGTCTTAAAACAGGCATCATACTCATGTAAACTCTCAGTAGTGCCTTGCTTGATATCTTTGAGCACGTTGATACTCTTCTACTCAAACTCTGGGATATAGAACTCTTTTAAGAAAGCATCCTTCAGTGCTACATAATCCACACAAGTTTGATTAGGGTCAACCTTTCTATACCAGTTGTGTGCTCGTCCCTGTAAGGTAGTAGTGAATTGACTTGCCTTATGCTCAGCAACTTGATCCCTTTTGCGCGCCATAAGATTTTACACATATGCACATGTTCGGCAGAATCCTCTACACCTCTATACTCTGGGAGATGAAGAGACATCTCCATATAGATATTATGTGGTTGTTGCGGGCCTTGACCACCTAATCCAGAACCTCATGTGTTTCCTCTGCCTCTAGAACCACCAGATCCATCGAAATTAGAACCACCAATACCTCCTGATCCTCCAGCTGTAATTGGAATAGGACCTATAGATGTACTACCTTGTGCTCCGATAGTAGTACTATATTGAACCCCTACAGTCTATGAGGAAGTTCCACTTCCAGAGGTGAATCCAACATTATGCGCGCTCACGTTCAGTGCGGATGATGCACCTAAGAATTTTCCTCCAAATAACATTAAATTTGTTTGTCCTGCCATTGATGTACTTGCTCCCTGACTTACTCCTACTCTCCTACTTCCCAAGTTAGCTTGTTGGTTACTTGTCGCACTAGATACCAGAAAACCAAGCGCAAGGGCTAGGTCACCAAGTGGATTAAGATGTGTGCCCGCAGCCCAGGTAGTCTTTGCTAGCACACTTCTGTGTGAAGCCAAGGGGGGATCTCTGTCAAGATTTCCAAGATGGGGAAGTTCTTGATGCTCTAGCTCCACGTCTTCTACGTGAGCTTTAAATCCTTCACGAGCCATCTCTCTCCTCAACGCCATAATTTCTACAACGGTACATTGCTTCTCTATCTCCCTCTTGCATGCCTCATTATACTTAAGTCATTTTTCCTCTCTCTGCCTTTCTGCCGCTCCGTCTGCCATCTTTCACCAAACTTGTTCCTGCCCTCGCGTGTGGTGAAGTTTAGTTAGCCATCGGTTTACTCTCTAGGTTCAAAGTTACAATCAAGATCTTGATCACCAGTGGAATACCTTGCAGGTATGCTCCTCTAGGATACCACAAAAACTGGAATTCAGCTACCTCCGGGAAAGAATACGTCGAAATTGAATCTTCTAGAATATAACTGTTTAGAACACCACGAAACCATGTATCCATAACACGAGTCCAAATCAAATCAGCATCATAAAGGGCTTGAAATTTTTCATGTGTCCAGATAAGTGCGCAATACCTCCAATTCCGCTTAGATGCATAAGCAATCAGCCACTCGTATAATTCTACTAGAAAGATGGTGAAAAAGCTCTCATATAAGTTGTCATACAAATTTTGTTCTATCCAAGTGCGTGCGTTAAACTCAAATCCACTACTGAACTGTCGTGCATATTCTTCCTCCAGGTCGTGTATCCACTCCTCAATACTTACTAGAGTTAACCGGTACGTCTTCATCGTGAAACATCCTGAAAACAACTAAAAAAGAGGTCCCGACAATGGAACCAATGATGCAACCTAGAATTCACCAGATAATACCCTAGACGCGCTGACACATCACTCAGCCTAGACTGAGTGCTCACCCAAAGTGCGCAAAGGTACTGGGTCCCTCTTTAGGGTTGTTGTAGCAGGATGTTGGCATGATGAAGGAAGAAACATATAGATCCATAACTAATCCATCATTCTACAATGCATACCATATTCAGATCTATGAAAGAACAAGCTCAAACAATAATCATGATTAAATCAAGAACATGCACTACTCAATTACACACAGGAATGACACTTAGATTCAGCCAATAACTTCTATCTATTAATAAACATAGAAGCTCCTTACAATAATGGCATTATATACTGATGTGTGCATGGATCTGATATAGTAATCCAGTCATATGCACATATCTCTTTATGCTTACCTCTTACGCTCTACATATACCTATATATCTCTCCTCCTCCTCCTCTCTCAGATAATTCACTACATATATATAGGGTGGGGACTTGCCCTTCACCGCTTATCTATTCCAAAAATAGGCCGCATGCTACTAATAGCCACGTGTCGTTTATAGGCATAGCCACACATGAAAATGTGTTATCTATAGACCTCTTACAGTTAACTGAAGCGAAAATCCTATTCTTAGCTCGTCTCCATGTAAAACGCTTCGATCCAATCTTCTAAAGTTAGACAATGTGTGGCGTGCACGTCTTTGCATCGTTGGTGTGTTCCGCATGCCATCTTCTAAAAATAGGTCTTCATGCTCAAAATTGGCTAAGTCCTGAATGTTGAACTTGCCCTCCACGCGCGGTTTCTTCCTGTCCATTCGCGCCCTTAAACCTAGCCTGTTTTCCTGCGCAAACTTCTTGTGTGAGTTCTGTCAAGTGTTCTCTGATCAACAATATTTGTAAAAATACATAACTAGGACTTGTACACTTAGCTTACATTGTTATCAATTTACATTATACACGTTGTTTGTTGATAGATAGAATATGTCTTTATTCTTTACACACATGTGTTCACGTGTTATATTAAGCTTAATGCGGGACATGCACCGAGCGGTACACAATGACAGGTTTTATCTGACCCTTTATCCAGACTTCCTATACATATAAGGGCATCTCTTATACACTATACACAGGTGTTATTGTTTCATTATAATTCATTTCTACTTCCTCATTATGCTTGATTACATATATTGTGCATATATTATCTTTTGAGTAAACAGAACTAACACACGTGTCTTGTGCAACATTCACACCTCTTGCTTCACATGTTTCTAACTATATCAATTGTTATATTATTTTATCATATTCTGAACACTCTTGTTTTCTAGACATGCTTGCTAGTTGTGTGTGTTACTAGGGTGTCCCATGTTTGTGGCTTTATGCCTATCTTGTGTGATCTTGCTTGTCATGTTTACAGGACTAAGGGACTTGGTTGTATTGTAACATCATGGGTGCACCATGTTTTCAGCTCTATGCCTTTGTATGAAACTATTTACATACTCTTGATTTAGACTTCATTGTTGTTATATCTCTACACGTGTTTTCCTTATACATACATTATCACTACTATGACTACTATTTTTATTTTTTTTATTGTTGTTCTTGTTGCGCGACATGATTTCCACCATGCACATCCCCTTGCAAGTTTAGGATCCCATCATTGATGGCCACCACTACAACCTTACATGTGTTTCTAAGAAGACTATTATACTTATCATACATGGTTACACATCTATTATTTTGATTCACTATCTCAAATGATTTATCACACATGCCTCAAAAGAGGGGGCATTTATTTGGGTATATTCTACACCTATAATAGGCTATAATAGGCACATATAGACTTCTAGGAAAAGATAAAGGTATACGCAATGTATAAGTACGCATACATACTTTTTGGGAAAAAACATGCACATGTTCAAAGACGTATGGCTTCGTCAAGACCATATGGATGGTTTTGACTTATTCACATGGTTTTTCCCAGGGTCAGTGACATCAAATTTCTTAGTAGTTTCATACTTCCACATATAGGTACAGTTTCTTGATACAATTTCATACTCATTTCACTTAGTTTAGGTAAGTTATAGGGGGCACATTGTACTTCACATTAAACACATACCTATGTACATGTAAACTCAAATAAACACATGCTTATGTAGTTGTGTACCATTTTCACTGTAAACGTGTTCTTGGTGTAAACATTTTATAATTCCCAGGGATTTCCAAATCCACGTGCAAGTATCATTCACATGGTCGTGAACATTCATTAACTATAGATCCAACAATATTTTCTCCATGTAGCCCGAGTTCTCCAAGAATCAAGCACCATAGTGGTTTTTAGGATATATTCTTCCCATAGTACATAGTAGCTCTCTTTCTCCTCTTCATAGAGTTGGATTTGATTAGTCAAATTACCATTATTTATTTCTCTTCGATGTGCAGACGATTCCATTCTTTCTTTGTAAGAGGTGATTAAAAGCAATATAAATGCTACACAAATACAAATTTATAAAACCATGTACACACACATTATCATTCTTATGTTGCGATGATTAGATATCAATATTGTTTCCATCAATAAATGGAGAATAAAACATTCTAAACAGAAATTGTGATGACGTGTTTGTTGCAAGTTAATGTGGTTTTTGTTGTCCTTTAGTTACCCATGAAATAAGACAATAATATCATGTTTCTAGAAGCCGAGTGCATGTGGCATATTTGCATTCGCTTCTCTCGTGTGGCATGGACCATAATCTACATAAAGTCAAGCAATGTCAAAAAGGATACACATATAACATATATTATTTGGGCGGGAACAATCTAGGCCCTCGAATAGGTTTGGGGCATGTAGGTATTTACTTTCCATCAATTTATTTCTAAATTTCCATTCATGTCTTCATTTTATCAACATGATTAAATGTTTTATAATCGACAACCTTGACACCCTAAAAAATAAAATGCAAAAATGGAAAAGTTCAATCAGTAGATAATGGCATTCTTGTGCCCAATTGTTGGAGGGGCTCAATTATCAATGATTGTCTGTGCATCAACTTCTTCCTTACAATTACTTGAGCTTAAAATTGAAAAGGGGCCCTACAAAGTGCTACAAGAAATAAACAACTTGGTTGAGTTTCAAACCTTGAACCTATTGGACTTTCCCCTATTTTTTATTTTTGCTCCTTTAAGCACAAATTGCACCCATGTGAATAATGCAAGTGAGATTGAGACGATAAAGTGGATCATAAATAATAAATATTATTTGGGTAGGAACAATTTGAGTCGTGGAATAGGTTTAGACATGCATGTATTTAATTTACATCTTTTCATTTTCAAATTTCAATTCATGTCTTCGTCTTATCCAACAAATTTTCAAAATTTAATTTTTCAGACTCATTTAATTGCAATTATATGGTTCTCTTCGGCTTCATGGTTCAAAATTGAGCCCGTCACAAACCTTCCCAAGGCCTCAAAACCCGTCAAAAAGGGTGGGTAAAAATTTGCATGTCAAAAAAAATGCATGATATAACATTCTATTACATTTGATCCTTCTTTCCCAAGAAAAGAATATTCCAAGCATCAAGTTTGTTACAAAATTCCATCATGATTCGCAGACAGGGACGTTTAACATCAGGTGTTTCAAAAAAAGGTGAATCATTGCAAAATTTCCATCATTATCAATCGTGGAGGTACATTTTTCATCTTCAAAGCATGCAGACCACCTTGCTTTCATTATTTCATCCTTATCCCTCCAAAATTTGACTCTGTAACTTTTGGATTTGATATTTCATGTTTTTGGATGGGTTAAGGTGAAATTTATTTCAAAAACATCTCTGATCTTCAAATTTATCCTCAAAACCAATTTCAATGGTCCTTACATGCACAAACAACATGAATTTGCCAAAACTTCGATCAAAATTGATGCAAAAAATGCATTTCCACACTTCCTGGAGCAAAAATGGTGGCCAAACTGAAAAATTCATAGTTACCATTGATTTTCCTTTCCCCCTTCAATCTGAGCCCTCCACGTGTCATAATGTGATTGGAAATGGGCTTGGGATCAATTTTTGATATTTTAACATTTTTGGAAAAATGAAACAAATTGAAATTTTTCTCTGCCCCTCCGCTCTTGAGATTTGGCACTGACACATGGCACAAGGTGGGATCCATTGGAATCACGGCTCAATTCTACACATATCCACCTTTTTTTGAAAAAAGGAAAAATTTTCAATTTTCCTCCACTGCTCCACTCTCCCGCAAGACACATGTCCTCATATGATTGGCTGAGGGGAAGCACTCTGATTTCATACTTTAATTCCTTTTCACCAAAGGAAATTTTTCAACATTTCCTCCACACTCCCACACCTCCGATTCTGTCCCTGCCACCTATCTCCCTTTGACTCGTTGCGGAGCCATGCTTCAAATTATCACTCTAACTCACTTAGCCAAAAAAGGAAACATTTCCTTTTTTCTCCCAGTGGCCCACACTCCCTTCTACCTCTGATCCTGCCACATGTCCTCTCCTGAGTGGCCCGATGGACCTATATCATTTTTCACAAATTTTTCTCCCTTTTTCCAAAATAAAAATAAAAATTCTAAGTCCTCCACCAACCTTCCATCCCACTTTTGATGAAAACATGACACATGTCCACCTTTGATTTGCTGAGGGCCTGCGATCTGAAGCCACCACGTGTTCCATTCTGATTCATTGCGGGCCCTAGGCATTTTCTTTGTACTTTAACTCTTTTTTCCAAAATTCCTTAAGGCACAAAAACACCTGCCAATCCACCTTCATTCTACTTGCAACACGTGTACCTCCTTTGGGGCATGTGGAGCTACGGGGAAAACATGCACTTTTTTCCAAAACATAAAAAAAGTTAAGTTTTTTGAGCAGACTCGCCAAACCTTGTCCAGCCCAAAAATGACCATGTATGAGAAGATGTTTGAGCTAAAATTTGACAGGAAAAGGATGCCTGTATGACCATCAAAAGATGTTAAAGTTGCAAGTGATACCCTAGAATGCTGAAGATGAATTTGACAGGAAAATGACTCCAATCTGACCATCAAAAAACACTAGAAATGCTAGGATGCCCAAAATCAATTTTTCCTTCGTGGGTGAAGAATTTTTTGATCAAAAGACAAATGAAAAGTGTTTTTAGGTAATTTTAGGACCATGACAAGGGACATTTGAGGGAAAAAATATATAAAATGAACAATTTCGAGCTCCAAAGGCTAGGGAAAATGATAGAGGCATTCAAATGGGAAAAAATAGGGCAAAACACACTTCTCCTTAGCAAATTAGGGCAAGGTAATGAGTTTGAAAACAATCCAATGCACAAGAATGGAGATACAACTTCACATCATCAATTTTATGAGGAAAACATGTTTTAGAGCACAAAGAGCAGAGGGGAAACATGGTAAAATGAGTAGAGGATCAAAATGGGAACCAACATCAGCTCCTACTCAAGGATGGGCACTCCCAGTGAGTGCCACAAGAACAAAAGTAGACCAAGTGCCAAAATAATTCATTGGGAGAATGGAGTCATGACCCAAAGCCAAAAAAAACTAGCTGAGAAACTAAAAAAAATGGCTGCCACACACCAAGGAAAACCACGAACCGACAAAACACCAAAAACAGAGAAAAAGCCAAACACTATACACTGTACAAGTGGTGCATACCTCAAATTTGGGGATTAATCCAAGAAATGCTTCAGATGCCTACCATTTATAGGAAGTTCAAGCAATTCCCCATCTAAGTGCTTGAAAAAAAAGGTATTTTCACCAATTCTGATATAAATGGAGTAAGGGTCCATCCATAATGCATAAAAATTTACCATGTTTTCCCTTATCTTCATTTCTGCTATCCCACAAAAAAACCAAATCTCCAACATTAAAATCCCTATGAGTGACCTTCTTGTCAAACAACCTCTTCAACTTCTCCTTAAATCTAACATGCCTTTGGTGTGATGCTCTTCTTTATTCATCGAGCTCGACAATCTGATTAATCCTTGCTTCATATAGACTAACCTCTTGATCTTCAAGTTATTGAAAAAAACTGAAATGAAGATAATTACAGATGTAAGGGCAGTAAATCTTGAGTTCCATAAGCCAACTCAAATGGGCTCTTACCAGTAGCTCTTTTGGCAGTGATTCTATCAGCCAAAACTACAAATTTCAGTTGTTCACCCCATTTTCTCTTGTCCATCTCCAAGGTTCTCCCAATGATTTTCAACAAATTCTTATTGTTGGACTCAGTTTGTCCATTCCCTTGAGGGTTATAGTTTGAAGCATAAGTCAGATTGGTTCCATACTCCTTTCACATTTCCATTAAGGGCTTAGCTTTGAAACACATGGCATTATCAGCAATAATCTTGACTGGCACACCAAATCTACATATGATGTGATTCAACAAGAAGTCCATAACAACTTGGTGTGCTACTTTCTTGGTGGGGATTGCTTCTACCCACTTGGTGAAGTAATATGTGGCTACAAGGATCCACTTATGTCCAGCACTACAAGGGTTTGAGATCTCACCAATGAATTCCATCCCCCATTGTTTGAAAGGAGCCTCAATTGATACAGGCTACAAAGGAATGGAGCCTGAAGATTTCATTCTTCTAGAGAAACACTAACAACTTTCACATATTCTAACCAGCAAGGTTGCATCTTTGAAGAGAGTAGGCCACCAATAACCTGCTCTCAAAATTTTGTGTGTTATAACCCTTCCAGCAAAATGTCCTCCACAAACTCCCCCATGGAAATCAGAAACTATTTTGGGAGCTTCATCTTCAGTTACATATTTCAAGAGGAAACCTTCAGGGTTCTTCCAAGCCAGCCCAAATTTAGTAATGATGTATTTTTGAGAAGCCATCTTAAGGGCTCTTTTCTAATTTCTATTTAAATGATCAGGGTAGCATAGGTGTCTGAGGTAAAATATTACATCCTTGTACCACTTAGAACACACCAACTTCTCAAAAACACCTACCCTTTCTTCCTCTACTTCATTCACTTCAATTGTCTACAGGTTGCTCTCAGCCATGAGCTTAGCAAGACCCAAACCTCTTACCAACTTTTTTGTTTGGATGTCCATGTCATACTCCTATAGTTTTTTCACCCATCTACATCTTTTGCTTGAGATATCCATCTCTAATAAGATGTCTTTTACCATGGTGTGGGGAACATAAGCAACAAATTTTGAACTTAAGATATACGGCCTGAAAACCTTTGTTGCTTTCACCAAGGAAAATACTTATTTTTCCATGATTATGTACTTTAACTTAGTAGTTTGTAAAGCCTTGCTAAAGAAGGCAATATGCCTCTCAGCCCCATCTTCATCCTTTTGTAGCAAAACAAATGCAATGGTATTTTTAGAAGCAAAGGATAAGATTTGGAAAGGCTTCTTGTAATTCGGAGCTACCAAGACAAGTGCATGTTTCAATTTTTATTTGATTCCTTCAAAATCCTGAATAACAACCTCCTCCCATTTTATAACTTGGTCTTTCTTTAACATGCATGTAATATGAAGAGTCAATTCATCAAAATTAGACACAAACCTTCTAATGAAATTGATCTGCCCAAAGAAGGATTGGATGCCCTTCTTTTTTCTTAGAATTGGAACCTTGTTGATTGCTTTTACCCTCTCAAGGTCAATCATGACACCAGCCTTTGAAAAAATATGACCAAGAAGCTTGGCCTTTATACCCCAAAATGGAACTTCTTTGGATTCAAAGAGATTCCAAATTCTCTACATCTGATCAAAATTCTTTCTAAGTGTTGCAAGTGATATTTTTTGCTCCTTGAAAACATAGTCACATCATCCTAATAAATTGCAATGAAGTCATTTATGTAACCAAAAAAAGCAACATCCATTGCTCTTTGGAAGGTAGCTCCAACATTCATGAGACCAAAAGGCGTTCTTACATAAACATATGTTCCCCAAGGAGTGGTAAAGGTAGTTTTAAATCTTTCTGACTCCTTGAAAACAACTTGATTGTAGCCAGAGAAACCATCCAAGGTGGACAACAATTCAGGTCCAGTCACTAACTACAACATGTTTTCCATGTTTGGAAAAAGATAATTGTCCTTCAATGAAGCTCTATTCAGATTTTTGAGGTCAACACAAAGTCTAATATCTCTATTTTTCTTTCTGACTGACACAAGGTTTGTAACCCAAGATGAATACCTTGTGGGCTAAATGATACCTCCCTCCTTCAGTTTCTTCAATCCATCTTTCATCTTCATGGAGAGGAGTGGATTAATTGGCCTCTACTTTTTTATGAATGGTTTGACATTTATTTTAAGAGAAATCTCATGTTGAAACAAGTCTTCTATGTATGCTTTCAGCTCTGAATAAGACCAAGCAAGACAGTCCTGATATTTCTTCAATAGTTGGACATAGGATTCTTTTTCCTCTTTGTTTAGATTGCTGCCCAGCCAAACCTTTCTTGGTTTATCATTAGTGCCCAAGTTATGCTCTTCCACATCCCTTGAGGTAGACATGTTTCTAGTGATGATGTAATCAACATTGTTAAAATTTGACTCAAGTGCAACAAGACCTCTAGGAATGGTGTTAGTTTTCAATTTGATAATATCCTTTCCAAAAAAAGTCTCTCTTCCTTTAGTCACACACACCATTGGTTCCCAATAAATATTCTAATCCAAAAACTCACCCTGATTTTTTAAGAACCTTTACACTTAAGCATCATCATTAAACACTTACCAATTCTTGATGTTGTTAGGGACAGCTGGCCTAGTTAACACTTCAATATTGTACTCACAATAAGGTGAAACAGTGCAAGTTCAAAATCTTGACCCCAACACTACCAAATTTTCAGCAACAACATTGAAAATTCTATCATGATGCATAATATTGAAGGAATCAAACATCTCAATTAGATCCCAAGCTGCATGTTTGTACTGTTTCATCCGCTGATTTTTTGTAGCATACAATTTTCTTATTTGTTTGACAACTAGCTTTGAATCTCCTTTTGCAATGATGTCCTTGACACCATACTTGCATGTAATTCTTAGACCCAATAACAAGGCTTCATACTCAACAATGTTGTTAGTACATTTGAAATTAAGCTTGAAGGAAAAAACAAACTCTTCCAAGATAGGAGAAATCAGAATTATACCAGCACCATTTCAAAATTTGGAGCAACTCCATCAAATAGAAAGGTCCAAGGAGAAACTACATGTTTAAGGAACTTTGACTAATCCATCTTGTGCTCTTTACAATCAGCAAACCCAATAAAATTATCAACATCAACATCAACAAATAATACTTCATAAGAAGCATTGTTTGGATCCTCAATTAGATGCAACATCTTCTTTTCTCTATAGAGATTAAAAAGGCTACCCTCAATGGGAATGGTGGAAAAATAAATATCCATTTAGAAATTCCCTCCAACACTTGCAGCCCACTTTCTTAACAAAATCATACCCCATTTGGCAGGGTAATCAACAAGCACAACATCCAATTTTAAATTCCTCCCAGGATAAGATGCAAGTTGCACCACCAAACCCTTCACACAACCAACTACCAAAACTTCTCTTGAGTCCATGGTAGTAAAATTTCTATAGGATACTGTCACTTTTATATCCAACTCATTCATGACTTCTAGAGGCATGACATTGCATGATGCAATGGAATCAAACATATAATTGTGAAGCGGTCTATCCTTTATGATCAAAGTTGTAAAGAATGGATTAACATTCAATTTGGAATCAACCAAGGATTTCCCCAAGTATACCTTAGGTTTTTCTCCAAGATCCTATAATGCTGGTGGTGTTTTAAGGTCTACAATGATCTGAGGAGGATTTTCAACAATGTTTACATTTGTGCTTGGGGTACTCTTCTCCTCTTCCGATCCCAAGTACTCAATGCTCTCTTCTTGTGCTTAGGTATCCTAAGCAACTCAATGATTAGAACACTCACTTTGATTTGGCTCAATACCTGGGCTATGTCATATGGAACACTCTTTGGCAAGGCAGCATTGGAGTGGAAACAAGCAGATTCATTAGATGGTAAGGGATTCTTGGTAGTTTGGTCATGAGGAGGACTGTAATTTTTGCTTGGGACAAAAAAGTTTTTGGTAGGTGTTTCTTGTCTAGGAATTTCTTTGGGAATACTTGTAAGCAAGGGTGTTTTAGGTTTGGCTTGAGGCCCAACCCCTTAACAAACTTGCTCCTAGTATTATACTCTTTCTCTTGAGCCACAACAACATTCATTAATAATTGTCTATCTTCCTCCGAAGGTATACCTCCATCATACTTCTTGATCATCAAAGCTCTTAAGTATTCAAATTTATTGTTAGTAATTTCAAAATCTTACACTACATCAACTTCAGGAGTATGGGAGGGAAGGAGAATTTGTACCCGTTTGATGCAATCCCAAAAATTTGTAGCTATCCTTGCACTTATTACCTGAGTTGATGTTGCTCCTTCTTGTAAGCTTGAAGAAAATCCCACCATGCAAATATCATCATCAGTACCATCATAATTATTAGCTTCACCATCTCACTGGTCCACTTCACATGGAGGATGGGGCAGAAAACACCTATCACACCAATCAATATCAATAACTTCCTCAACAACAACAACCCTAGCAATTAGGGGATCATGTAACACTCTTCCTTCACATGATTGAGGATGTCTATTTGTAGATCTCATGGTTCATTTCCCTTTATCATCTGATCTCTGATCACCCCTAGGATGATTGGAAAATCTGTCATGGTTTTGTGTTTTTTGCTGACCTTGTGAAGTCTACCCAATTCCCTTCTTAGCTCTTGCCAACTTGTATGAGATTTCTTTGACATCCCCTGCCAAAGTATTCACCACTTCCTCCAAGTCTACACTCTTTCTAGCTTGAGGTTTTCTATGGTTTATCAAATTTACACCATCTCTCTTGAGAGGTTTCCCAATGGCCTTAGTATTGTTTTCAATCTGCAATGTCATGGTGAAGGCATGTCTCAAATTAGTAGGGTTCTTATCTCTTAAGTAGTAGGCTGTCTTCTTATTAAAGGCATCTTCATATTTGATCAAGCATGACTGATCACATGCCTCAAATTAACTAGTAGCCTTCTCAAAGTTTTGTTAAACCTTGTGTTGAAATCCTAAACTAATTCATTGGGGTTCTTCTTGATATTTTCAAATTCAGAAAATAGAAACCTAGGATCAGTTTTGTCACCATATTGCAATCTGAATGCATTCTGCATTTTAGTCCATGAATCAATAGAATTATCAGGTAGAGCCTTGTACCAATCCCTTGCATCCTCTTCTAGTGTATGAATGAACAATTTAATATACACATCTTCATGCTCAATATCAAAGTCCTCCATCATGTTAACAAAAAATTTTAGGTGTTGATCACTAGTTATTGCATTGTTACCTTGGAACTTTGGCAACCTACTCCTCACATCTTGTGGGACATCATTTGGGTAACCATCCATTCCTCTAAATTTTATAGGACCAAAGGTGTTAACAACAAATGGAGGTATAGAGGGAGGTTGAGCCATATGATTTTGAGGTGATGATCTTAGAGGAGAAATAAAATGATGAGGAGTAAGAGGTCTTTGGGGCTCAAGAATGTGGTTCACAAGATTGGTATTCTCTAGGTGCTGATTTTATTGAAAATTTTTACTAGAATTGAAACACACATGTGCAGATTGAAGAAGGAACTCACCAGGTATAGTAGAAGGATCTTCACTAGTTGAAGTAAACAAGTTAATGAGAGGATTGCTTGAATTAGAATCACTAGAAGAAGAGTGAAAATCCTCTACTAAAGGCTGATCTCCATCACCAATGGATATACCTTTTCTTGATGTCTGACCTTCCACAACCTTCCAAACTTTTCTTTCCTCTAAAAATGTCTTTCCTAATTCTTGAAATACCTTTCTACTTGGGTCCCTCTTGAAGAGAGATCTTCCTCCTTTCATTTTTGCAGAGATTAGCAACACAAAAATAAATGTCAGAAAGCTAAGACACTGGTATTTATCAAGATCAAATCAGCATGGATTTGCCACAAAGGAATTTCACCCTATTTTTGCAAATGCACTAAAATACTTTGACAAATACCTATCAGCACTAAAAATATTGCCAAACTTTATAGATCATACCTTCCTTTTCTTGAATCTATTAACCACAAATGCAAATAAAGTGCAACTACAGCTAGAACCTGATAAAATTGTAGGTAGAACTTATATCTTCACTTAATCCTTAAAAATCGGATTATAAAATGATGCTTCAATAATGTACTTGCATGTAACATTTGTCAGAAACATTACCAGGGTTTGAAATGTATCCAAATATCTCAAATATTTTCAACAACTCCCCAACAGCGGCGCCACTGGTGTTGGTACACAAATTTGTTCTCCTTTTCAGTCTGAGTAGCATCAGAGATATGGCATGAAGCTTGAAGACATATAAATCATGATGTATGTTATTTTGTAGCCGGGGATGTGATCTAAGTGGCACTCAGATTTTTGGAGAGATGGATAGAACTCAAATAGGACTTGATCTTGTCCTAACTGTTTTAGGTTGTGCCTTTCAACTAAGGTAAGAGGACCTATTTTGTAACCCTCAAATGGTAAAGGAGATGAAGATATCCCTCAATTTGTGCAAATAGTATGAAGGGGCCTTGGGAAATTATGATCAACACTCCAAATCTAAATTTCACAAGTTGTCACTCCTAGATTATGGAGATACTTTCAATGAAAGGCAAGGGTTACTGAAGACATTTTGAAATCTTGATTTGTTCTTCATACTTTAGCAAATGGATTTTGATTTTCTATGGGTATACAGGTCAAAACAGGGGTAGTATGGGGTAGGATTTGTTGTTTAGAATGATTTTTGGTGGGATATTGACAAGACAAACTTGACTATGCCAGATCTTTGACAACCTCTACAACATTTGAACAACTATTAGATAAAATGCTTCAAAATAGTCAGGATGTTCCTTCAACCTAAAGAGATACACAAATGGAGGCCTAGGTTTGCACTCTTCACATAATCTTTGAGACCTCAACACAAAATCTTGAATTAAAGGACTCAATTAAACATCAAAATCTCTGATCAAATCATGCCTAAGGTACCCCCAAAGGCTTACAAGAAATCTCTGTCAAAAAATGAAAGTGAAGTGATTTTAAACTGCTTATTTTCAATGCTAGATGAAAGCTCTTATGACAAATGAAATTGCAAATGCCACTAAACTATCAATAAGGATGAGATCTATGTGATTCCTAAAAATTTCAATGTAAGATTGCAACAAGAATAAGAAAAACTATTTGCAAACATTTAAACATGATAAAAAACATCATATTGCCCAAAATAACATAGATTAATTCAAAATCTTGTTAGATTCATTAGTAGGGGAGAGTTTCAGGAAGAATCTTAGAGCTATGTGATGGCTATACACTTGTAATCAACTCAACATGAATGAAGATCTAACACAAAAGACATTAACCAGGTTTTTTGGAGGGTTTCTTAGAAGATGAGCTTCTCTCAAAAAATTTTCATGATTTTTAATTTCCTGACCTTTTGCATGTCAAAACACATGTATTATATAACATTCTATTACATTTGATCCTTCTTTCCTAAGAAAATAATATCCCAAGCATCAAGTTTATTACAAAATTCCATCATGAATCACAAACATAGATGTTTAACATATTTGCAACAAAAATTTCCAGATGTTTCGAAAAAAGGTGAATCATTGCAAAATTCCATCATTATCCATTGTGGAGGCATTTTTTTCATCTTCAAAGCATGCAGACCCCCTTCCTTTCATTATTTCATCCTTATCCCTCCAAAATATGACTCTACAACTTTTGGATTTGATATTTCATGTTTTTAGATGGGTTAGGGCAAAAATTTATTCTAAAAACATCTCTGATCTTCAAATTGATCCTCAAAACCAATTGCATTGGTCCTTGCAGGCACAAACGACGTGAATTTGAAAAAAAATTGATCAAAATTGATGCAAAAAATTTCTTTCCACACGTTTTGGAGCAAAAATGGCAGCTAAACTAAAAAAAACATAGTTACCATTGATTTTCCTTTCTCCCTTCAATCTGAGCCCTCCACGTGTCACAATGTGATTGGAAATGGGCTTGGGATCACTTTTTGATATTTTAACATTTTTGGAAAAATGAAAAAATTTGACATTTTTCTCCGCCCCTCCACCCTTGAGATTTGGCAATGACATGTGGCACAAGGTGGGCTCCATTGGAATCGCGGATCGATTCTACACATATCCACCTTTTTTGGAAAAAAGGAAAAAAATTCAATTTTCCTCCGCCGCTCTATCCTCCTGTAAGACACATGTCCTCATACGATTGGCTGAGGGGAAGCACTTTGATTTCATAGTTTAATTCCTTTTCACCAAAGGAAATATTGCAACATTTCCTCCACACTCGTGCACCTCTAATTTTTTCCTTGCCATGTGCCTCCCTTTGACTCGTTGCAAAGCCACGCTTGAAATTACCACTCTAACTCACTTTTCTAAAAAAGGAAACATTTTCTTTTTTCCCCCAATGGCCTACACTCCCTTCTACCCCTGATCCTACCACGTGTCCTCTCCTGAGTGGACCGATGGACCCATGGCCTTTTTCACAATTTTTTCTCCCTTTTGCCAAAAAGCAAAAATGTTTTCTAAGTCCTCCACCAGCCTTCCATTTTGTTTTTGATGAAAACATGACACGTGTCCACCTCTAATTCACTGAGGGCCTGCACTCTGAATCTGCCACATGTTCCATTCTGATCCGTTGTGGGCCCTAGGAATTTTCTTTGTACTTTAACTCTTTTTTCCAAAATTCCTTAAGGAAAAAAAAGACCTGCCCATCTTCCTTCACTCTACTTGCGACACATGTACCTCCTCTAGTGCATGCGGAGCTACGGGGCAACATGGAATTTTTTCCAAAACATAAAAAAAGTTAAGTTTTTCAAGCAGACCCTCCGAACCTTGTCTAATCACAAATGGCCATGTAGGAAAATATTTTGAGATAAAATTTGAGAGGCGAAGGATGCCTATATGACCATCAAACAACGCATAAATTGCCAGTGATGCCCTAGAATGTTGAATATGAATTTGACAGGAAAATGACACCTGTCTGACTGTCAAAAAACATAGAAAAATGCCAGGGATTCCCAAAATTGATGTTTTCTTCATGGGTGAAGAATTTTTCGATCAAAAGACAAATAGAAAGTGTTTTTAGGCAATTTAAGACCATGGTAAGGGATTTTTGTGGGAAAATAAGTATAAAACAAACAATTTCAAGCTCTAAAGGCCAAGAAAACATGGGAAAATGGTAGAGGCATTTGAATGGGCAAAGTTAGGGAAAGCTAATGAGTTTGCAAACAATCCAATACACAAGAATGGAGCTATAACTTCACATCATCAATTTCACGAGGAAAAAATGATTCAGAGCACAAAGAGCAAAGGGGAAACATTTTCAAAATGGCAGAGGATCAAAATGGGCACCAACAGAGCCTATGAAGAACATAAGTAATCAAATTGGATTGTTACTTGATCTCAAGGATTAAGAATGGAATCTCACTAAGAATGGCTACAAGGCCATTTTGGATATTCCCATATTACTCAGTTTTGAGTGAAAGGATGCAAGATGGATAAGCTATTTCCAACAATGGAGAATGGATCAAGATCAAAATGCTTATATTTTTCACTATTCAAAGCATGGTGCCAGAAGAAAGGTAAGAAGGAGGGTTCTTTATATAGCTTTCTTGAAGAGGTAAGGCTAGCAAATTGATGAATGTGGGATAAAGGTAAAACAAGATTAAGAATGGATAAGGTTGTTTTATAAAAGGTAATCTTGATTTAGAAGATTTTAATTTGTTATTAGTAAGTCATGGGAGTTGGGGGATGTTTTAATTAATCAAAGGTGAGTAGTTAATAGGTAGAGGTAAGCTTATAGAAGCTAATTAGAGGAAAATTAGTATGATTTGTGGGATGTAAGAGAGGAATTTGATCCAATAAATGGTAATTTATTGATATAGAGTTCTGAGCGTAATTAATTAATAATAATTAATTAAACCAAGTGGAAGTAGATATTAATTAATAAAATATTCTTAACTGACATCCTTAATGAAAAGAAGTCTAATTAATTAAATAAAGTTCGTTAATCAACTAATATAAAGAGGAATGTTAGCTAATTAGCATAAAATCGCTAATTATTACAGAAATGATGAGAAAGAGGATAATTAGAAATCTTAGCATTAAATCCTCTGTAAGCGGAATTTAGGTGTCTACACCCATGGTGTAAGTTTCCACATGTATTTTCAATGCACTACTTCTAGGCCTCAATGAATAGATTTTTAGACGCGAGGAAGCTTGGGTTTGATGCAAACAAGGTACACTGTAACTACCACATACTCTGGAAGACCTATGTATATTTGGGTAAGTCTTCTTATATTGACACTATGATATCAAATGATATCATCATAAATTCTATGACTTTGGAAGTAGGAAAGATTGATGCAGATAAGGTATACATCACCTTAAGCCTAGATTGGTGAATGGGAAGTATATTGAAGATGAATTTAAACTCCTGGAGCTGCCAAATGGAAAGCATACCGTTGGTACCAGCCAAGAGTGTAGACCCATCCCTCCAAAGATAGAGGAGGATGAACAACTCAAGGATGAGGAGGAAGAGGAGATAGAAGATAGGGGAGTTCTAGATCATGGTGCTATAAGATATTCCTCCAAGGTAGGAAGAAGAAGAGGTAAGAATTGATCCTGAGGTTGAGGAAACAGAAAAAGAAGAGGGTGATTTAGTTGAACAAGGGGTTCAGGAGAAGGATGAGGATAAATCCCAAGACACAGGGAACTAAGGTGAGGCCTTTTGAGCCATTGAGGAGGTTTCCATGAATATCTCCTATTAAACCAATCTCAGAAAATAAAACAAAGAGAAGGTGCAAGTATGTACCTAAGTGTGACAACAAGAAATAAGGGATATCAGATGAAGTTGCGTATAACATAGGGTCATTTTCGGTGGTTAAGGTGGAAGGAGGAGAGGAGCGAAGAGAAAATAAGCCCAACATGACACATAAGTACTCAACATGTATGAGGAATAAGGCCCCATAGGAGAAGAGTGCAGGGAAGCCATCAGGTGAGCATGGAGGCATTTTAGGTGAAAAGGGAGAAGGTCTAGTTACAAGTGTAAAGACACATATCCCAAAATGTAAGTAGTTTGAGAGGAAAAAGGGAGAATAATTTTTGAAGATGCCAAATCTGGAATTGTTAACGATCCTTCTAAGATCATATGCACAAGGTTCCAGAGTACCCTCTCTAATGACCATTTGTATGGGTGGGATATGATAAATCCAAAGAGTACAAATGTATTGACATGGAAGATGTTGAGCTGGACAACAAAAACAAATATGGATGAACCATAGTTTGATGTCTGCAAAAAGGAATACATAAATCATATGATGAAGAAGGTGCCTCAAGAAACTCATATCACGATGAAGCCCACAGAATTCGTAGACAACAAGGCAAGTAATGCCTTAGCAAAGATAACAGCAAATGTAATGAGAAGGAATTTAGATAAGGAAGCCATGCTTAGGACATTATTGGAATATAATAATAAGGAAAAGTAAATCCAACAATTGACTGAAGTGTGTGATAAGGATGAAATGAGGAAGAAGGATATTCTAGAGTTTGTTGTAGATATTGGAAGTGAGGTTTTTACGTGCATACAGAATTTGATGAGAAGAAGTAGAAGACCCATTGGCCTCGCATTTTATGTAGGATTTGGTACACCTACTACTCTAGGGGAGGCCAACCATGCAAGGGGAAACTTAGGTAGACCTTGTGGCAGAGAAGGAGAAGAATAAGAGAATTGTAGCACATAGGATTATGGAATATGACATCATGCTATGAATGCTGAAGAATGAACTTGAAGTCACAAAATAATGTACTTGAGACATTATTTAGTCCTAGTCTTATACTACTATTTAGAAGTTTTTTGAGTGAAGAAAGTACTAATTAACCCCATGTTATCCATTTTTTCACACATGACAAGATTGGACAATGGGGTCCTATTACGATAAAATTATGACATTGGTCTCAGAGACTCATGTTCAGTCATCATAGAGATAACATGATTAAAATAATTAATAATTTTCATAGGTGATCTCACCTAGCATTGAACGAGGTCAAATTGAGCTCAAATTGGTGATAACTTAGTGTTATCTCAATTGAGAACTCAGTCATTTATCATTGGAGCTCAACTCGATGGGCTGGCCAAGACAAACATTGAAAAGAGTCAGTCGAGTCAAGAAAATACGGGAAAGTTTCCAAAAATGTGAAAAGTTTAAAAAATAGGCCAAATACCATTAAGAAATTTTTTAGCTCACCAAGTATCTTAATGAGCTACTCGGTGAGATGACCAGGTTCGGAAGGCATTAAGTCAATAAAGAGAGCTTGGCGAGTCTTACATATGAGACATAGCTTGGACTAGAGCTCGGTCGTCGAGTCTACGGGTTTTGAGGGTTGAATTGCCAAGAATGTGGATTTTTGTGATGAATAGGCCATGCCATGATGGTGAGATGATCCTCAGGTTCTAAGACTTAATATTTCCACTATAAGAGGATCGTAAGGAAAATTTCCATGTGGAATTTGATTGATGACAAACCAAGACAAGGATTCCACGTCACGGAAAATTAGGAAAATGTTGTCATGTGGGAGTTTGCATTGGCTAACCACTTGATCAATACAAGTAACCTTCCAATGGTCAAGTGACAAGATGGGAGCCCTTCTCGGCTAGTGTGAGTTTCAAGAATATGTTGTGAGTCATCCTCAAGAAACGAGATGAAGTTCGACTCATGAAAATATCTAATCATGTCTGCAAGTGAAACCGAGTCATCGGGTGATCATTCTAAGCAAGGTGGGTGGTGTTTTACATGGAAACCCCAAATCCCTTTTTACTAGGTCATGAGTGGTTTGGGTGATATCAGTTTAGTTGCAAGATATCTGTTGTGGAAGTTATTATCTAAATAACTCTCCTAGTGATTTTGGTAACTTAAATACATATTCTAGCTCTGAGATCCTTATTGAAGGTTGCAGGAACTCAAGTTCACTTGACACATTTCCTTGGTTGTAGATTTCATCTCACCCCCTTATTTTTTCCTCATGTATGCTTGCAGGCCTTCATTTCTCTCCTTCCATTCCACCTTCTATACATTCACTTTATTCCTAAGAAGCTTCTTCACTATGTGTAATCATCTCACACTTGCTTCAATTAGCTAAGTCCCTGGCCTTCTCGGGTGTCGTGCCCATTACTTTGTAATAGTTGTGCCTTGACCATGCATTCTCTCCTCACCAGTTTTCCTCATTTCCCTGTGCACATCGTACTTGAATTTCTCTCTACCTTCCTCTTTTTTCTTCCATGCATCCTTTCCTTACACCCTCCTATGTGCCCTCCTTTGTGCCCTTCTGTGCTAGGTCATCTTCTAACATACTTGATTCTACCACCCATAACCCATCAAAGTGCATCAACAGGGTGTTGAATCCTTGTAACAAATAAATGACTGACACATGATAGAAAAAAAAATATTTTCACATTTGGCCATCAATTTAGCCAATCCACATGCGCCACGTGTTTTACGTGTGCTGATGATTCTGAAAACTTCTAACAACCTTATATTTTTCTATAGAGCTCCAATCGGCGCATGCCTAGAATTATCAGAGAACTGTTGACATCAACTACAGTGTTAGACATTCAAATTCAAATTCTTGGTGGATTTAGTAGGTAAGCAATCAAAAAATGTATCTCTAAGCATTGATGAGCATATATGACTCCTCTAACCACCTGATTCAATTTTATTCACCCTCCTTCCTTATCCAACACACCAAGATAGACCTAAGGAAGTGTATTTGATAGATTCTTAGGTGGATTTGTAGGCATTAAATGCTTATTGTTGGTGTTTGTATTTGAAATTTGATTTTTCCATCCTTCTCTTCTCCTTCTACATATTCATCTATAAATGTAAGAGATGGGGTCATTATTAATGTTGGACACTCTAGATCCTTACACATTCTCCTAAAGAATTCATATTTTCTATATTTTGAGTTACACACCTCTAGATCTGGCTCTTTCATGTGGATATCAGCCTCCTTCACCATTGTAATAGCTCTATGCATTTCTTGAAGTAATAGAAGTGTTGTTTTGTGACTATTCTCTTTCCTAACGTGTTTAAATTCCTTCTTCTTACATTTTCTTTTACGTTGTGTGCTGGTTATGTCATTTCACATCCCTTGTAGTTCCTTATTTAGTTGTGTTCCATGATAATGATCTAGTAAATATGTACTACTCTTTCCTAGCCTCCTTTCACACATTTCCTTTCATTCCCACTCATAACAGATAGTGTTCATTCCTCTTTAATGGTGCTATCACCTTCTAGTGTAGGTTTCCTTTCATGTTATCTTTCTATCCCTGATCCCTTGGCTTTTATTAGCTTAGTTTTCCTTTTTAGCACTAGGATAAGTAGTAGTAGTAGAAATAAATAGAGAAACCAGCCTTCTCCAGAGATCCATCCCAAGCGTGCAAGGTCCCATAACTTGGGGATGGTTCCATTATCATTTCAAACACCTTGATCCTTCTGTATCTGAGATGCGGGTGTAAGTTTGAAGAATTTTTTTTTAGCACACTTGGTGAAACCAGAAATGAAAGATTAAATTTCATATCCCTAAGTTCTAGTGTGTGGACTTAGTATTTTATCCTTTGGAAGCTAATTTAAACACATCTAGCAACTCCTAATATTTCCAAATCTTTGTTTTAGCATTTCTGGGTGCCTTTCATGAGAATAGTGCATACAAGAAGAAGTACGACAATTGAATATTATTTCGAATACCTCTAGTTATCCCTGAGAAGAGTCTGTTCCAGAAATTCCACGCGTGCATCTTTGTCTCCATCGCGTTGCACCCATTCGACTCCTCAAAATAGGTAACCTGCATGCCCTGTAATGACGCATCAGACACCTCTTCTACTTAGGAACTTTGTAAACTTTACTGGAGGAATTCCCTTAGTTCTGGCTGTGTAACATGTTATGCCAAGTGGCACACTCAAGATTATTCCATACTTTACTGGTGAGAATCAATTCACCCCTCAGTAGCATATCTAGGATGAAGCAAATGTGTGTTCACTCTATCTGATCACACATGATGATGTAATAATTAGGATACTTACATCCTCTTTCAAAGGTAAAGTGCTCCAATGGTACCAAGCCCTGAGACTTAGATCTATCACTATCTAGAATGAGATGGGAATAGCTCTTTGCAATTACTTTGAAGATAAGTTAGATCACCTATCTCTAGTGGAGCAACTGACAACAAGAAGGCAGGTGCCCATTGAGAAGATGACTAATTTCAACATCATATTTTAGAAGACTTGGTACAAAATCCCTTTTTTGGTAAGACCTACAGCTCAGCATGTTTTCCTGTATTATCTAAAGGTGCTCAATAGTGATATCTCATTCATTATCCAATCCATAGGAGGTAGAAATTTACAAGCTTCTTATAGTATTCTAGTAAGGGTAGAAAATAGTCTTATTAAGGCAGGAAAGATAGCTCCTAGATCACCTATGCCCTTGTTCCCAGAAATTTCACAAGTGCCCCAGTATTTTTTGGCCCTTATCCCTATTCCTAAGAAAAGAACACAACCATTTGCCTCAAGATCCTACTCTCCATCAAAGTATAAGGAGAATTAATAGTTGAAGGCCTTGATTAGAAACTTATCAAACAAGGTTGTATCATTAGAGAAATAACAAACACAAGCCTATAGAGGTAATTCTAATCAGGCGCATGGAAAAAGTAATCATCCTTGGTGGAATTAGTATAGAAATCAAAGATATGTGCCAACCCAGTAGAATTATAGGTGGCATTCCAATGTACATATGCCCATACACATTGTTTTTCCCATGCGTTCTCTTCTAGCACCTAGTGCAAGTCAGGCACTTATTCCAATTCAGAACAATTTGGCACAAGATTCAGAATGGTGCTTCCCTTGTAACATGCCTCATACTCAATATCAGTGTGTGCATGTTGCACATGCCCAATATTTCACGATCTATAATGCTTCAGCCTATGAGACTTCAACAAGTGCCTCTGAAGCAGATAAATAAGAAAGACCAAAAGCTCATCCAGAGAAAAATTTGATGTTCTTTGGTGCAGAGGAATTCTGTGTAATTAACTAAGCTACATATGATATAAATAGACCATGCACCCAGATTGTGGATAAAAAAATATATAAGAAGAAAATGTTAGATTTAGGCACGCAGGTCACACTCCTAGCAATGTAGTTTGACCCTCAAAAGAAGAATGAAGAAGTCAAGGAATATAGTAGTAAGAGTGCTCAAGTCCCCACACAAGAGGCCCCATACAAGGCTCCTGAAATGGCATGTGACCCTCCTTTGGTAGGTCAAGCTTCTACTTCAAGTATAACTCTTTCTTCCTCACTTGAGAAGTCCAAAGGGGCATTTTTCCTCAAATGCACAGGTTAGTGGGCCTTCTATTCACCATTTTTTACCAAATGAAGAAGAAGAACATAAATTTCACAATGCATGATGCCCTGACTATTCCTTCTAAAAGAGACATGTTACATGAAGATCTAACACAACTCCTGCATATTGATCTAGTTATATAGAAGCCACACACTTCTATCAATATCTACTAAGAAGGATAAGAGAAACAAGTAAGAAAATATGTTAAAAACCCACCCTTTTATATGTCATTAATCATAGGAAACCACCTAGTGCATAATTATATGATTAACTCAGACGCTAATCCTTCTGTTATGCCTAAGAAGATTGTTAATGTCTTAGGTCTGAAATATATCCCTTTGTCTAAAGGAGTCCTATAACTTGATGGCTCAACTATCACCACCTTATAAGTCATCAAAGATATTGAGTTAACCCTCCATGCATGTCCAAGCCTAACAATAGCCCAAGATGTGTCAATCATTGACCTACTTCCTTTGTTTGACCTATGTTTTTCAAGAGACTTTACTACTAAAGTGGGTGGTTACTTGTCTTCTGATTAGTCTCATATGTTACTCAAGACAAGGTATGGCACCCGTTTTACCATCAAGATGAGCTTATATTTTCCTATCATGTAGAGTCATATGTTCCATCCCCTCTCAGAAACAACTATTTAATCTAAGAAGAACAAGCTTCAGTTCCTAAAGAGTAGCCTCTTCCACCCTTTATTCCTTATCTAGTGCTTGATGAATGGGCAGAGAGGCACCATAAATTTGATCTATATGCTGAAGAACTAGAAGCTTATGAAATATGGCTTGGTACTTACTACACTCTTGAAGAAGAAAGACAAAGATGAACCTAGCTTATGAAATTTATACTTTGATGGTTCCAGAAGCAGAAACAGTGTGGGAGTAGAAGTGGTTCTCATCTCCCCTAAGGATGAGAAATTATTCTTCACACATAGGTTGTAGTTTGCATGCTCCAACAATATGGCAGAATATGAAGAACTAGTGCATGGCTTGCCCATTGCTAAAAAGAAAGGAATTAAGGTGCTGCAGATATTCGAGGACACATAATTGGTTATCCGCCAAGTTACCAAAAAATGTATGACAAATAACAAGATTCTCAAAGCTTATAATAATAGAGTTTGGGACCTCCTTGAGAGCTTTGATGCCCTAAATTTGTAGGTGGTGCTGCGTAAAATGAACAAAGAAGATGACCCTATGGCCACACTTGGTTCACAATTCTCTCCTGCTGAGGGATTTTTCAAAGGAAACACTTAGCACATTAAGATGGTGGTCAGGCCATCCATTCTAGATAATAATACCAATTGGCAAGTGTTTAAAAACAATGCACATATCATCTCGTTCATCCAAAATAAAGTTGAGTTCTCATCAAGAATGCAAGATGACTTGCATGATAGCTATGGTGACCAACTAATAAAGCTGAAGACAAACAAGTTTCCTAAAGGGCTAGTCACCTTAGTGAAAATGTTTAGCCGTGATTATGAGTTCAAGGGTGAAGAAAGGTACATGCACGTCGTGTAAAAATACTATTATCTAGTTACTATTGCATGTGGGAAAGAGTTACTGCTCAGAAATACTTGTGCGCATGATGAAAAGTAGGACTTCATCTCTCTTTGTCAAAAATATAGTGATTTTTGGAGTATGAATACCTCAAAGGTTTTGATCCAAGTGTTTCTCGACACTCCATTGATCTTGATCCAGGTATCAAGTTCGACAAACAAAATTAGCAACTAGTTAATCCAAAGGTAGAGCCCCTCATGAGAAAGGAATTATCTAAACTCATCAAGGTGAATATTATTCTACCCATCAAATACTCCACTTGAATCGAAATTTTAGTTCAAATGTTTAAAAAAAATGGTGAAATTAGACTCTTCGTTGATTTCAGATATTTAAAAAAGGCATCTCTAAAGGATCATTATCCTTTTCCTTCTATGGAGAAGATTTTGTAGACTGTGGTTGGTGCGTAGAGATTCTCCGTGCTAGATGGGTATTGAAGTTTTAATCAGATCTTGGTCAAGGAAAAGGATCAATTAAAAATAGCATTTACAACCAAGTGGGGAACATATGCATATCAGAAGATGCCCTTTGGTTTGTCAAATGTGGGTGCCAAATTTCAGTGCATCATGGATATTTCCTTCAAATTTTACATCAATGAGTTCATCTTAGTTTATCTTGATGACATAACAGTCTTCTCAAAATAGAGTGCGGATCATATGGCACACTTGGAGAAAGTATTTGAGAGATTTAGAAAGTATGGGGTGTCTCTTAACCCCAAGAAGTGAAATTTTTTGGTGGTGTAGGGAAAGCATTTTGGCCATGTGGTTTCAAAGGACATTATCATAATTAATCTTGAGCACATTTCAGCCATCCTAGCTCTTTCCCTCTCAGTGCAAAAAAATGCCTTGTATTCCTTCCTTGGTAAGATGAATTTTGTTAGGCGTTTTATCCCTAACTTTATAGGACTAGTTTGGCCCATCACCTTGATGCTCAAGAAGGACACGACCTTTAGATGGACAACAGAATGAAAAGAAAGCTTCAACAAAATCAAGTAATAAATTTCTTACGTGCCAACACTCATCAACCCAGACTATTCCAAGGTTTTCATTCTTTATGGTTATGGTGCTGATGCGAGTGTTGTTGTCCTAACACAAGAAAATGAACAAGGGATGGAACAACTAGTATTTTTCTTCAACCAAATGCTGAAGGATTATGAACTAAATTACATTCACATGGAGAAACAAGTCTTCTCCATCATGCGCTCACTCAATAAATTCAAGAGTATGCTCGCCACTAATCATATCAAGGTGTTAGTCTCCCACTCTGTTATTAAAGACTTCATCATAGGAGTAGAGATCAATGGAAAAAGAGCATGATGGGTAACCAAAATCATGGAATATGATGTGACCATTAAATCCACAAAGTTGGTAAGAGGTACCGCACTCTATAGGTAAATCTTTAAGGATGTGCACAATGATCTTGAGGCTTCATTATTTCTGGATGAGGACCTCCCACACACAGAACTTGAACAGAATATAAACCCTATTACACTTTATTGGATGAAGGACATGATCACCTTCCTTTCAAAGGACACATACCATCCTGGTATGAACAAAGAAAAGAGATGACATCTGAGGTTACAATCTAGCCCTTATGTGTTGATTGATGGAATTCTCTTCAAAATAAATCTTGATGGTGTGCTGTTAAGATGCATCAGCAACATGCAGACTAAGAAAGTGTTAGCATAATTTCACAATGGATTCTCTGGTGGACACTTATCTACCAAAAATATAGCAATGAAAATCATAATGGCAGGTATCTTTTGGTCAACTCTATTTACAGATGCACATAGGTGGGCCATAAAATTCAATGAATGCACTTTCTTTGTAGGAAAGAAAAGATGTGCAATGCTTCCCCTTCAACCAATCTAGGTAGATCAGCCTTTTACACAATGGGTTCTTGATTTCATAGACATGATCAATATGCCATCAAACATTGGACACAAGTGGGTATTAACAGCTAGAGATTACTTCATAAGATGGATAGAAGCTATCGCACTCAAGGAATCAACTGTATCAGTCATCTTTGACTTTCTCGAAGGTATAATCACAAGGTTTGGAGTTCCTCAAACTATTATCTCTGATAATGCAAAATCCTTCCTTGGGACCAAACTCACTAATTGGGAACTAGATCTAAACATATACCTGAAGACTTCTTCCAATTATTACCCTCAGGGAAACAGTTTGGCAGAGTCAACAAATAAGAACCTTATCAGAATCCAGAAGCACATAATGAACATCCTCCAAAGACATTGGTATACAAAGGTCTCATGCACACTTTGGGTAGATAGAATCATAGTAAAAAAGGAAATAGGAACTTTGCCTTACAAGATTGTCTATGGTATGGAGGATACCCTTCCTTTAAAACTAGAATTGAACTCATTAGCACTTGCTGAATAGCCAGAATTCAAAGGTGTAGACTAGAGAGAAATCATAATGGAAGAATTAGTTGATATTGAAGAGCTAAGTGTAGACACTAAAATTAAGTCATACTCCCCTTAGTCCCTCGTTAAATAAATACCTTGAACACATCCACCTAGCCATAGCCCCCTTCACCCCACTATAATATTAATTTAATTACTTTAATTAAATTAGTTCATTATCCTCACCATATTTTTTATTTAAATATCCTAATTGAGATAATTCTCACACCACCACCTCACCTAGCCACCTCAACCTAGACCTATTCTTAGTATGTTGCCATAACTAACTAAGACCTACCCAAACCCTAAAAATCAATGCCTACATTCCCTCTAACCAAATTCCTGCCCAATTAGAAGGAAACTTCCATGCCAATTTGTGGAGGAAACAAAGCAAGATCCTAGAAAATCAAGGGGATATGCCTAGTTTAGTAAACCTAGGAAATCCCACCCTAACCGATGTTGGTTACCCTTAAGCATTGCCGATTAAGCTGGAACTGCCGTCGATTACCATTTAACCCCCAAAACAACCTTATTTCAAGGTCGGCACATTTATGGGAGATAATCACATTTTTTGAGAACAAGTGATGAAACCAGAGCTGTATGCAAGCAGATTCAGTGCTAGTATACACATCAGAGCATCCATATCTAGTACTTAAAGAAATCACATAGCCATTTGCCTTCACGGGAGCATCCGGGGTAGTGCCAACACTACATCAAGTTCATTCTGTTTGATCACCCACGAATACCAACCAGGCATCAAGCTCATACAAACAGTAAGTTTTGTTAACCAGCACTCATCTATTTATCATGTGGTAGATCCTTTTACATCTATTATTAGCTTTTTCTCTCATTCCCATTCCCCCATCATCTACCTCCATGAAAACTTGACCATCTTTTTATCCATACCCTTACACTGACCATACCTAGACCTTAATCATTCCTGTTCATACCTTAGATCTATACGAATCTTGTCATTTCCCTCTCATCTTCATCTAATCTAAGATATATCACCCAACCAAGCTTTATTGAGTTTCCTGTACCCTGACCATACCGACGCCGACTACCCACAATGATCACCGATTAGCCTAAACCGATACCGGTCATACCAGAATGACATCAGTCTCTGTGTCTTTTACCAAAAACCAAGAACAAAGCTCCTAAAATTCCATCAAATACCCAAAACCACCCATAATCTCACCTTGACCAGCATCAGTACCTTGATAATAACCTTGACCTTTAGATTCAATCATAACTTATCCTGTTGTGAACGAATTTGCTTATTGTAGATGAATGAGATACCTAAATCATTTTAACTATAGTAGGATTTACTTTATTTCTCACATTAATTTACTTTAAACAGTGGATTGACAGCCATCTAGGAAGTATCACACTTCCCGGATCTAGCACATGCTAGGTAGTCCACTGCATATATTGTTTAAATTTTATTTGGTGGTCTTGTGTTCCATTTCAGGTAGTTCCTCCAAGCAAAAAGGAAGCTCTCACGATCAGTTGTGGATTCAGAAGTCATACGCGCGTAACAACCTATAACCAACATTTTAACATGTATTCCTCCTAACCCATTACCTTTATTTGTTTCATCAACATTCAAAGAAATTCTCTAGAATCAGGTGAAACATTTTAGCACTCCTGGTGGGACCCATTCAGGGTTCCTTGCATTCTTTCATTTCTAGGTGAAAACGTTGTATGTTTGTTTCTTTTCTAAAAATTTCTTATATTAAACTTTCTCCCCTGGAACCTTCTTCTCTTCTATTGTCTAAAAGCAATCGTATTTTGGTGCTTAAAATGAACATTTCTTCCCTTTCATTAGTATTGCATTAGTGAAAGAGCATCCCTTATCCTCTTCATCTATTTGTGGCATCAAATTCTACATTTCGATTTGGGTTTTAAAATCATTACATTTCATTCTACTTTTTTGCGTTAGCTCACATTAATTGAGGGCAACCTATACGATGGAAGTCATTCCCAGCTAATGGTTGACAAAAAAATAGTAGAAAACACTTTCTTTCTCTTTCTCTCTCTGTGATTCATATCCAAACACCAAAAAATTGAAAATATACACATTCTTAAACAACATCTTTCCTAGAAGAAGTTGTAGGTGATCACACGATCACAACACAATGGGCACCCAACTCGTTGTTTCTGTAGAGTCATACTTCGGAGAAAAGCCTGCCCCTGCCATAACATACCTGAAACCTCTCCCTGTAGATATCCTTCTTTGTAGGAAGCCATCCTCACCAAAAAACTCTATTCTATAGTTTATGAGTCAATCCTTAAAATAGCATAAGCTAAACAAACATAATAGAAAAGGCACTCTTAGGATTGTATTTTTCTTAGTGTTTCTACTTGGATTGCATTTTGAGGTGAGAGGATTTGTTCTTCATTTCTTATTTCCCCTTGCATGCTCCTAATCACAGTTGGTGTATTCCAACTTCATCTGAGTATGCTTGGACCATATTCTCATCATTCTTAGAATTCTGGGTTTGATTCCACATCAAATTTCAACACACAACCACATTTTCTTCATCGATGTCTCAATTTCACAATAATCGGTGTCGGTCTAGCAACCATCATCGGTTACCCTCTGACCTTCATCAATTTTACCTAACCGGCGCTGGTTACAGTTCTTTTGGTCAACCTACCCAAAAGGACACCTATTCACCTTCTTTGCTTTTCAAAGTCTCTGTCACTATCATCATATTCACTTTATTGGTAAATCCCATTATCATATTGCATACTTAGCAGATTATTGACCTTTTACCATATTTTGACCAACGTTCCACTTTCCACAGTGACCAACCATGGTTACCTATGACTGGCATCGGTTATACTGTGTAAATCTTCTAGCTGACATTTGGTACCTAATCCACCTATTACCGTTTGTTTCTCATATCTCTACTATATTTCTATGTCATTTACATAAAATAGTCCAACCCGATCAGTACTTTTTCACATGGTGCTAACTCCGAAGCCAAGTGAACACCCTCATATTTAACGACATTAGTCAAGCACTCCCCCTAATCCTTCACCACCTTCTATTTTATCACACATGGATCCTACCCAACCTATCACTATCCTTGACCAAAATCCCATCTGCTTACATTTTTACCTTTCCCACTCATCCACTCGAGATGCCCCTGGTCAATTGATATATGGCATGCCTGTATCTATCACCCTAACTCTTTTTTACACTCCTGTGTTAGCCCCATTTGCTTCTGCACTCCCCGCATCTACCTTACCCCTAGTCGTTTCATAGCTAGGCCCTATTCCCATTATGACTACCATGTCTGCTACATCTGTTGCACCTGCCACATCCACTATACCTTCACCAACCACCCAGAACACAACCTCATCCATGCCTATTGTCTCACATATACCTATAGCTACAAAACCACCCTCGATGTCAGTGACCCCTACCCCCTTTCAAAACATCATCCTTTCTATTCCACAATCCTTAGCCCCCATTGCCACTAGGGTCACCATGACCCTTCCACCTCCATATACGTACCATTAGCAGCCACCTGTTTCATCTATTATTCACTCTAGGTACGTACCCCCTATTTCACTTCCTTCTTCTCAATCTACCTATACGGCAACACCATTTACTGGAATGCCACCCCTGTTATATGCCAAACACCAACCCTCTTATGCTATATGAGTCACCCATACATCACAACCTACTAACGACCTAATTAATTTAATGATGGACAAGATGCAGACATTGGAGGCATCGGTTTCTGGCTCCCACAACACTCTCAACTATGATGAAATTTGTAATGAGCCTATACATCCATCCATTCCTATCTGACCATATCCCATGCATTGGGAAATTCCTAAATTCAACCATTTCAATAGCAAAGAAGACCCATGGCAACATTTGTGGTCTTTCAAACACGGGTGTTATCTGATCTCCCATGATGATGCTTTACTTCTGAGGACCTTTCCCATGTCTCTGACTAGCCCAGCATTAGATTAGTATAGTGGGTTACCCAGACACTCTATCTTCTCATTCAACCAAGTAACCCAAGCCTTCTTGGATCACTTCTTGATTAATATCATTAAGAAGGTTACCATTACTGACCTATACTCTATGCGTCAATATGATGACAAATCTATCACAGAGTTTTTTACTCGTTAGTGTAGCCTGATCAATCAACTCACATTGTAACTATTACAAATCAAACTCATCAAACTCTTAACATGGGCTTGTGCTAGGCATATCTCACCAACCCTTTAGGTTCAAAACTTCGACGAAGCATTCACCATGGCACGAAAGCTATAGATTCGAGATATTGAAGAGAATAAAATCATATTACACAATAATAACTTGGAATTCAAGTTGAATAATACCTCATCCTCTTTAAAACCATAGAATAATTATTCAAAGGCCAAGGGCACTGCTAACGCAGTGGTACTCAAATCTAGCCCAACTCATTCGTCAAATAAGGCTATCCCCTTGTATAATCTCTCACCTATTCATACTTTTCAATTCAGATAAGAACAACGGAAATACACCCCAATTGGGGAGCCTTATTCTTATGTCTTAGAAAAGATCATTAAATCTAGGGCCATCACCCTTCCTCCCATGAAACCACACACTGGTTTTGACCCTACTCACTCCACACCCACATGGTATAAATAACACAAATTATGTAACTACCATCAATTAAAGGGTCATAATGACGACAATTGCATCACTTTCAACAACATTATCCAAGAAATGCTCAAAAAAGGTGAGTTAACCATGGATAATCCTAATGAACCCACTAATCAAAACCTACACATCTTCAAGAAACCCTTTCCTAATCATGCCCCTTCTGTTGATCAAACTAGAGAGACCTCAACTCATGATAGTCATACCCGCGAGGTCCACACTATTTTCAGTAATGCACCCGTTGCTTCCCAATTACCTCATATTCCTTCCATCGAGGAAATCCTAGCCCGAAGTCCTCCACCTGCACTTAAACCCACCTCACCTATTCCTCTAACCACAAAGGAACATCTTTCACCTCCTTCATCACCCGTGGAGGATCCTTCCATTAATATCAAGACAATTTCACCTTTGTCTTCTCCACCTAGATATTCGTCACCCGTAGTACCTCTCCAACCCATGGAAGATGCTTGTTTATCTCCTACACCTATAAAGGAGCACCTATCATCTCCTCCACCCATAGAGGAGCACCTACCATATTATCCACCCATAGAGGAGCACCTATCATCTCCTCGACCTATCCAAGACCCATAGGAAATGCCTTTACCCCTAGGTGATCATTATCCATTAGCTACCTAAGATCCTGTATACTTAATTTTGACTCTCTTACCCACGGAAGTTGAAGCTAAAAAATTCCCTGTCTCTAAGACAAATTTCATGGGAATTTCCATTAGGTCCTCAGCAACCTCACCTACAACCATGCCATTCTCGCGCTTAGTTAATCACTTAGATTATGTGGACAGAGCCTTAATTTGGGGGCATCTTCTACTTTCTTTCTCAACACAAATGCAGATGTCACTTTCTGACACTTCCACTAGCTACCCAAAAATATTTTGACCAATCAAACCGAGCACAACAACCTCTATCAAAAATTATGCCATGACACCCATCATAGCTCAACACACACCTATACCCATAACCCAACATGTATC
The DNA here is from genome assembly GCA_019776745.2 of Taxus chinensis. Taxonomy (NCBI): domain Eukaryota; kingdom Viridiplantae; phylum Streptophyta; class Pinopsida; order Cupressales; family Taxaceae; genus Taxus; species Taxus chinensis. Next base: position 806,800,837 of record CM034148.1, read on the forward strand.
TAAATCCAAACCCACACCTACATCATCTTCCTCAACTAAACCTATTACTACCTTAGGGGTCACCCCAACCACCAGCCTTACTCATCCACCTATCAAACTAGATTTAGCTACATCCTCCAAAGTCAACACAAAACCTAATCTGGCACCTAAACAGAAGAATCAAGCCCATAGAACTCATACCCCAGCTGCGTCAATCACACCTTCATCACCTTCACCCCTTCCATCCATCTTAGGACCTCAACCTCCCAGCATGTTTTAGAAACCTCCACCCATCAATAAGCCAAATAAACAACAACCCATTCCTTCCTCACAAACCTCTTACATGCCTAAGAACCTGACATGACTTACACCCACACCTATAACATCTTTACCACCCATTCCTCCAATACCATTGGTTACTTCTTCACTACCCACTACTCTTCAATCTCTGTCCCTCACTCCCCCTATGTGACTCACATCATCTACCTTCATAGCACCTTTGTTATCCCCGTGGGTAACTTTCCCTCTTCCCCCATCTACTTTTCCCTCTAGATCTCGTACAACCATATCACCTTTACCCAAGAAGGTGCAACCCAAAGACAAAAATCCGCTACCCTCCAATAAAGTGGTCAAAAAAACCATGTACGCTCCTTCCAATTCATCTACTATACCTCTACCCAAGAAAAAATGGCCAACACCCAAGATCAAACCAGCACCCAAAACCATAGCTTGACCCACTCCCCCTCCTGCAAATACCATTCCTCAACAATCAACCATACCTAAGCCCAAACCCACTTTCACTTCCCATTGCAACCCACTAGTAGGATCCTATGCCAAGATGTTAACCAACCTCCTTGAGACTTTTTTCATCACATTACCACCACTCAGACTTTATGACCCTCTCAAACCCAAGCCAAAAGGGTTTGACGACACCAAAATTTTTGCCTACCATCGTGTGCTAGGACATGATGTGGAGAACTGTAAGGCTTTGAAAAACATTCTTATCTAGTTGTGACCTCCTGAAGAAAACTTTGATGATGATGGCCTTCTTGATGAGGACCCCATTTCACCAACACCCATTCCCATAACTCTTCCCTCACTACATACTTAATGACCCAGATCGTTTCCCCCATAGCTCCTAAAACCACCTCTGAGATTTTAAATTAACATGGTTTACATCAATGACCTCGCCAAACCTCCACCCAAATGTCAATGTGCCCAGCTCATCCCATAAAGCTCCTTCCCATCATTGGTCTTTTTCCCTTCGTGTCACCATACCTTTCATGGCTCATGCACCTTGCCTAACTCCCCATCTCAGATCAACATGATTCACATTGCTACTCATGCTCAGAAGGACAAAGGAAAGGAAAAGGCAACTAACTCACTAACCGATCCCATACCCAACATACTATCTTTAACCACACATAAAATCATTATTCGTGGCCCCACGTATCCTATTTCTAAGGGGGTCACACACCACATGATGCTAAAAAAACCACACCAACCCCCCCTCAATATATCCTTATATAACCTCATCCAAACCTTAGAATCCCATCATCAAGCTCTCATGGAGGTCCTACAATCTATTGAGGTTTTACCCCATGACCCTACACCCGTAGCCTCCATTATCACACCCCATCATATAGCCTCTCTCACTAAATTGCCACCTTTATCCACACCTCAACCTACTCACCAAGTAGCCTCCCTTAGCTTCTTAGAGGAAGAGATCGCACCGCACCAAACAGTTGATCTAGACCCAGCTCTCTTCATCTATATCCACATCGATGATATACGTGTACGACATGTCATGATTGATGTGGGAACTAACATTAATATCATTTCATCCCATGCATTTTCTCAAATGCGCATACCTAACAATTGCATGCATAAAAATCATGTCATGTTACGTTCATTCAATGACGCTATCACCTCTACACTAGGCACTGTTATCCACCACATTCGCATGGGCCCCCACACTATTCTAGAGTTATTTTACATCTTGGAGGGGGAATTCCAATATAACCTATTACTTGGCAGACCCTAGATTCATGTCATGGGTGGTGTTCCTTCCACTTTGAATCATTTTGTAAAGTTTGAGCATGAAGGACACACCTATACTATTTTAGCCGATCCTTCACCTTTTAAAACATACAACATTCTTTACCGACCAAATGACGTGCTTATACCCATTAAGGAGTCTACCTCCATGACCAATACCATTTCACCTACACCTTCACTTACCAGTACAGCCGCTACCTTGACTACACATGCCTCCTCCATGCCTACCGCTGCCGCAACCTCCACAACTGAACCATCAGCCTCCCAATCCATTAGCTCCAGCCCTATGTTGACCTCTGACACATCATCTATTCTAGCTACCCACATACCAGCCATCGATCCCTTGGAAGGCATTTTTCAATGCCTCACTCTGGGGGAGTATCACCTATATAGTGTCAACACATTCCTTACTCCACAATAACACCCTCGTTATGATCACTGTATAGGAGAGCATCTCCTTTATGGTCCTCCCAACCTTCATACTAGTATCACCTATGGGGGACTTGATACTACCACTTACACACCCGAACCACTATCACAAACCCACCCATTTTCTGCTAACCTCCAGTCACTCACCAATCACCATTTTTCCCACACCTTCTTACACCGATGTGCGTGGAAGGGTTTTGGTTTTTGGATTTTACGAGCAAGGCCACCATACTGATATTCCATCTACTACCCACAAACATAATGACCACAGTTGGTATCGGCTTTACTGAACCACCTACCAAGAAGGCTCGTATTGAGATCATCGAGAACATCATCCCTTCTCCACCTTCACCAATGGAGTTGATGGACCTAGAATCCATTTCTCCTACAAAAAAAAATTCATAAACACCATCTCCTTGGGGCCTTTGACTCATCAATGTGAGGGTGAGGCTCCCTCCTCTCTTCCCTTCCTGTATCCTGAAATGATCAATGACGATACACCTTCAAAAAAAGTCATTCAATATCAGGATGATGAATCTATACTCACCTACCTTGGTGTAGAAGACTCATATATTCATTAGTCATTACCATCTGATACATAAACCATGTTGAATGAATCGGCTATCGAGATCAACATTCATACTCAGGACGACCGACACATCCTGAAGATCGGCCAATATATAGATGTTGCTGAACAGGAAGCCATCACCTCTTTTCTCAAAAACCATAACCACGCTTTCACTTGGTCTTATGCAGACATGCCTGGTATTGACCCCATGATAGTGGTCCACAATTCGTAACCGTTCCTGATGCCAAGCCCGTCAAACAAAAGCTAAGGAAAATGCACCCTCACATTTCCCTTCTTGTCAAAGAAGAACTTCAACGCCTTCTTTTGATTTCCTTCATATTACCCATTGATTATCCTTGTTGGATTTCTAACATTGTCCCTGTCACTAAGGTGACAGGGGGACTCCGCATTTACATGGATTTCTGTGACCTCAATCTAGCTTTCCCAAAAGATGACTTTCCTCTACCTGGTATTGACCAACTGGTTGACCTTACCGCTGGTCACAATATGCTATCACTCATGGATGGCTTCTCGGGTTATAACTAAATCTTACTTGCCCCAGAGGATCAACAAAAAATCACATTCATCACCCCTTGGGGGACCTTCTGCTATCGATTCATGCATTTTTGCCTTCAAAATGCTGGTGCCACATATCAACGGGTTATGACTTACATCTTCCATGACATCATTGATCATATATTGGAAGATTACGTCAAAGACATCCTTTCCAAATATAAACACCACTCCGAGTACTTTGCCATCCTAAAAACCATGTTTGACCGCATTATTACTTATTATGTTCACCTTTAGCTCAAGAAGTATGTCTTTGTGGTCCTCTCAGGAAAGATCCTGGGATTTATTGTCTCCTTACATGGTATAGAAGTTGAAATTGCTAAAGACAAGGCCATTCTGGATATGCCTCCACCCACTAACCTTAGGCAACTCCATAACATGCAAGTTAAGTTAAAGTCTATTCATTGTTTCATTTCACAATTGTCTGATCAGGTGTCAACCATTTCATCACCTTATCAAGAAGGATGTCTCCTTTTAATGGGATGAGGATTGCCACAAAGCTTTTGAGGCCTTAAAAAAAATACCTTCTTCAACCCCCCATACTCATTCCACCTAAATATGATCAACCTTTCTACCTATACATCTTAGCTACCGATCACTCTTTGGGGGCCATGCTTGCTCATCAAGATGAATAGCACAGGGAGTATGGTAGTTTATTACATAATTCATACTCTTTTGGACTATGAAAATTGATACACCCATCCCAAAAAACTATGCTTAGCCTTATTTTGCATTGCCACAAAACCTATGTTGTGACCAACACCAACCCCTTACACTTCATGTATGCCAAACCTTATCAAAATTAGTGTGCCACACGCTGGATTATGCTTTTGGCTAACCTAGAACTCAATTCATGCATTAAAATTCCATTAAGGGCTAAGATATCACTAACCCACTAGTCAACGCACCTATTTCCAGGGATCAATCCTCGAATTTTGACTTTCGAGATGAGTCAATTGCTACCCTTTCCCTGGATGAACCCGCTTGTCAAATGACACTCTTCTTCGATGGTTCCAAGTGTCAGTGTGGGGGTGATTCAGGAGTTATCCTCATTCCCCTTGATGGTGAACCCATGCCTTTGTCTTTCAAACTTGATTTTGATTGTAAAAACAATATTTCCGAATACAAAAAAATCGTGTTAGGTCTCTAATCCACGTATACCCTAGATGTGAAATCAATCAACATCTTTGGTGATTCTCAATTGGTCATAAACTAAGTAAATGGTATATACCAATGTTGTAATGAGATACTTCAAAAGTATAAACATCATGTAGACATACTGTTAACCACCTTTGACCGTTACGCCCTTCAAACTTTCCCCCGTTCAAACAACAAATTTGTAGATACCATGGCCTGCTTGGCTTCTCAAATACCCACTTCGCCTACCGATTCTAAAATATTTTTCACCATACAATGACTCTAATCACCCTCTAATTTACCTCATGATGTTTACTCTATCAAAACCGCTGCCCCTGACCCAAGTGACCTTTGGTATAAACAACACTTTGACTATCTTTCTCTCTCCATCTTACCTCTTGATCTCACCCGTAATGGACAACGCGCCTTCCTTAAAAAGGTCTCTCATTACGTCATCACAGGGGGCCTCCTCTATAAGTGTGGATTTTATGGTATTCTCTTACGATGCCTCACGATTTCTGTAGTACCCACTTCCCTTTGACACATTTGATACTGAATTTCATACTATTGATCATATTATGGACACTATTATGTTTGTTTTTGTATGATGGTTAGATGTTAGATCATGGAATAGTATTGATCTGCATTCAATTACTATGATTTATGATTACTAAAGACATTTCTATATGTGGTTGATGATGTACTATAATGAGATGGACATATTATAGGTGTTGTTTTGGACTTATGATATTGGATATTTGAATAGATCTGGTATGGTAGAAATTAGATGATGATATAGTTTGATTTATTTAATTAAAAATAATAATTTTGAATTAATGATATTGTTGTGATTTTTTTGTTTGGATGATTTTTAACTATTATTTATATCATTTTGGATGTCTAATACGGTCGCGAGGGCCGAAGGAGGTATTTGCATTTTGCAGGTTAAAAATCACAACAATGTCGGGGGACTGGAGACTAACCATATTGAAATTTCGGATGAAATCTACAAGGTCACCATGGAAACTGTGTTGTGTTTGTGTGTTATGTTATGTTAGGAATTCCCATGCGGGGTTTCCATTATATGTGACCATGAGATATGTGTTTTAGTTATGTGTTCCCTTTTTATTATTGTTGTATGTATTTTTATTTGTAAGGTGTTCTTCCCTTTTAATTAATTTAAATGTGATAGTTTTTAATGTGAAAGTCATATGGTTAAACTTAATTTAAATTTAATTAGGACATGGAATGTAATTAATAAATTTGTTGAGTATAAATAATAATGTTGGAAGAGTGTGTAAGTTAAATTGTAAGGATGTGTAAGAAGTATGTAAGAGTATTGTAAGGCTGATTTTAGAAGGTCAAAACACTCCATCCTTTATGAAACTCAAATTTGACTTTGAAGGCCAAATTTGGAGAATTGTGGGACAAGTTAAACTTTTCCCACACCTCTTAAAATGATCCACCAACCATGCCTAAGGCTTGGATGCTAAATATAGGCATTTATAATGCATTTTGAAATAACATTTGTAAGTTTTTAATTGCACTTCCCTTACATATTTTTAATGCAGTCCTTTTTGGAGTATGGGTTGAATTGGAGTATGTAAGTGATTTTGTCATGTCTTATTTATTATGAATTAGTTGGTTGATGTTGATTTCCTCTTGGGGGATGAGGGAAAATGATGTGGTATCCCACTTGGATCCACATCATCCTCTCTCCTTCCTTTCCTATAAAAGTGAAGCTTCTTGCTCATTTGGAGGTTGTTGAAACTTTTCTCTTCCTTCCTTGGGGTCAAATTTTTATTGCTATGGGAGTCTTGCTTGTGGGGAGATATTGGAAATTGATTTACATGCTTAGTGTTGTTGTTTTGGACTGCATTTTTTAGCATTGAAGGAACTGTTGTTTTGGAAACAATCTCCACTATGGAGAGGTAGGATCTTATCCTTATTATATGTTGTTTTTCCCTTTTCTTGCATGAATGAAATGGTGAATGTGTTGTGTATTCATGGCTGGTTGGGTGGATTTTTTAGGGAAAGGTGTAGGAGAAGACTATGGGGTCTTATATGGGGGACATAAGAGATTGCCAATGACACTCATTCTATTGTGGAGGGAGTTTTGGATTGGGATCCACCTAGGGAAAAGAAACTGCTTGCATTTCTTACACTTACAGGGGCATAAGGAATAAACTTGGGGGGGGGGGGGGGCATAAGGAGGGGTTGGGAGATATAAGGTTTATGGGTTTGATATGTTTATTGGTGGTATGCATTTGGTGGATGCCCAATTCCAAATTGGGAGGCATAAGGAGTTCCCCATAGTTCTTCCTCTTGTTGGCTTGTTTGGACCAAGCCTATGTATTGTGTGTATATTTGCTAAAATGCAGTTGGGAACTGTTGTCTTGCTGGACTGTGTGTTTTAGTAATGTTGTATGCAATGTGAATGTTGTTTGTTGTGAAAGAAGCCTTGTTGCCATGTGTTTATGTTCATGCTCCATTTCAATATGGTTGGGGCTTGGGGGGCCAATGGGGAAAGATGGCTTCTCCTTTCCCATTGATATGTCTTGGTTGGGTGGAGAGAATTTCCTTTCCCCCTTCCTTGTTGTGATCAAAGTTACAAAGAAGAAGAAACAAGCATGCTGCTGTTTTGGAGAAGAAATTACAGTTTTGACAGTCTTTTCCCTTTAGAGAAAAATTCAATGTAACCTTTCCCACTTCAAGTGGATGAGTGTATAAATGTTGTAATGTGAATCTATTGTATTGACAAGATAGATGTTTTAATTTGAAATGATAAATGTAGAGAATTGTATCAAATCTCTGTTTTGTAAAGAAATGATAAAATGAATGTATATGTATCTTGTAAATTGTATTTGAATTCAAATTGGAAGGGAGATCAGTTGTAAAGTTATTTGATTTATCAATAAAGGATGGTATTGGTTCTTTTAAATGTGTATGTAATGTATTTTGAAATCAAATAGAAAGGAAAGATGTAAAAGTGTACTGCATAATTGATTTGAAATTATTGTTGAAGATTGATTGTTGTTTGAGAAGAAAAGGAAGAATGTGTGAAAATGAAAAGATAGTGTTATAATAATTGCAAATGTGTAGATTAAAATTGAAATCAGAGATAAATTTTTATTTAGAATTGAATGTATGATCTACTAAGTATTGTATTTGACTAAAGTTAGAATCATATACACATTCAAAAGACAAATTGCTAAGTCAATTTAAAGACACAACTCACTGTTTTAAAACTTAAATATCTGGCAATATACATTTTAATTAAAAAAATGAGCAGCTCAGACTTATACTCAAAAATAAGTTATGAAATCTTGAAATTCATACTTAGGAAGACCTAAGGAACTCAAATTCAATCTAACAGTTACAGAAAGAATCTCCAAAACTTAATGAATTTCAAACGGGAGCTTACACAGTCATTTTTCCCGTCTGTTGCCAAGATAAAATGCAACCTCAAACATATTGGACAAATTGACTTCACTAAAACACTCATAAACCCTCCTCTATACTGATCCTCCATGTCTATTTGACATGTTGAGTGAAGGAGGAGTTCTAATTTAATCAAAATTTCAAGTTGGAAAATTACCAGTTTTGAAATTTAAAGCCTATAGATCAATTTCTTAAAATTGGCACCCTAAACTTCTATCAAAATCCAAAATTTATGATTTTTGTACGAAGAGGACTTTGAGATCTTTCTGGAAAGTCCTTTTTTGCCCAAAACTGACTTTTCTATCAAAAGTTATGGCCATTTGAAGTTTTACTTCAAAATGGCCATCCAAAAATTAATCTAACTATATAAAAATCAAAATTTAACTTTTGGAAAATTTCCTCAAAAAGTTTGTGGCCCCGCCACCCTCACAACTAATCATATGTTGCCACGTGGAATTTTGGAGGGGTGGACCTTTTGAAAACTTAACTTTTCTAAAATTTGACTTTGGGGAAAAATTCCCATTTTTCCCCGCACGGCCCCGTAGCCAATCACGTGCTGACACGTGGCTTGGTGGGTGCATGGAATAAATTTGAAAACTTAACCTTTTAACCTTTTGGAAAAATTTCACTTTTTTCTCCATGGCCCCACACCCCTGCACATGCCAATGAGGTGTTGACATGTGTCCTAACAGTACGCGCGGGCCTGCGCAAGTCTTTTTGTCTTTTTAAACACTCTTTTGGCACAAAACATTTAAATCTCTCCACTCTTTGCTGACCCGTGTCCAATCACAGGATGCCACATGGCAATTTTAGCATGAAATCGGAGGTTACAAAGGTAAAATTTTCCTTGGAAAAGGTTTGCATCCATTTCTACCCTTGGGATTTTGGCCAAAAATTCCAATTTCTCCCTGCTCCGCCGCTAGGCACTTTCCAATCACGTGGCTAGAACCTCATGGGTTTCTCCGTGGCACATAAATTTGTGTCCTTCTAGCCTTTGGTGATTATGGCTTAAAAACGTCCAAACCCATACATCAGCACCACTCTACTTTTCCTTCCGAGGCAACTGAGAGGCATGCCAATGTCCCCTTTCCAATCAGGCCCACGGGCACGCGGAGGTGTTTTGCACCTTGCGCTCAAAGGGAAGGGAAAAATTTCTCCCTAAGCCCGCGGACCCCCCCAAGGGAAAATTTCTCCCTAGATTTCCGTCAGGCCATAACTTGAGTTTTATAAGGAGTTAGGAGGACTTATTTATATGGTTGGAAAGGTGAGAGAATTTCCTATCCAATGAGTATGATTTAGGGAAGTTTTGATGACTTTTAAGTGTGTGAAAAATTAAGTTGAACCTTGTAATCCTGTTAGGGCAGAGATGAGTAGGATTTCACTCTCCTAACCTAAGTGATGAATTTAACCTCTTGTTTTGACCTTGTGCCTTGTCGATATTAGTTGCTTGAAGTAATTTTTTCAAGATAGTCTTGCTTGTTAATCCTTATCTGGTTTGTGCTAACTGTGATCTTGTAACCTCTTTGTAAACACTCTTAATCAAAAAAAAATTATTCCATAATTTTCCTAGCTAATCCTAGTTTGTTTCTTGGTCTCAAGTGGTAGTTTGAAGCGGGAATTACAACTTGGTATCAGAGTAGTGGTTCAAAGGCTTGGACCATTGGGCACACTAGAAAATTGAGACTTGAAACTTTAAAACTAGCAAACCTGTTAATCTAGAAAACAAAACTATTTGAAAATTGTAGGTCATGATAGTAAACTTAGAAACTGAAGAAGGCTTGAAGTAATGAACTAACTCTCGCATTTGTCTATGTAGGAGGCTGCATAGAAGGAGTGAGAGGAACATTCACAGAGACCAAATTCACAACCACATCACCACCACCACCACCACCACCACCAGATCAGGGTGTAGCAGCCATTCTACCTCAGATTCTACAGACCCTTCAGGATGTTAATGCTGCTCTACGTGGAGGATCAGTAGGAGGGCATTCAGGTAGTACATGACAGAGTTACTTCTATTGAGGGACATGCACCTCCTCACTCAGTGAGGAGCATAGAGGAGAGAACTCCCATTCAGAGTCAGTCAGAGTAGATTCACCACCTAGGAGATAGGGTGATAGAGTTCTAGAGCATAGAGAGAGGTCTCGGAGCCCTAGGCTTAGGGATGAGCTTGCAGAGAGGCCTAGAGGCTGATAGACCACAAGTAGCAGATCACATCAGGGAGATCCTAAAGCTTAGGACCTCACATTACTCAGGTGATATAGGTGGATTTTAGGCAGAGGCCTGGTTAGTGAGCTTGAGTAGTTGCTTCAAGCTTTGTCCTTGTTCTAGCAACATGAAAGCTCGTGTTGTGATCCATCTACTAAGGGATGGAGTAGGAGTGTGGTGGAGGAAAGAAGAGTAGAAGCTCCATGTTGATTTAGAGATAGTGACTTGAGAGCTATTTAAGGAGAGATTTAGGAGTAGATATCTATCATGGAGGTTCATCCAGTAGATTATTGACAAGTTCCATGACCTCCAACAAGATACCCCTTTCTGTAGCAGAGTATGAGAGTAGATTTTCTAGATCTACTTCAATATGTATAATATATGTAGGATGAGTAGGCGTGAATTCATAGGCTCATCCGGGGATTGAATTTGGACATTGGAGTGTGCAGTACGGATTCACTGCCCATCAGACATTAGCAGAGGCCATAGAGAAGGCCTATATTTCAAAGGAGACTCAGGGTAAAACCTAGCAGGTTAGGGATCTGAGACAGGAGCCGCATTCAGCAAGATGCAAGATGGTAGATCAAGAGGTTTAGTACCTCTCCCTCGTGGTGGTCAACATTCAACATAGTCATCCTTTAGGCCACAACAGTAGTAGCCGTAGTCCCACCCATCAGTATAGACCTCCACAGAGAACTGATGCACATAGAGGTCTGGAGCATGGGGCATCCTCCTAGGGGTCCCATCAAGACATAGGGTGGACCTAGAGCTCAGTGAGCTAGGATCTCGCTAGCAGAGGCCACAACAGACCCTAGCTAGGTCATCAAGGATCCACACCACAGGATTTTAGGGAACCTACTGGAGGTGCTACTCCTTGGAGAGGATCAGGTGGTTGCTTTGGATGTGGAGTAGCTATGACATTTTTGGAGAGATTACCCTCAGAACCCTAACAAGGGTAAGGCACTAATTTTTGAGCTGACAGTTGGAGATATGGGACACAGCCACAAGATCTATGCAATGCCGTTGAGAACCGTACCAGGAAGAGCACCAGAGAACAGTCATTAAGACTAAAAGTAGCATTAGTGGTATTCCTACCTCTGTATTGTTTGATTCTGGTTCTTCTAACTCTTTCATTGCAACATCTTTAGTAGAGCGATGTAGGATGGTGGTAGTTAGGAAGGGTCTTAGTTGGGATGTCGAGATGGCTTCTGGGGCCAAGATATCTGTGGACTCCTATAGTTAAGGAGTTTGTTGTGGATTTGGGACCTTTCACCACCACCTTAGATCTCTCGTATTCTCCCTTTGGGCTTGTATGGAGTTATTATTGGGTATGGATTGGCTATCTACACATAGGGCTAGGATGGATTGTCTATCATAAGACTATAGGTTGTGCAGATGATCTTGGGAGTAGAGTCGAGTGATCTACGGGGGTCAGAAGACCCATTTCTGTTTGCACCATCTTCTGCTATGTAGCTCAAGTGGTGTGTGTGATAGGGTTGTCAGATGTATGTTATTACAGTTAGTGATAAGTCAGAGGATGGGTTTAGTGGAGCATTGCTAGATGATCATTCCATCTTGAGAGATTTTTCTGATGTATTTCCAGGGGAGCTATTGGGGATGCCACCCCCATGTGAGATTGATTTCCATATAGACTTAGTTCCCGAGAGTAGAGCCTATCTCACGGGCACCTTATTGGATGACCACCCCGAAACTCTATGAGCTCAAGTTACAGCTTGAAGGCCTTTTGGAGAAGGGAATTATCCATCCTAGTGTATCCCCTTGGGGTGCACTAGATGATTTTTTGTGAAGAATAAGGATGGATCATTGCGGTTGTGTATTTATTACCACCAGTTGAACAAAGTGATGATCAAGAATCGTTACCCTCTTCCATCGTATTGATGACTTATTTGATCAGATGAAAGGAGCCATGGTGTTCTCTAAGATTGATCTCAAGTCTATGCTACCATCAATTGAGGATTTTAGAGGTGGACATTCATTAGACCATCTTCCGCATGAGGTATGGGAACTATGAGTTCATAGTGGTGCCTTTTGGTTTGACGAATGCCCCAGCAATGTTCATGAGTTTGATGAATGGGGTATTCAAAACCTTTCTTAGATCGCTTTGTGCACATCTTCCTTGATGAAATCTTGATATATTCACATATACATGAGGAGCACGAGGGTTACCTTCGACATGTTCTACGGTGTCTTTGTGAGCAGAAGCTTTACCAGAACTTGGAGAGGTGTTCTTTCTTCTAGACAAGAGGTGTTAGTATTTGGGTCATATTATAAATGGGGAAGGAATCACAGTCAATCCTTTCAAGATTAGAGCCATTATGGATTGGCCAGCACCCACTACAGTGACCCAAGTGCGTAGCAAATTTATGGGTTTAACAAGATACTACCAGAGATTTGTTCAGGACTTCTCTTGGATTGCGCACCCTATCACTTCCCTTCAGAGGAAAGGGAAGAAGTTTGTTTAGATGGATAGATGTAGGTAGGCCTTCAAGACATTGTAGGAATGCCTCACTACAATACTCATTCTTGCAGTGTTGGATCTACAGGGTGAGTTCTTTGTTTACACAGATGCTTCTTTAGCAGGGCTTGGAGGCGTGTTGATGAAGGATGGCAAGGTTTTAGCTTTTGAGTCTCACAAAATCAAGGATCACAAACTTAATTATCCTACCCATGATCTTGAGCTTATGGCAGTAGTTATGCATGCCTTGGTTAGATGGAGACATTTTCTCCTTGGATGGAGATTCACACTCAGGACAGATCACTTGAACCTTTATCACCTCTTCACGCAACCCAATCTAAATGCTCATCAATGGACATTGGATGGAGTTTCTTTATGAGTATGACATTGAGATAGAGCATGTGAAGAGGAAAGGAGAATGTGGTAGTATGATGATATCAGTAGATGGAGACATGTGGCTATGGCTACTATAGTGAGCACTAGATTTATGGAGCAGGATTCTTTAGATAGCTCCCTCTTGGAAAGTCTTCTACATGATAGTACAAGTAGAGATAGAGTCACAGAGACCCCTTGAGGGTAAGTTTGATGTTTTCACCTTAGAGGAAAATGGTCTTCTCAGGCATAGAGGCCAGGATATATGTTCCCAGAGATGGAGGCTTTAGGTAGGAAATATTAGTACCTAGGCACATTATGCACCCTATTAAGCCCATCTCTGGGGTGAGGAAGATGCATGCCACCTTGCGAAAATTATATCACTGGAGAGAAATTCATCGAGACGTGGCTTAGTTTATGTCATGAGTGTCTAGAGTGCTAGAGGGTTAAGGCTGAGAATCATCATCCAACAGGTCTTCTTTATCCTCATGATATACCGGAATGGAAGTGGGACACCATTTGCATGGATTTCATTATTAGACTACCTAATGTTGAAATATCACCACAATGCCATTATGGTAACGGTTGATAAATTGACAAAAGTGTCTCGCTTTATCTTTGGTGAAGACCACTTATACATAGCTAGAGCCAGTGGCACAAGTATATTTGGATGAGATCGTCAGGTTACATGAGATCCCGTGGAAGATCATTTGTGACCGCGATCCATTGTACACTTCACATTTCTGGACTACCATGCAGTATGTCCTCGGGACAAGGATTAATTTCAACACAACATATCATCCTAAGATAGATTGACAGAACAAGTGCCAGTGAATCAGGTTTTGGAGGATATGCTTAGGATGTATGTGATGGATCAGTAGTCGAAGTGGGAGGAGTACCTATACTTAGTGGATTTTTCCTACAATAATATTTTTTTAGAGGTCTATAGGCATGGCTCCTTTTCAAGAATTATATGGTAGAGAGTGCAGGACACCCCTTAGCTAGGACAGGTTGGAGGATAGAGTATCTCTTGGACCAGCTCTTTTGTAGGACATGGATCAGTAGGTAGTGTTGATCAAGGCAAATATTGTAGGAGGCACAGGACAGGACAGAAGAAGTATGCGGATCAACATAGGATTGATCATAGCTTTGATGTGGGCATGAAGGTGTTCCTTCATGTTAGACCACACAAGAGCCCTATCCGCTATGGAAAAGGTTCTAAGTTAGCTTCCTAGATTTTTTGGTACTTTTGAGATCTTGGAGTGTATTAGCCCTTTGGCCTACCATCTAGCATTGTCACCCATACTTTTCTCACGTACATGATGTGTTTCATGTTTCTTGTCCTTAGGAGGTACATTACAAATCCTTCTCATGTGTTGGACTAGGACATCATTACAGGGTATAGGATAAGGGGGCATGTGATGGTGGAACCCATCCATATCATCGATAGTAGGACCCTGAGGCCTTCGAGGAAGAGAGATTGATCAGGTACGGGTATAGTGAGATAGATACGATGAGACTACAACCACTTGGGAGGATGCTACTATGTTATGAGTGTAGTTCCCACATTTTCTCTAGTGAATTTTAGGAGGAAGTCAAATCTAAGGGGAGGGGGGATGTAGTGCCCACTTTCCCTTTGACACATTTGATATTATTGATCATATTATGGACACTATTATGTTTGTTTTAGTATGATGGTTAGATGTTAGATCATGGATTAGTATTGATCTGGATTCAGTTATTATGATTGATGATTACTAGAGACATTTCTATATGTGGTTGAAGATATACTGTTATGACATGGACATATTATAGATGTTGATTTGGACTTATGATATTGGATATTTGAGTAGATCTTAGTATGGTAGAATTACTGATGATGATATAGTTGATTTATTTAATTAAAAATGATAATGTTGAATTAATGATATTGTTGTGATTTGTGTGTTTAGATGATTTTGAAATATTGTTTATATCATTTTGGATGTCTGATACGGCCATGAGGCCAAAGGAGGTATTTGCATTTTGTAGGTTAAAAATCACAACAATGTCGGGGGACTGGAGACTAACCATATTGAAATTCAGGTGAAATCTACAAGGTCACCATGGCAACTATGTTATGTGTTTGTGTGTTGTGTTATGTTAGGAATTCCCATGGGGGGGATTTCCATTATATGTGACCATGGGATATGTGTTTTATTTATGTGTTCCCTTTTTATTATTGTTGTATGTATTTTTATTTGTAATGTGTTCTTTTTTTTAATTAATTTAAATGTGATGGATTTAATGTGAGAGTCATATAGTTAAACTTTATTTAAATTTAATTGGGATGTGGAATGTAATTAATAAAGTGGTTGATTTTAAATATTAATGTTGGAAGAGTGTGTAAGTTAATGTTGTAAGGATGTGTAAGAAATATGTAAGAGTATGTAAGGCTGATTTTGGAAGGTCAAACACTCCATCTTTTATGAAATTCGAATTTGACCTTGGAGGCCAAATTTGGAGGCTTGTGGGACAAGTTAAACTTGTCCCACACCTCTTAAAATAATCCACCAACCATGCCTATGGTTTGGAGGTAAATATAGGCATTTATAATGCATTTTGAAATGACATTTGTAAGTTTTAATTGCACTTCCCTTACATATTTTTAATGCAGTCCTTTTTGGAGTATGGGTTGAATTGGAGTATGTAAGTGATTTTGTCATGTTTAATTTATTGTGATTTGTTTGTTGATGTTGATTTCCTCTTGGGGATGAGGAAAAATGATGTGGCATCCCACTTGGATCCACATCATCCTCTCTCTTTCCTTTCCTATAAAATTGAAGCTTCTTTCTCATTTGGAGGTTGTTGAAACATTGTTATTTCCTCTTGGGGGCGTAGTTTTTTGCTATTTCTTTTGGAGCTTTTTTGAGGCAGATCTTGGAGGCTTGATTTGTTTTCTTACGAACTTGTTGTTTTGGACTACACTTTTGACATTTTGGAAATCTTGTGAGATTGGAAAAACTCCACTATGGAGAGGTAGGATCTTGAGCTATATTTAATTGTTTTTCCTTCTCTTGCATGCATGCTTAAATGGTGTTTGTGTTTGAATTCTTGGCTGGTTGGGTAGAATTCTTAGGGAATGGTGTAGGAGAAGGCTATGGGTATTTCATATGGGGAGGCATAAGAGGATTTCAATGGCACAATTTTATTGTGGAGGGAGTTTTGGTTTGGGATCCACCTTGGAAAAGAAACTTCTTGCATTTCTTACTCTTGGGGGGGCATAAGGGATAAACTTGGGGGGGCATAAGGAGGGGTTGGGAGATATAAGGTTTATGGGTTTGATATAATTATTGGCAGTATGCATTTGGTGGATGCCCAATTCCAAATTGGGAGGCATAAGGAGTTCCCCATATTCCTTGCTCTTGTTGGCTTGCTTGATCAAGCCTATGTGTTGTATGAATTGTTTCAAATGTAGTTGGGAACTGTTGTCTTATTTTTAATTGTGCATTTTGTTGATTGTATGCAATGTGAATGTTGCTTGTATGTGATAGAAGCCCTTGTTTCCATGTGTTGATGTTCATGCTCCATTTCAATATGGTTGGGGCTTGGGGGCCAATGGGGAAAGATGGATTCTTCTTTCCCATTGGATGTCTTGGTTGGGTGGAGAGCGTTGCCTTTCCCCCTTCCTTGTTGTGATCAAAGTTTCAAAGAAGAAGAAACAAGCATGTTGTTGTTTGGAGAAGAAATTACGGTTTGACAGTCTTTTCCCTTTGGAGAAAAAATTCAATGTAACCTTTCCCACTTCAAGTGGATGAGTGTATAAATGTTGTAATGTGAAGTTATTGTATTGATAGTAGATGTTTGAATTTGAATTGAGAAATGTAGAGAATTGTATCAAATCTCTATTTTGTAAAGAAATGAGAAAAATGTATATGTATCTTGTAAACTGTATTTAGAATTCAAATTGGAAGGGAGATTAGTTGTAAAGTTATTTGAATTATCAATAAAGGATGGTATTGGTTCTTTTAAATTTGTATGTAATGTATTTTGAAATCAAATAAAAAGGATGTTTACTGAATGTGTGAAAATGACTGCTGCTTGAGATAGTGAAAATGAAATATATAATAATTGCAAAAGTGTAGATTAAAATTGAAATCAGAGATGCATTTTTATTTAGAATGGAATGGATGATCTACTAAGTATTGTATTTGACTAAATTAGAATCATGTACACATTCAAAAGACAAATTGCTAAGTCAATTTAAAGACACAACTCACTTTTTTAAAACTTAAATCTAGCAATGCACATTTTAATAAAAAAAGAGCAGCTCAGACTTATACTCAACAATAAGTTATGAAATCTTGAAATTCATACTTAGGAAGACCTAAGGAACTCAAATTCAATCTAACAGTTACAAAATAACCTCCAAACTTAATTAATTTCAAATGGGAACTTGCACAATCGTTTTTTTCTGTCTATTGCCAGAAAAATGCAACCTCAAACAAATTGGACAATTTGACTTCACTAAAATACTCTAAACCCTCCCTAGACTGATCCTCCATGTCTGTTTGACATGTTGAGTGAAGGAGGAGTTCAAATTTTATCAAAATTTCAAGTTGGAAAATTGCCAGTTTTGAATTTTAAACCCTACAGATTTATTTCTTAAAATTGACCTTCGAAACTTCATCAAAATCCAAAAATTGATGATTTTTGTGCGAAGAGGACTCGGAAAGATTTCTGGAAAGTCCTTGTTTTCCCAAAACTGACTTTTCTATCAAACGTTATGGCCATTTGAAGTTTTACTTCAAAATGGCCATCCAAAAATTAATCTAACTATATAAAAAAATTAAAATTTAACCTTTCAAAAAAAAAATTTCCTCAAAAATTCCGCGGCCCCGCCACCCTTGCAGCCAATCATATGATACCACATGGAACTTTGGAGGGGAAGAACCTTTTGAAAACTTAACTTTTTAAAAAAATTGACTTTGGGAAATTTTTCCCATTTTTCCCCGCAACCAATCACGTGCTGACACATGGCTTGGTGGGTGCGCAAAATAAATTTGAAAACTTAGAATTTTAACTGTTTTGGAAAAATTTTACTTTTCTCTCTACATGGCCCCACAACCCTACAGCCAATCAGGCACTGAAACATGTCCTAATGGACGTACGGGCCCGCGCAAGTCTTTTTGACTTTTAAACACCTTTGGCACAAAACATTAAATCTCTCTATCGCTTTGCTGACCCACGTCCAATCACAAGATGCCACGTGGCCTTTTTGGTGAAATCAAAGGTACAAAGGAAAATTTTCCTTTGGAAAATTTGATTTTTGACCATGGGAAAAATTCCTCATTTTTCCCCGCGACCCGCTGCCCCCCTTCCAATCACGTGCTGACACGTGGCATGGGTTTCTCCTTGGTAAAGGCATGCATCCATTTCCATCTTTGGGATTTTGGCTTAAAAACTCCAAATCCTAAAATGCACCACCACTCCACTTTTCCCCATGCCAATCGAGAGGTGCCAAGTGTCCTCCCAATCGGATCCATGGGTGCACGGAGGATTTTTGCACTTTTGCACTCAAAGAGGGAAAAATTTTCACCCTAAGCCCGCGGACTCCCAAAGGGAAAATTTCACCCCAGAACTCCATCAGGCCATAACTTGAGATTTATAAGGAGTTAGGAGGACTTCTTTATATGGTTGGAAAGGTGAGAGAATTTCCTATCCAATGAGTATGATTTAGGGAAGTTTTGATGACCTAAAGTGTGTGAAAAATCAGGTTGAACCTTGTAAGCCTGTTAGGGAAGAGATGAGTAAGATTTCACTCTCCTAACCTAAGTGATGAATTCAACCTCTTGTCTTGACCTTGTGCCTTGTCAATATTAGTTACTTGAGGTAATTATTGAAAGTCAATCTTGCTTGTTAATCCTTATCTGGTTTGTGCTAACTGTGATCTTGTAACCCTCCTTACAAACACTCTTAATAAAAAAAAAATTATTCCATAAATTTTCCTAGCTAATCCTAGTTTGTTTCTTGGTCTCAAGTGGTAGTTTGAAGCGGGGCATTACAAGTTCTGAAATTCTTTATACCATTAAGGAAGTTCATGATGGCATATGTGGAGGTCAGTTAAGTGCCCTTACTATTGCTAAGTGTATTCTTCACCTAGGCTATTACTAGTCGACCCTTAACCATGATTATTGCGGCTACGTCAAGCATTGTGTAAAATGCCAACAACATGCCAACCTTCATCATACACCTAGTCACACCTTACAAATTTCCTGTGACCTTTGGACCTTTTCTCAATGGGGTTTGGATCTTTTTAGAGAGATCAATCCCCGTTCTTCCTAATGACATCAATGGATCATCACCACTACCGAATACTACACAACATGGGTTGCAGCCATACCACTCATCTCCATGAAAGTTGAGAAAATATGTGAGTTCATCAATCATCACATCATTTGTCACTTTGGTGTTCCTCATTACCTCATCACTAATAATGGAAAACAATTCAAAAATCAAACATTGTGAAAAATTTGCGATGCCTTCGGCATTCAGCTATGTTTCTCGTCACCTTATTACCCACAGATTAACGGCCAATCCGAATCTACTAACAAAACCCTAAACAAAATTCTTTTGAAAGTGGTTAACAATACTAGGAAGGACTAGCATATGCACATTCATTTTTCCATGTAAGCATACCGCACTAGTATCCATACTTCCACTTCCACTGCACCTTTTTCTATGGTCTATGGTACAGAGGTTGTTCTGCCCCTTGAAGTCCAGATTCCCTCACTCCGCATTTCTCTGCATGACATGCTCAATGATGAATACTTTCATCAGGATAATTTAGCACAACTCAAGTTATTAGACATATGTCATCTTAATGCTCTTGACCATCTTCAAGTTTACCAAAAATGTATCAAACATGCCTACAAAAAACATCTCCATGAACAAACTTTCCAAGTTGGTGACCTTGTCCTGAAATAAAATCAACTGTAACTAAAGCAGAAACAAGTAAATGGGGAAAATTTACTCCTAATTGGCTTGGACCATACATCGTGACCCTTACTTATGGATCAGACCGTGTTTATCATTTATCTTCACTTGATGGTAAATCTAAACATGAGCCCCTTAATACCTTGCATCTTCACCTATTCTACTGTTGACTTTTGGTCCTACCTCACTTTTTTCCTTTTTCCATGCTCGTCCCTTGAGCACTATCCACATCCTACGCCATCACCAACGATTAGATAAGAGTCATGTTTAGAGTCATGTGTGTACCTGTCACTTGTTATCTTCTCTTGAATAAGTGTACCACGGCGCATCACATAGCATGAATCTCATGGATACTTTTTATCTATCTTTAGATGAGATCCCATGGTTGTTTCACCCTACTTTCTGCACAAGAATCCTATTCTTCACCTTGGTATTTTCCATGACTTTGAAGCCCTCACATGGGATCCAACTCCTTGAGTCAAACTTCCAATAAAAATATGAATCCATCAAAAGGACATCTTCCTCTCTACAATCGCTACTATAAATAGATAGCTCCCTCAAAGGACAGCTATGTAAAGCCCTTTAAAAAAATAAGTGAGAGAATCTGGAGCTTCCCACATTGATCGGCTTCAAGAAGACCTTAAGGAGTTCATTTCCTCATCCCATATAGAATTCCTGCATCGATCAGTCTATCTCAAATATCAGTCAACACAGAAATCCTTTTAGTCATGGACCTTCCCATTGTGACCTTGGATCTCTTGCCCAAAGAGCATGCTACCTCATACCATATAAAAATTAACCACCTTTCACCCCTATCACCATTCACACTCCCATTTCCTATCGCCTCAAGGGACCTCTTGGAAACCATGACATTTGGTGATCATGTGACTACTTTTCACCCTTAGAACAATCAATCATGCAATGTATTTTAGGGTCTTACATCCATCACCTCCTCCAAGGTATGACCTACTCAGTATGATCCTAACCAATTGGGTGACTTTTTTTCCCCCTCTTATCTTTTAACCTTCTTTATTATGTATTAATTATCTTATATAGGACTTGGTCCTTGACGCTTACCTTTGGGGTAATTTTCTTCTTCTACTACAATCAAAATCACCTATACCAAGTTACCCACAACTCACCCACACCTAAAAAACCTAAACCCAAATCATGCCTATGACCTACTATCTCATTTTCATATCTCCTCATATTCTTCCCTAGATTATGGGAGAACTACATCAGCCCGAGTTCCCTTTTGCACCAGGACTATGTAAGCAACACTCCGAGGGCATGGGGCCCTTACAGTTTAGCTCAGCCACTCTCTACCCTCACCAATTCATTTTTTTCATCTTCCTAAATCACATTCTACCCTAATTAGTTTCCTTTTTTCTATTAAAAATTATAAATTAAACCAACAAACAACAAATTGCTTCACATTTTTATCATCATCAAAACATACATTTATTTTGACTACCATTTCTGTACCATCATCATGCATATATTATAAAACATCTCACAAGTGACTATATCATCATTAATCGCACACATTAATGAGTTAAAAACTCAACCACTTTTAACTCAATCCATGCCTAAAACCACAACCTAACTCCATCATGCCTAAACCAAAACCTAACTTAACCATGCCTATGACCTAACTCCCTCATGCCTAAAACCTAACTTCATCCATGCCTAAAACCACAACCTGATTCAACCATGCCTAAAACCATAACCTAACTCAACCATGCCTACAACCACAAACCTGAATCCATCATGCCTATGACCTGACTCAATCCATGCCTAACACACCTACCATAAGTCCATCTATGCATAATAATAAAATGTTCTCAACACAAACACATAATGCCCATAATCATCATCATATATATAAATACAATATCCATATACATAACTGTTAAATGTCTTCAGCACGCAGGCCGGTGTATATAATCTAGTCTCTCAAAACTCTCATATGTAGCCTCACCATCTTTGGCACGCAGTCTGGTATATGCTAAAAAATACAAGACTCTCATACAACCTCATCATCTTTGGTACGCAGGCTAGTATATGATCAAAAGTATAAAAAATCTTGGCACACAGGCCAGTATATATCAAAAATAAAAAATACATCAAAATCGAGGGCCATAAATTAGACATCATCATGATGAACATCCTCCATATTTGTCTCACTTGTCCCCTCTGCCTCCTCAGCCCCTGTCTGGTGACCTGCTAACATCTCCCCACCCATCATAGGTGGTGGCTAAGTCCCTGCTGGTACATCAACTAGAACTGGCCTTCATGCACTGGTGGCCTCACCCTAACCATGTCTCAGGGCTCGATGGTCCCTTTTTCTCTCCACACTATGGGTGCATGATCTAGTCCTCTCTTTAGAGGCCTATTGTGCCCTGTAATTGAAATACGATATAAAATATATCCCTACCATTGTCATCTAGTCCTGGTAATACTGAGCCTCATATCTAACCTCCCGTAATATAGATACAGGTACTATCTGTGGTGGCCCCATTGGCCTCTGACCCTATACTTGTCCTGTGAAACCATTTCCCACCCCTACCTGTGAACTGGGACCATGTACCGGTGCCTATGGTGGTGCCATCATCCCCTGCCCCTGTGCCTATATCTGGGCCTATAAGGCCCCAATCTGTTCCTACACCATGACTAACTGGCCCTGCAACCCTGTAACCAATGCCTATAGGGTGGCCACCTGACCATCATCACCATCTCTATCTCCATCCCAACCCTGGGCCATCTGGGCCTAAAGACTAGCCACCTGTGCATGTAACTCAGCCATCTCCACCTCTGAACTGGCTAACTGTCCCTGCACCATACCTAACTTGGTAATCAAGGTCACCACCTGCCCCTGTAGGGCATCTCTCTACACCATGATCGTGGCTAAATCTGACTACCCCGGCCTAGGTGGTACTACTTGTAAATGATCCTCCCACCACTGTCTATATCTATCTGTCACTTTGACATCATTGATCTTCCAGTCTACCACCTACTCCTCCTATCCTCTGGGAATTATTGGTTATGGTAGAGGCAATGGCCTCTCCACGTCATCTCTCGTGTACTACGGGAAGGGTGGAGGTATGTCCTGTAGTAGCCCAAACTGCCATCTAACCCTGTCAACTGGGATCATCTCGTGCTCCCTGACATGGTGCCCCACTATCCATCTCAGCAGTTGAAGGCCGTCTAGCTCATCATGCATCAATTTGTATGAGCGATAACCCACATATGGTCTCCATATGATGTCTACCCTGAACAACCCCTCCAATAAACACTTGTAATACGATACATCATGTGTAGCTCTGTCTAATTGACACTCTCCAATCATAGGTACCCATTGCCTGTACCACACCCACACTAATCTGAGTAGAAATGCATCTTCTCAGGGCATACCCACTGGGTACAAACAAAATATGTGCTCATAGGCCCAGGAGTGTAGTAAAAACATGCAACATAAGATGAACCTACGTAGACACCCATATTCCCACAACACTCTATATAACTGCACCAGGAATGTTGGCACCTAGGAAAATCAGGTCTGATCCATCACCATGTCATGTAAAACCCCCATCAAGGAGTGGGTAAATCTCCCACCCTCTACATCCGACAGTACGAAACATCACACTGCCTTCATCAATAAAACAACTAGCCTCGTCTCCTCTGGATGGGCTAAGTACATCCCTCCATAACTCATACTGGCACTATGGAATGGCATGTCTACCAATCCCTCCCCAAACAATGTCAGCATCAACTCCACTAAGGCCTTGGTGTAACACCCTTGAAATTTGTTATTTTTCCTCCTATGCATTTCAAGTGTTGACATGTGATCTTCCTTATAAAGATATGTTCTTTTGATTGATGAGATCATGCTTGATATGGATAAATATTTTCTTCTCTTAAGATCATTAGACTGAATTAGAATGGCTTCCTTGAATCCTTTTTTCACTTCTGTAGGTGAGTTGCAATCTGGTTTAGGAGTTAAAAGCTTATCTATTAATCTGACTCATCCTTGGATCAATTTCAGTGATCCAAGGAATGTTTTAAACTTGCTCTGTTGAACGAATGGTAAATTGACATTCCATGAATTAAGTGACATATTGACTGAACTTTGTTGATACAAGTTCTTTTATTTTTGGTGTGAACATATTTCCATTCAGTTGTATGTTGTGTTTGGGTTTTTGGAGATTGATCGTGGTAGGACAATGCTGGCATAAACAAAATACAGTCTATTCATGACATTCGAAGGATTCGGGATCCTAAAAAGGATTATCCTATGGAATCCTAAGCTAGGTAAGAATATTTGCTGCCTAAGCTATGTTACTTAACTGAATTTTTATCCTAACCTAAGTTTTGTGCTAGAGGATTTTAGAGAGGCCAGTAGGCTAATTAAATTAACCCAAAACCTAATGCTATATGGTTATGTGATGAACTAACCTAATGCTTAAAACTATTATGTTGGGGTTATATCCTAAGGTTTCATATTATAAGCTAACCTAAGATCTAACCTAAGTTCTAAGGGACCTATCCTAAACTATTTTAAATGGGAACCTAATGGGTCACATGTATTATAGTTGACAGTTCCAATGACATTTAAGTTGTTGATAAGGTTTTAATTGCATAGAAGTACTGCTAGTTTTGTCAGGGGTTAGTTGACTTGGCGGAGGCTTATTTGGAAGTGTCACTAAAATAGAATTTCATCTTAAATTTGATTTGGAATTTGCCAAACTTGGAAGGTGGTGGCAAGGAAGGATAGGCAGGAAAATCAGAATTAATGGAATTTATTGTTTTTGGTTCTCGTGCTCAAACCATTTTGGAAGGCATGCAAACAGGTTTGTATGGGGTTGTTTCACTTTGCATACTTCACGGTTTTTGCTTTGTATGCTCTCTAGTTTTTTGAACCAGCAGATTGAACTACACTTAATGGCTATTTTTGAATTTTTTGATCTATTTTTTGTTTGTGGGATGTATAAGGTACAATGTGGAAAAAGAATATGGTTGTTTGATCTTTCATGGAGACAAGGAGAAGTTTTGAGCTCGGATGGAGGTCTCCTTTGATATGGCAGAAGCACTATCAAAGCATGATAGGATCTAATCTTTAAGATCTCTTGCGTTCTTATAAATGTTTCATTAAAATGATTCTACTCTTTTGAGATTCTTGGCTTGCATGTTTTATCTGGTTACTTGTCTGTTGGTTTTATAATCTCTGTTATCTTGGATATGAACCCATGGAAAAATAATGTTGGATTTTAAATTTTCTTTGTGATAATTAATAGTGATACATGCATGCGAATCTTGTATTAGTAGCTCAATTTTTCCATTTCTTAATTGTGTATACAAGGTTGTTGTGGTGTTAGAACTGACCTTTGTTGTAATATATGGATTATGAACCATATGGGAACCTTGAGTTCCGTTTGAGCTTGTATTTGGACTTCATGTTTTTTTATATGAACTTGTGTAGGAGCTTCTTGTTGTTTTGAATCGATGTTTGGAAACCTGGGTAGCTTAGGACTGTTGTTCGAAGTTAGTATATGGCTCTGTACACGTATGTTTATTACTTGTGTTTCCCTGAACTGTTGTTAGAGGTTCTTGTACTTTGGAATCATGTTTTGATTTTTGAGAAGACTTGGATTGTTGTTGAATTCCGTATAGGGCATAGAGCTTGTGTTATGTTCTAATGACCATTTGAGATGTTAATGGAAGTTTATAATATACACAGCACTCGTATTTTATTACTTGTGTGGATTCTGAACTTTGTGGGAACCTTGGGTTCCGTTAGAGCTAGTATTTGGGCTTCGCATTTTGATATGAAATTTTGTTGGAACCACTTTGTTGTTCTAAACCGGTGTTTGGTATCTTTGGTAACTCGGGAATGATTTTTAACGCCATATGTGCCTCTGTACCCGTGTTTTATTTGGTGAAATTTTGGACTGTTAATGAAGGTTTGTGTTTTTCACTGCATTCGTATTTTGTTAATTGTGTAATTCTGAAATTTTGTTGAGACTTCGTGTCAACTCTGTTCTAGTATTTTGAGTTGGGTTTTACTTGTAATAAACATTTAAAACCTTCAACTCTTTTTTTGAAACTATTGCTCAAAGAAAACTGGGAGAATAGTTGGTTTAGTTGTTAGGAAAACTCTTAGAGATCTTAACTGAAAACGTCCTTGTTTGATGAATGAATTTGGTAATTCTTTTTTAGAACTGTTTCTTATTTTCTGGGATGGAAATGGCATTTTATTGAGGGTATTGTTTTCCCCTCTATTTTGTGGAAACTCGCATCTTCATATCTCTTAAAATAAGTTATGGGTTTCGTTTAAGAGAAGAGTTAGTAATTTAGTACTCTGTATTATTATGGAGGGATTACTTGTCTCTGTTCAAATTTTTTTTATTATTATAATACTTATTGAATCAAGAATTGATTACTCTTTTGTAATGCAATAATGAATCCTGACAATGCGGTTTCAGTCTTTGAGTTTGTTGATACATTTGAGCATGTTTAGCTTACTGATCAGTTATTTTTCTAGCTCTTGTTGGATATAGTAAATACACCTTGTGTCTTTATTAAGGAAAGGAATGTGATTCCTGTAGAATAGAATGTATTTAGGACTGCTATTTGTATTTCATTATGAGTATGGAATTTAAACTCGTGTTCATTAGAAGGTAAAGAAGTGTAAGGAATATGGCAGTGTGCTTTCTTCTTACTGGATAGATCATTGGTTGAACTTTCTATTTTGATTCTCTTTAGAAATGGAGATTTATTTATGAGTTTTTTGGTCTTCCTTGTTTAAATATTTTGTTGAAATGTTGTAGGAAGAGATTAGATGATTTTGTTTTTGAACAGAAAATGTAAACTTGTTTGGCTGAATGTTGGTTTGACAAGGCTTGCTTGTTTGGTTTGAGATGAGTAATTTTTAGTCTCTGGTACTCTATTTTTTTATGAATTCTCCTTGGATGGACTCAAGTAGAGATTAAATCCTATATGAGTCTAATTTGATTTGTGAACGTTAATTCAAATCTTTAAATGCTAACTTCTTATATGTTGAAGTAGATTTAGATTTGTATGTAGATTATTTGATTCTCTCTTCCTTCTTGGATTGAAATGAGATTATGTTTTGGTGAATATCTTAAATGTTAAATTTTAAGGTAGTTGTTCTTTAAATGAAACAGTTAATTCACGTTATGATTCTATTCTGTTTTTTATATGTTTTGAGTTTGGGCACAGTGGTATGATTCTCTTCTTCTTTTTCTTATGAGTTAGATGAATTATCATAATTAGAACCATGTTGTAAACCCTTATTTTGACTTGGAGCAAAGTAAATGTTGTATTATGATAGAATAGGGGAAATAATGAGAAGATATGATCTGTTGTATGCTTAAGGATATTTGATAAGATTAATTAAACTCTAATTTTGTAAGGTTGATATAGTGGATTATATTTTGTCCTTTTCTTGGAAGTGAATTCAATTAGTTAAAAATATACTTCTCTACCATTTGCTATTGTTGTATTGATATTATGATGTAATAATTGTCTCATTAAAGAACAGTTGTTTTAATGGAACAATTATTGGAATGCACTTCGTTTTAAGGCTTAGTGCTTATCATGCTGAGTTCATTAAACTGACCCATGCTAGCAATTTTTATAGATGGACTTCGTAAGTGATAAAGAGGGCAAAACTTATATGATACATTTGTAGACACCAAATTTGTGTCTTACGACCCCTTGTGACCCGCATCTCATTTCGCAACCTAACCTCATCACCTAAACCTTACACAATTATTTATTAATTACCTTGTAATTGATAAATCCACATCACCATACCTGCCACCTCATTTTGCCACCTCGTCATGACCTAGTCCTAACCCTAAACTAACCTAATTAAGACCTATAACTTGGTCCACACCTACACCGTGACTAAGGACCCCTTTCTCACACCTAAAACCGACCTTCTAGTCACTTGACCAAGCCTGAAACTAATCTCTCGGGAGAAAAGTAGGGAAAGTGGGCTATTTTACTAAAAATAACCTACTTTTTCCTTACCGATACCAGTTCCTACTTGACCGCCATCGGTTACGTAACCGCCATCGGTTCCCTGTAAATGGGCTCCCCAAACCAAAAACAAAGGGGAAGGATTTTTGAATCGAGAGAGAGCATCAGGAGTGATCAAGAGAATCCAGATCTTGACTTGGCTGAGCAGAGACAAGTGAAGAGACAAGAAGAGTTTGCAGCAAAGGAGATTAGGCCCAAGACTGCAACTGGATACCAGAGCCCTGTGATACTCAGCTGATCATCGGGAGGGAGATATCTCATCTTCTGTGTGTCAGGCCATCCTACCTCAGTTCTGCCTTTGTCATCAGAGTTCTTGGACCTGCATCTTCGTCAATAACTAGTAAGTTACATCTTGCATGTCCTTTTAATAATACTTCTTAGACTTTTGAATCATAGTCCTCACAAATCCATTCCTAGATCCACTACCTGGCAACATATTGCATCTAACTATCCTTCATCTACCTCTCATCATCTCATTACCTAATATCACCCATATACCAGCCTTACAAACAACACAGCTACCCTACAACAACAACCACTCCACATCACAACTAACCCACAGATCCTAGGCCCTACCGATATCAGTTATCAGTAACCGGCATCGGTTATTGTGGTTTAAAACCATAAATCAGCCTTTCCCCTACCTGTATCAACAAAGCAACTTAATTGATATTTTACAGTCTTTGGTGTTAATTCATATTAGCAGGGAAACTGACCACCTTCGAAAGGAAGTTTTATATTTCCTGGGCCCAAGGCAGTTTCCTCATTTATTGTCTAATCAAAATCTTGTGGTCTTGTGTTCTTATTTGCAGGTAGTCCTTCCAAGACAAAAAGGAGTTCTTCGTAGTCAACCTGATCTTTCTCTACGGTACGTGCACACCATCTCGACATTGGTATTCCTCCTAGCCCCAACCCTTATCTGTTTCTAAAAGGAATGAAAGGATAGAAGCAACTCTATCACCAGAAGCCCAAACATTCCGAGTGAAACAACATTGGCTGATTTAAGTTTGATTCATATGAAGAACTCTGATTCATTCTTAAGATTGTATTGAGAAAGAAAAGTAATATTCTTTTATAATGAAGATGGTTTCTATGTAGTATACCTAAATGCATAAGTCTTGTAAATGTATAAGTTATAAAGTTAAATTGAAAGTTGAGAGTTTACCTGTATTGGTTGAGTAACTTATTTTGTACTTATATGAAAGAAATGGATTCTATCTTGTTGTTATTCTTCATATTATTTAAATGTTAATTGGATATCTTTTAATAAGTTGGATAGAGAGATTTAGTCCAATCTCCCTACTTGTGATGCAGCTTGTAAATTGTAGATTAGGATATTCATTATATAAACTATATGACATAGTAAAGTATAGTGTGGTGAACATACATTGAGAAATGTGGACATTGGGTAGAATAAACCCTAACACTTAACATGTAGAGAAAGACTCTTTCTCTTTCTTAATTGCTCATAAACCAAAAAGGTTTTGAATTAGGACTACTACTTATTAGACTTCATTTTGTATGAAGTCTACTTTATATTGGATGTATTCTGGCATTCAACTTTTCCAAAAAGTTATTGTACCTTTTTAATATGACATATCATAACACTGTACAGTTATGGTTAATTAGTAGTTTAACTATGTGTTAAAACATTAAAAGCGATAATGAATATAAAAAAGTTCTTAATGGGCTAAATGAAGAAAAATTAGGGGGAACCTTTGATGTGTGTTGGACTAGGGTTTAGAAGGATTACTGTAATCAGGAAATAACCCAAACTACCAAAGCATTAACAATATCCTTGGGGGTATGTACATCTCGATGAGGTAGTTTCTATAGGATGTTGACACACGCCAATTGCAGGGATGTATTTTTGAGAAGGCTTGGGTCTTCTTGAGAATACAATGTTGTATTTAACATGTGGCATCACCCTTCCGCATTGATCATCTAGATCTACACACATCTGGAACTCAGACTTGAATCTAGTTTCTCTCTAGGTCTGGAAAGGAACATATTTAGGATAGGAATTAGCTTCCAAGGGCTGAGGGTACGTTGGCACATTTAGATGACTTAGGTCAAAAAAGTGTACCCATCTACCCTAAGCCTTTGTAAGCATCTTCCTATAATAGGTAATGTTTCTATCCAGGGCTAGGGTTAAACCTGGAACAAGTGGACTGACTATAGTCAGTAAAGACCAATCATGATAATATAAGAGTGAGGTGAAGGATGTATTCCAACATGACGAGTATGCCATCTAGGAATAGTGATATACATAGTATGTTATAAATATTTGGCCAAAGTATCACAAATTGTTGGTTGCGTTGTCCTATCTCACCAAGTTTAAAACAACGTGATATCAGATGAATATTGGTAACAGATATTTAGATATGTTCTTTAAATAGATCACTCAGTACCAGGTGTAGGGGTAGGATGACTAAGTATATGAAGTATATAATATGTATTCAATACATAAGATAAAAATAAATAGATCGGTAGCTTACTGAGTTATGGAATGAATAGATCGGTGAATCACCAAGTCATTACAGCTGCATATGTTTATCCATTTAATTTGATTGGCATGGAATGTTTGTTCTAAATATTGCTTTATTTAGAACAGTGAACATTATTAAAAAAAATCTCTTGGTTCTAAAGTCTTAAAATGGGAATGTTAAACTCAGAGGAGATCGAGTACACATGCATCCCCAATATCGGTAACCGCAGGATCCTAAACATGTCCTCGAGGGTGACTGTCATCTCACCCATCGATAGGTGGAACGTGTTGGTTACTGAATCCCATCTATTGATGAGAGCGACCATTAGACTTGGCTGCCAAACTATATGATGATAGCTTTGAACCCCAATAAGGCCCACCTCCTCCACATTCCGCCACTCCTTAATTTTCATCGTACCTCACACTCTCAAGAGTAGGGGTGGCACCCTGTCTCTCATCCGTAGATGATCTCTCCCCCACATCTAATATAAAAATCAAATTAATCTACCTTCATCATACCCATACTCACCCATGACACCTCATATATACGCACTATCTCACCTCTTTCTATCTTCCCAACCTACCTTCCTATCACATTTTCTCTCTCTGCCCCACCACCCTCAACCACTATCATTTCCCCATACCCATTTTACCCCCCGCCTACATTAGATTTTTCATCAACACATCCTATTCTACCCTTCCCTATCTCACCCACTAGACCTAGGTTCCTTTTGATCCCTTTTTCTCCAAAACCTGACCAATGTTGGTTATCTCTAACCGACCTTGGTCACCCCTAAACCAGCATCACTCACCTGTTTCATGACCAATACCGGTATGACCCTATTGACTCCGGCTAGCCTAGACTGATTTTAGTCACTGTGGCGGTGAAAATTGTAACCCCCAAATCCCTACCCTCTCAAAAAACTCCCTTTCCTGACCCTTCTACCCACCCATTCTCACCTACACTTTCCCTTAACCTCATCCTACCCGCTATTCACCCACTTTCCTCTCTCCCCACTCCTATTCTACCCAATTCACCCTCCCACATTTCAAATTTTATTCCCCCCAAAAACCAAAAAAAATCCAATTTTCTTTCCCCACCCGACCTATCACCTAATCTATCTCACAAAACACAGAAAGGGTGTTACACTTACCTCATTATGCTACCGTCGCCATGGTGGCACATCTGGCTACTACACCAATGGCCCACCCGATCCCTCTCCAGCCTCTGCCATCAACAATCGTTCACCTCACCTCCAACCAATAAACTCAACCAATTAGATCTCGTGGACCCACCTCTCAACTACAAATCACTCGTCATTCAACTCGCCAACTCAGTTTTCCATTCCGTTCGAACACTTTCCAACTTTCCCTCTCTCTCATGTCATTTTCCTCTATTTCGCATGGGACAAATGATTCCAAAAAATATGGAATTTTTCATTTTTATAGCATCCCTGACCTAACCGACGCTAGTTTTACCTTCACTGGCATTGGTCACGTGCCCTACCTTACCGTGGTCGATTACCCTATACTGGCATCGGTTACCCTTGACCAGCATTGGTCACCCTCTCTTCCACATTACCCACATTTTCACCCTATTACCTTACTCGTTACTCTTTTTTCCCTCACCCAACACTTACCTTGACCATTAACCTCACCCTCCTGACCTAATCATTTACTATCGAACCCCATCTTCATTTGGGGACTCGTTATTTTACCCATACCTTGGCCCTACCCATGTCATGACCTAGATTCTTGGACCTGAAACATTGCTAGTGACCTTTGACCTCATGTGTTTGCTATACCTTGTGGCACTGTTACCTATGTTGATTGACCTACTGACCTTACCTTACCTCTTACCGTGACCGTTTATCCTGACCCAACCCTCGGTGTACTAGAACATACCTAAACATTCCTGCACCTAACTTGCATCATGTTTCCTGACCATATCCTATACCTTGGATATTGGAATCACTTCAACTTCGTTTGGATAAACCTATCGACCTTAGATAATGTCAAGTTTTCCTACTCTTTAGCCTGGTACCATGTTACAGTTTATACGTGTGCGTGCATTTGATTGTTACTACCTTTGACCCTGACCCATTACCTAGATTACCTGAGTGGACCTTTTCTCTTTTTCCCCCATTCCCCACCCTCATATTCATCACATTCACCTTTTAATCAAACCACTCACCGCTTCTACCTTCTACCTCGTCAGTTCCTAGTTTGAGGGGGATCACTTTCACCCACACATGGGGCAACCACATCTTATTTTTGTCAACGTCGCTTACCAATACAAGCTACGCAACAAAAAGGGGCAAAATATAGACACTAAAATTAGGTCATACTCCCCTTGGTCCCTCATTAAATAAATACCTTGAACACATCCACCTAGCCATGCCCCCCTTCACCTCACTATAATATTAATTTAATTACTTTAATTAAATTAGTTCATTATCCTCACCATATTTATTATTTAAATATCCTAATTGAGATAATTCTCACACCACCACCTCACCTATACACCTCACCTAGTCACCTCACCTAGCCACCTCACCCTAGACCTATTCTTAGTATGTTTCCATAACTAACTAAGACCCACACAAACCCTAAAAATCAATGCCTAAATTCCCTCTAACCACATTCCCACCCGATTAAAAGGAAACTTCCATGCTAATCCGTGGAGGAAACGAAGCGAGATCCCAGAAAATCAAGGGGATATGCCTAGTTTAGTAAACCTAGGAAATCCCACCCTAACTGACACCGATTACCCTTAACCACTGTTGGTTAAGCCGGAACCACTGTTGGTTACCATTTAACCCACAAAACAACATTATTCTGAGGTTGGCACATTTCTAGGAGACAATCACGTCTTTTGAGAACAAGTGACGAAACCAAAGCTGCATGCAAGCATAACCAATGCTAGTATACACATCAAAGCATCCATAGCCAGTACCTGAAGCAATCACACAGCCATCTGCCTTCACAGGAGCATCTGGGGTAGTGCCAGCACTACATCAAGTTCATTCCATTTTATCACCCACCATTACCAAACCACGCATCAAGTTCATACAAAAGGAAAGTTTTCTTAACCAACACTCATCTATTCATCATTTGGTAGATCCTTTTACATCTGTTATTAGATTTTACTCTCATTTCCATTCCCCCATCATCTACCTCCATGCAAACTTGACCATCTTTTTATCCATACCCTTACACTACCCATACCTAGACCTTAATCATTCCTTTGCATACCTTAGATCCATACAAATCTGGTCATTTCCCTCCCATCTTCATCTAATCTCAGATCTATCACCCAGCCAAGTTTTATTGAGTTTCATGTACCCCGACCATACCGATGTCGGCTACCCACAAATGTCACCGGTTTTCCTAAACCGATACCAGTCATACCAGACTGACGTCAGTCTCTATGTCTTTTACCAAAAACCAAGAACAAATCTCCTAAACTTCCACCAAATACCCAAAACCACCCAAAATATTAAACTGACTAGCATCAGTACCTTGACAGTAACCTTGACCTTCAGATTCAATCATAGCTTAGCATGTTGTGAAATTTTCTTATTTCTTGCATTAATTTTCTTTAAACAATGGATTGACAGTCGATAAGAAGTATCACACTTACCAGATCTAGCACACGCTAGGCAGTCCACTACATATATTGTTTAAATTTTATTTGGTGGTCTTGTATTCCATTTCAGGTAGTTCCTCCAAGAAAAAAGGAACCTCTCACGATTAACTATGGATTCAGAAGTCATATGCATGTAACAACCTACAACCAGCATTTTAACAGGTATTCCTCCTAACCCATTACCCTTATTTATTTTTTCAACATTCAAAGAAACACTCTATAATCAGGGGAAACACTAAGGAACTCTGCCATGATCAAGCTAGAACAACATCAACAAGAAACAAAGAAATGGTTTGAAAGAAAGGTTAGGCCCTAAGCTTTCAAAGTTTGGGACTTAGTCCTAAAATGGGATGCTGACAAAGCTAAACCAGGATGTCATCCAAATTTTGATACACTTTGAAGTGGGCCCATACATCATCATTTTGTGCAAAGAGGCTAACTCTTTCGAGTTAACTCATATTGATGGAAGCACGCTCCAGATCCCAGTAAATGGGGATCTATCTCAAAACCTTCCATTAACTGTTTTTGCATCATTTTGTATATACTAGAGTAGTTTCAATTCCTCATAGTTTTTTTTCTTCTCTCGCATGATTCCTGTGTGTGATCTTCTGTTAATTCCATAATACATATCTTATCTCATTAGTTGCAAGATTCATAATAGAGTCAAGACATGATCTTTCAAGTGACTATAGGGGTAGTTTCATGATTGCATAAACATACTCCATGCCCAATGGATGCTCCAAGCTACTGGCCTCTTTCATCTAGCAAGAAGATGGCCCTGAAATTCACCAAAATTGTTATCCAAATAACTCTCCCTAGTGATTTGGGTAACTTGCATACATATTTTGTCTCAAATATCCTTATTGAAGGTTACGCACACTCAAGTTCACTTGGCACATTTCCTTGGTTGCAGATTTACTCTCACCACCCCTTCTTTTTCCCTCATGCACCGCTTGTGCACATTCCTTTCTCTCCTTCCATTCAACCTTCTGCGCATTCACTTTCTTCCTAATTGACTTATTCACCCTATATGCACGTCTCACATTTTGCTTTAATAAGCTAAATCCCTAGCCCTCTTGTGCACTACACCCACCTACTTTATAATAAATGCACCTTAACCATTCTTTTTCTACTCACTAGTTTACCTCATTTTCTCACATGGCATCACATGGGAATTCCTCTAATCCTTCCTCTATTTTATTCCACATGCCCTTCCCTTGTGCACTCCTTTGCACTCTTTTGTTCCTGGTCATCTTCTAACATACTTGATTCTACCACACACAGCCCATCAAATCATGCCAACAGGGCACCAAATCCTAGTAACAAATCAGTTGTTGACATGTGGCAGAAACAAAAAAATATTTACACATTTTGGCCATCATTTCAGTCAATCCATGTGCACCACATGTTTTACGTGTGATGATGACTCTGACATCTTCTGATATCTGTATCTTTTCCTACAGAGCTCTGGTTGGTGTGTGCCTAGACTTGCCAGAGATTTGCTAACATCAACTATAGTGATAGACATTCAAATTTAAATTCTTAGAGGATCTGGTAGGTAAGAAAGGGGGAAAACATCTCTCTAATCATTAACGATCAGATCAGATTACTCTAACCACCTGATTTAATCTTATTGTCTCTCCTTCCTCATCCAACACACCAAAACAACACCTAGGGAAGTGCATTCGATAGATTATTAGGCATTGAATGCCTCTTTTTGGTGGTTGTATTTCAAATTTGAGTTTCTCCCTCCTTCTCTTCTCCTTCTACATATTCATCTATAAATGTAAAGATCTGGGCTCATTATTAATGTTGGACATGTTGGATCCTTACGTATTCTGCTAAGGACTTCATATTTTTTGTATTGGGAGTTGTAGAGCTCTAGATCTAGCTCTTGCATGTGGATATTGTCCTCCTTCACCATTGTAACATCTCTGTGCATTTGCAGAACTAATAGAAGCATCATTTTATGATTATTCTATGTCCTAATGTGTTTGCATTCCTTCTTATTTCCTTTTATTTTGCGTTGTATGTAAGTTGTGTCATTTCACATCTCTTGCAGTTCCTTATTTAGTTGTGTTTCATGAGAACAATCTAGTAAATATGTGTTTAGTTGTGTTACTCGTGTCTAGCCTCCTTTTATTCCCACTCAGAATAGATAGTGTTCATCCCTCTTTTCTAGTGCTATCACCTTCTAGTGTAGGTTTCCTTTCATGTTATCTTTCTATCCATGGTCCCTCAGCATTTATTAGGTTAGTTTTCCTTTTCAACACTAGGAGTAGGAGTAGTAGTAGAAATAGTTAGAGGAACCGGCCTTCTCCAGAGATCCGTCCCAAGCGCCCAAAGTCCCATAACTTGGGGATGGTTCCATTATCATCTCAAACACCTCAATCCTTCCAGATCTAAGATGTGGGTGCAAGTTTGAATACCAACATAAGCTTTGGAATTAAGTCAAAACTTGGAGCCTCAATGTAGTAACTTACAGGTGGGGGCCGAAGTACTAAGTGGTGAGGTTACAATCAGAGCTTGCAAATGGATTTTGAGTTCCAATCTTTGTGTGTGGAGCTCAATAGATATGGCTTGAGTTACTGAGTTCATAGGAAATATTAGCAGATGACATGATGAGTGTGAATATAACTGTACTAAGGTTCAGTGTTGGGAGCCCATCGTTAGGGAATGTTCGAACGCAAATGAGGAAGTGAGCTCCTGAAGATTTATAGAAGCTTGGTAATTGTGTTAGTTCTGATGAGTAGCTTGAATCGAAGGAGTCATAAAGATGGAGGTCAAATTCAATAATATTGGCTTCAATATAATACAAAAATATCAAACTCGGAAAGAGTTGAAATAAGTCGAAAGGCTCAGGTTTTTTACAAGGACCAATGATATTGAGACTAAGGTGCTCAGCTGGAAGATCTTAAGATTGAGTTTGGTTTGGCATTGTTTTTCAAAAATGAGCTTGACCATCCCAAGTCAAGTGCTTAAATGATCCAATGGGGCTCGGTGTTAATCTCTTCTTGGCGAGCTAGTAATACATAGCTGATTTATTGTGAGCACAAAGAAAATTTAGCTCAACCGAGCTCTGAAGAATGCTCAGCGAGCTGATAGATCAACATATTTGTTGGGATAGGTCTAGAGCTCACAGAGCCAAACCTAAGAAGGAAAAATTCCAACCTATGTGGAAAAGGCTCGTAATAATTCCAACATGCTTGTGGAAGATTGGAGATTACGATCCAATTTTCCAAGTTGATACATGGGCAGAATATCGGATCTTGGTTACGGTGGAAGCACTTTGGGATCATAGATCCGAGTCATGAGTTTTCACATGCAAATCTAGGGAGCTCATCTCAAATTTGGAATGTTGAACTCATTCAAGGCCCATTAGAGTAGCTCAGACATGACAAAAGCTAATGAAGCTCGGTAACCTTAGGTGAGTCAAGGGCCAGTCAAGTGATATGTAGCTTAATATGATAAAACGAGGAGCTTGAATGAGGATGTCAAAGGAAGACTCAAGTTGAAGAAATCAAGATTAATCTTGTAGTGTATGAATGGTGAGCTCGAGCTTGGGAAATACATTATAGGCTATGCACGAAGGAGTCATGGTTGAGCACGCTAAGGAATGACTCGCTTCAGTGAGCCCCAATGATGGCTAAATTACTCAAGGAGGATGAAGAAGAATCATGTTAGGAGTCAGGGAAAAGAGTTAATAGCTCTTCATTTGAAAATTGGGTTGGGCTTGTGAAAGGGAACTCACCCCAGATCATGAATACCTAGGAGCAATCAAGATGGTTTGATGGGTTGAGTTCAGGAAATCTTGAACTCGGCAGTGAATAGAGTGATGCATAGTATCTCGATGGGCTTATGAGAATAATTTGATAGGATGAAATATGTCAAAAAATGGTGAGCTATTGGCTGATTTGTTCTTGCAATGACGAGTACATAGCGAGGGATCTCAGCATCATGAAATGAGATAGGCAGAGAGTGAGTTACTCAGTAAAGTGAAGGACCATCTAGTAGATTCAGTGTGATGAAATTTACAAGCAACTCAATCTGGGTGGTAAATAACTCGATGTTGTCTTGGCGAGTTATAGAAATGGGTCCATGTTGTTTAGATGAACTCAGTGCTTGGATAAATATACAAAGGAGCTTGATTGACGTGATGCGTAGCTCGATGACTCATGACGCTCTAAGTCGAAGTCGATTCACTCGAGAAACACATATTTAAGAGCAAAGAGATCAACAAGTGAGATTAGTTGGACCAAGTTACTCACATGGTTAAATGATGTAGAACTTGGGGAGGTCAAGACATCTGATAAGGTAAGTTCACCAAGGCTCACCCGAAACGTAGAAGAGCTCAGACAATCGGGAATGAAATGATGGTGTTGCCTCAATACATTGAACCCATGGAATATCAACTCATAGTGAGTTACATTGGTTGATGTGGTGGTGCAAAGGAGCCCAGTGGTGGAATGTGAGGGTACAAGCTCATTTCCTAACTCAGTGACGCTGGCTTAGCAAGCCAACCACTGAGTTGGGCTATTTTTTGGCTTATTCTTATGGACCCCCCGTCTTCAATGCAAACTGTATTTTTAGGGGGGGCCCACCATAATGCAATTAAATTAATATTTTTATTTAATATATTTTAATAATAATATTTTATTATTATTATCGAAATATTTTATTTGAATATTGCTTTAATTAATTGAGAATATTAAGTCAATGGGCCATTAATGACACATGATGGAATCTTCTCAAAAGGTTCAACCAACTTTGTAATAAATGAACCATCATGTACCTTCAATTTAGGAAGGAATTTATTACTTTTCCTCTTCTCTTTCCGATAATTATTCTATAAATGTAAGTTGGAAGCTCATTCCAACGGGGGTCGAACAAGTTAAACAATTAGACATTTTCCACATTTTTTTAAGAATCCTCTCTCTTCTGCAAGATTTTTTGGTTATTAATTGGGTAACTTTTAAGCCTCTCTTCCAAGAATGTAATGCAAACTATTACCTCTTCCTAATGTAATGATGCATTTTGAATGTTATTGAAGTAAAAAAGTGCTAGTTTTGTGACTAATCTTGGTCCTTTCATCCTTCTATACTTATTTCTTCCTTTCTCATGATTGCAGGTACTGTTGTTGCAAATAAACAACACCCCTAGATGTTGATCAGGCTTCTAGTTAACATTTTGTACATCTAGTGTGATTGCACAACATTGAACCTTTTCCCCAAGCATGGGACTTGTGAAATGGGAAAAAAATCTCCAGTTTAGAGGCTGGTTCCTCAACTCCTTTGATCAGGTGTATTACTTGTAAGTTATATAGAGGTTTCAAAACTCAAAATCCTACTCTAAATTCCAAAGGGGACAGAGATAGGGAATGCAAAAAACTGAAACTAGTGCTAATAAGGTGATGCACCAAAGGAGTGGGTGAGCATTTTTACTTCTACAGATTGACACAGTTCATAAAAATACAACAAAACTTCATGCACAAACTAATAATTGTAATGGAAGTTCAGAAATGAATCAAACAACACAAATAGAGGATTAAAACTCATTCACAGAGCCTGCATTGTGATTTTTAACATAAAAAAATACTTGCATTACAACACCTGAGAGGCAAAATAGGTTGCAATATTGGAAAAGGTCTAGTTTTTCCACAAAATAACTTTCAAAGTGACAGAGGGAGCCTG
The DNA here is from genome assembly GCA_019776745.2 of Taxus chinensis. Taxonomy (NCBI): domain Eukaryota; kingdom Viridiplantae; phylum Streptophyta; class Pinopsida; order Cupressales; family Taxaceae; genus Taxus; species Taxus chinensis. The sequence goes on from CM034148.1 coordinate 806,840,944, forward strand.
CAATACATGAAAAAATGTTCAACACTTTGAAAATGAGCCAAATCTGGCTTTTACAATGCCAGAAACAACCCCAAGAGAGAGAAACGTAGGAAAACGTGGGAGGGCTTCAACCACCAACCAAAAATGTAATCAAATAGCATGGGCATCCTTACAAGCCCATCCCCTGACATTTTTCGCCATGTTGGGAGAGAATGCGAGCCATTCTTCATTAAAAATGGTGGTTGAAATGTCATTTCTATCCATGACCACGTGCCAGAGGTGTTTTTCAATTTTCTCTCTCCAAAATCCATCAAAATATAAAAATTACCCCTGAATATTGTAGATAATTTCACCATATTTCCATTTGATATAAAAGAATGCAAAAAACTGAGTTCTGGATCGAAAGATATGGCCTTTTGAAATTTTAGGGCAAAACAGGGCCAAATTAGATTGGCGGGGTGAAAATTTTTAAATTTTACACTTTTTGCATTTGGGAAAATTTCCCCAAAATAAATCTCCACGCTCCGCTATTCTAGGTGCCATGTGCCACATTTTTATTGGACGTGGGCCCTCTGCGCTTCATTTTCCTTTGTTTTTGCCATTGCAAAATTTTCCAAAAATTCCCCGCTAGGCCGATGAGCTGAGGATACATGGCAGTAGGTGATTCGCTATGGGTATTTCCTCCTGAATTTTTTCCAATACTTTTTGACCATTTCTCTGACCTGGACACATGGCGAAACCCCATTGGTTGTAGGATTTACATTTTTTCTTTTTTTCTACGGGCCTATGCCAAAATTTTAAGTTTCCCCCCGCGGTCCCATGGGTCTTGAGACACGTGGCATGAGGCCATTGGAAGTGGACTCCGTGGGCAAAATTTGACCTTGTGACCTCACAAAATATTTTGCAAAAAATTTAACTTCACCTCCACACTCCGCAACTCTGGTTCCTGAGGACACATGGCACAATGTGGTTGGCGCGCAGGCCCTTCCTTTCAAAATTTTCCATGGCGCCAACACTTAGTTGATTTTTCAAATTTTTTCCCCTTGGACACGTGGCGCCATTCGATTCACCGGAGGGCCTAAGGGGAAAATATTCCCTTTCGAAATTTTTTCCAAACACTTGGTAAAAGATCCAAGTTTTCCTTCGACCCCCACCCGCTTCCTTGGACACGTGGCACTATCTTATTGGCTACGGGCTTTTCAGGGGAAAATTTCCCACAGAAACTCTACCGAGCCATAACTTCAAAAATACATGGAGTTAGGAGGAAAAATTTACCTTTCTAGAAATCTGAGAAAAAGATCTATCCAATGGTGCCATTTTCTAGAAATCCTTGAGTGCCTAAAAAAGAAAAAAATTATGACTGAGGCATAAGAGATGGAAGAATGAAAGGAGTTAGCAACAAAATGAGCAAGGGGCACATTTTGGATAACAATTTTGGTGACTCAGAGGGGGTCATATGCCTGTTGAATGAAGTTACCAGTTTCCTGAAGCAATCCATTGGGCATTGGAGTCATTAAATTCTTTTCTTGGTACCCAACTGACTAGAACACTGTAAGGAGGAAGATGGAGGGTGACACATCACCTGATGGAGCAAAGGCCTGCAAAACACATTTCCAGGAATAACAAGCCTGTGCCAAAGCACTTAGGGAAAAATAAAACTAATCTACAGCAAAACAATGTGCATAAGCACTTGGAGGAATGAAAACCTAGCTAATATGTACAAGGTGGAGAACTCCCTTTAGTAGCAATGCTTTAGATAGATCCCATTGACTGGAATCTGCATTTCTTTGCCATATAATTAAGACAATTGGAAAGAATTGTTGTCCTTACAATTTGTGACCATGTATGGGCCACTCTAGATGGCATCAAATTTTGAATACCTTGCCGGTTTTGCTCTGCCTGCATCCCATTTTAACACTAGATCTCCAACTTAGAAAGATCATATTCTTAGCCTTCCTATTCAATGTCTTCTTGATCAAATCCTGATCCTTCTCCATTGCTTGGGATGCCTCATTTCTGACTTCTTGGATCTCCATCAATTCTGTATATCTAACCTTCATGGGCCCAAAATCCAACAACTCCAATTGTTTCATTGAGTTCCAATGTTGGCAACTCAAGTGACATGGGCAAAACTGCCTCTTTTCCCATAAACAAGCTTGAATGGGGAGTTACCTGTAGATCTTTTAGGAGTTATCCTATCAACCCATAAGGCTGATTTCAACTTAGTATGCCAAGATCTCTGATTTTCATCAAGAGTTCTCCTAATGATCCTTAACAAGTTCTTGTTTGTAGATTCAGCCTGGCCATTTACCTTGAGGGTAATAGTTTGATGAAGTGCTTACGTAGATCCCATTCTTGATATCCCATTCAGTCACCTTGGACCCAAATGAATTCCAATGCATTATCTAATATTATTGTAGCAGGTATGCCAAATCTGGTTGCTATTCCCTCATAGAAGTCTAGGATGTTAGATTCATTTGCTTCCTTGAGTGATATTGCTTCAGTCCACTTGGTGAAGTAATCTATCGCTGTTAAAATCCATTTGTGCCCTTGGATTGAATTGGGATTAATGACTCCAATGAAGTCTAAACTCCATTACAATGAATGGCTGGTCAACTAAAATTGGATGCAATGGAAGGGCAACTAGCCTCTCTTTACATGTGAAGAATGCACAATTCTTGCACCTCTTGATCCATGCATAACAATCACTGAAAATCTTGGGCCAATAATAGCCAGCCCTCAAGAGCTATCACTCTTGGTGCAAAATGACCACCAGCTGATCCACCATGGAACCCTTCCAACATCCTATGAATCTGATTTTTACCAATACATCTCAGCAGCACTCCATTCACATCCTTTTTGAACAAAATACCATTAACAAGGGCATATGGGACAGCCTGCAATCTAAAGTGTATTCTTTTGGTCTTGTTCATCTCTGGAGGACATATACCTGTGCTTAGGAAGTTCATTATGTCTTGGGTCCAGCAAGGAGTGAGGGCACCATCATTTTCATTTTGAGTGCTTCCTTGCTCATGGTTGTCTTGCAATGCCAAAACAGCCTCCTTCTCATTGCATGCTTTCTTGTGTTTGTTCGAGACCAGCTACTCACACAACCCTTTCCCTCTCACCAAATTTGTGACTTTGATCTCAATGTCATACTACATGACACGAGTAATCTAATCTTCTCTCTTTTCGTTCAATTCTTTGTTGAGGAGGAAATCTTTAACTCCCACATGAGAAACCAGCAACTGAACCTTGTTGTTTGAAACTAGATGCTTGAATTTCTTCAAGTTCCTGATTACTGCAAGAACATGCTTCTCAATGAATTAATACCTCACCTTATAGTCCTCCAGGATTTGGCTGAATAAAGCAATTGGCTGCTCCTCATTGTTTTTGTTCTGCTGTACCAAAATTGCAGAAATAGTATCATCACCCCCAAATGCATAGAGGATGAAATCCTTGGAGAAATCTGGGTTAATGAGAGTTGGGGCTTAAGAGATGGCTTCTTTGATTGCTTCAAAACTTTCCTTGCCTTCTGCTTTCCATTTGAAAGACATGTTTTTCTTCAACATCTTGGTGATAGGCTTGACTAGGGCTGTAAAATTTGGGACAAATCTCCGAAAAAATTTTATTCTCCCCAAGAAACTTTGAAGGGCCTTCTTGTGGCTTGGCAATGGTAGTGCTCTTATGGCTTTAACCCTTTCTAGATCAATTGTTAATCCTTCTTTGCAGACAAGGTGGCCAAGGAGCTTTCCCTCATGAGCTAGAAAAATACACTTTTTAGGATTCAAGGATACTCCAAATCTTCTGCACCTTTGGAGCACTTGTCTCAAATGAAAGAGATGGTCTACTGCATTTTTTGAAAAAAAAATGATATCATCAAGATATATCAGCACCATTTTGTTAATCAAATCCTTGAATTCCATGTCCATTGCCCTTTGGAAAGTAGCTCCAGCATTGGACAGCCCAAATGGCATTTTCCTGTATGCATAAGTTCCCCATTTGGTTGTAAAGGTTGTCTTGAACTAATCTTCTTCTTTCACCATAATCTGATTGTACCCCAAATAGCCATCAAGTAGTGAAAACCTTTCGGAGCCAGTAACAACTTGCAAAATCTACTCCATGGAAGGAAGTGGGCAATGGTCCTTGAGAGATGCTCTATTCAAATCTCTAAAATCAACACACAATCTGATTTCCCCACTCTTTTTTATCACTGGAACTAAGTTGGTTACCCAACTAGAATGCTTGATAGGGAATATGATTCTTGATTCTATCAACTTATTCAATTCCTTTCTCATGAGAGGCTCTATGTGTAGATTGACTATCCTTTGTTTTTGCCTGATGGGTTTAGTACTTGGATCTAATTCAATGGTGTGTTGAGCTAACTTGGGATTGAAACCTTTCAAATATTCATAACTCTAAGAAAACACATCAGGGAATTCTTGACAAAGCTGTATGAACTCATACCTTTCTTGCTCAGTTGTCACTTTACCAACTTGAAGTGATTTGCCTTCTTCCACCAAGATGGACACTAAATTCTTCTCCCTTGACTTGAATGTTTGCCTTCTCCTTCATAAATTGATCATTAGGATTGAAAATGGACTCAAAGTAATAAGTCCCTTTGGTAGTTTGTTGGTTCTCAGCTGTACCACTTGGTCACCATACTGCTGCTCCAACTTTTCCTGATTTTTGGCTGAGAACTCAGCCTCTTCTTGCAAGAAATGGATGATTTGTTGATCATTTTCAAACACTTGCCAAATTACATTGTTATCTGGCACTGAAGGCCTTACAATCACATGGATGTTTGGTTGTGCCTTTTCTTTTTGAATGCTTTCAACAATGTCAAAGGCTGCCCCAACTGTTGTAAGCCTGTCAGTAACTTGGTTCTCTTTTCTAGGAATGGATTTTATTCCAAAGCTCTCAAAATCTTCAATGAGATCCCACACCCTATTTTTGTAACAATTGAGTAGATCATTCTTGATAGCATTCTTCCCCTTAACTTGGTTGACAATCAACTCACTGTCACCAAAGACTTGCAAGTTCTTTATCCGTCTCTTGATTGACCAATGCAATCCTTGTATCAAGGCTTCATATTTAGCAATGTTATTAGAGCATGCAAACTGAAATCTAAAAGCTGAATAATACTTAACTCCTTGAGGTGAAACAAGCATAGCTCCACCTCCTGCACCTTTTCTACTCCTTGATCCATTAAAAAAAAACTGCCATACCTCATTGTCATCCTTGTGATCTGGCTTGGTGATGCTAGGAATAGGCTGATTTTATTCATGCATGCAATAGACTCCTAGCTCAGATTCTTCTATTTCTTGATAAGGATCAAAAGCATGCAGTTTGTTTTCCCATTCATCAAGAGTTAGATCTGGGATGCTTCCTACCTTGGTGTCGGTTTCATCAGTGCTAGGATAATCCTCTTGATCAAATGCTGAACAATTGGTATTGATCTGACTTGGAGTGTAAGGCTCAATGTGGAAGTTTGCAATATTCTCAGATCTGATTATGGCTTTAGTTCCATATCTTGTCCTGAAAAATATGTGTGACCAATCAGAAGATAAGTAACCTCCAATCTTTCCTATGAAATCCCTTGACAGAAATAGGGCAAATAGTGGTGGAAGATCTATTACTAAGACATCTTGCAAAACAACAACGTTGGGGCATGCATACAGTGTAAGACTCAATTTTTTTATCACTCCAACTGTTGTTACTACTGTCCCATCCAATTGCACTACCCCTTTGGATATGACTTCATACTGAATTCCCAACTGATCAACTATTTTCTTGGGCATTATTGAACTACTTGCCCCGGAATCTATCATGCAATTGTGTACTAATTGGTTTCCAATGATCAATGAGACATAGAATGGAGGGGGCTTCAACATTTTACCTTGCTATTCTCCATGATTCCCTTCAGGTTGGGCAGCATTTGTGAGCACCTTCTCTTGCATTTGGACTTTCTGATTCGAAGTTGACCAGTCCTTCATGGCAACTTGTAACAAATCTCTTTGGCTTGGGATATATAGTGATTCCCACATTGATATGTTTACATTTTTCTTCTTCATCTGATCAATGATATTGAATGGAGATGAAGCATCTCTTTTTTGTCCCTTAGCCTGCACATTTATTCCTTGCATATGGGTAGCAACAACTAACATTTGAGTTGGCCTTGGAGATTTTTTAGACAGCCCTTGTGTGTTTGGAACTGAATTTTGTTTGCCAATAATTGGTGGGGTGATAGAATATTGTGGATTACTTGGAGCCAATGGCTGATCTTCACCCAAATTTCTCCTTTTTGACCTTGTGTTGGCTACAACACTTTGGAGAATTATTTGATTCATGCCAAAAAAATATTTTGCCTTCCAGTTTACAAGTGTAGTATCATTTGGATCTGATTGCTGTTAGAATGTGTCTTGTTGTTGGTTATTTCCTTGACTCCCTTCACCCTCCACACCAATTGTAGTCACCATTAATGATTGATTTAAGGCACTGTTCAAACACATAGACTGGTTGTGGGGTTTATTACATGGGAAACACCAATCATACTCTTGAGCCATGTTGTTTTGTACTGGCACTAATGCCTTAGAGGCAGATATAACATTGGGATTATAGGGCTGAAATGGTCTGTTGGTAGGAGGTCTTGCTTGATTTAAATTTACAACTGGATTGGGTGGTCTTTGAGGCTGGTATGGCTACCTGTTAGGCTGAGCTTGAGGCTAGAAAGAAGGTCTAAAGCTTTGGGCTTGTTGCCTTTTGAGTGTAACCAGCTCATTGCATAGATTTTGCAATTGCTTCATGACTTCTTGAAGTTCATTTGAGGCACTCGAAGATGAAGTAGAAACTTCACTTGAATTATGATTTCTAGGAGTGGGGATAGGAGCTAAAACAGACACTTGACTAGTGCTTGGGCTCTCTAAACTTGGATATAATGGCATTAGAGTTCTGGGAGCTAGCTTTCCAGCTTAAATCAAACAATTTTCAGCTCTAATGGCAATGCTATAAGCAACAGGGATAGTTGTGCCTCCCATGGATTGAATTAACATAGAAATATCAAAATTTAAAGATTTAAGGTAATATAGAAAAGCACCTTCTATTACTAGCCTTACTGCCACTGGAATTCTCTCCCAAGTCATTTGAAATCTGAAGTTGAAGTCAGTCAGCTGCTCATTGGGTTCTCTCTTGATGGTTGTTAGCTGTTCCAAAAGGGATAAGTTATCTCCCTTTTCTCCAAACTACTCATGGAGGGCTATACATAGTTGGTTCCAGTTTTTAATAGAACCTGAGGCAAGACTCCTAAACCATTACAAAGCTTTCCCTTTGAATGAAGATGCCAAAAATTTGACAGCAACTTGCATCTCATTGATCTCATGGATTGCACAAATGTTAGCAATGTCCTTAACATGATCACCAAGAGTGGTCTGATTTTCTCCAGTAAAGTATGGGATGTTCTTCAATGCTGCAACTGGGATTGGATTTTGTGCATTGAGAGCAAGTGGGATGCTTCCAGTGAAATTGAAATAGGGGTTGTTTTGTGCCATTCTGATTGGCCTTAGAACCCTTGTTGATTGAATGAAAGGCTTACCAGGTGGAGGAGTTGAGAGAGTTTTGTTTGGTGGAGATGGAGACCTTTGAATTCTCCTCCCTCTTTGCCTTCTTCTTGGAGATAACTGCAGATACTCAAACAACACTTCTTCTTCTCCAACTCTTGACCTCGTGGTGATTCTTCTCATGAGTTTTCAGGCCTGCACTGCTAAAACCAGCTGATTATTCTTCCTTGGAGTCGCCAGATGTGCAATTTAGGGCTCTTTTAAGCAAGAAGCTTGCAAAAAATGCACATCAATTTGTTGCAATGAATATGAAGACCTCTAAGGTCCCATCAGGCGTGCCAAAACTGTTGTTGCAAATTAGCAACATCCCTGGATGTTGATCAGGCTTCTAGTTGACATTTTGGACATGTAGTGTGATTGCACAACATTGAATCTTTTCCCCAAGTGTGGGACTTGTAAAATGGGAAAATAATCTCTATTTTAGAGGCTGGTTCCTCAACTCCTCTGATCAGGTGTATTACTTGCAAGTTATATAGAGGTTTCAAACTCAAAATCCTACTCTAAATTCCAAAGGGAATAGAGATAGGGAATGCAAAAAAACTAAAACTACTGCTAATAAGGTGATGCACCAAAGGAGTGGTGAGAATTTTTATTTCTGCAGATTAACACAGTGCATAAAAATGCAACAAAACTTCATGCACAAACTGATAATTGTAATGGAAGGTCAGAAATGAATCAAATAACACAAACAAAGGATTAAAACTCATTCACAGAGCCTACATTGTGATTTTTAACATAAAAAATGCTTGCATTACAACACCTAAGAGGAAAAACAGGTTGTAATCTTAGAAAAGGTCTAGTTTTTCCATAAAATCACTTTCAAAGTGACAGTGGGAGCCTGCAATACATGAAAAATGTTCAACACTTTGCAAATGAGCCAAATCTGGCTTTTACAATGCCAGAAACAACCCCAGGAGAGAGAAACGTAGGAAAACATGGGAGGGCTTCAACCACTAGCCAAAAACACAATCAAACAACATGGGCATCCTTACAAGCCCATCCCCTGATATTTTTCGCCATGCTAGGAGAGAATGTGAGCCATTCTTCATTAAAAATGGTGGTTGAAACGTCATTTCTGTCCATGACCACGTGTCAAAGGTGTTTTTTCAATTTTATCTCTCCAAACTCCATCAAAATATAAAAATGACCCTATTATCTTGTAGATAATTTCACCAGCTTTCCATTGATATAAATAACATGAAAAACTGAGCTCTGGATCGAAAGATATGGTCGTTTGAAATTTTAGGGCAAAACAGGGCCAAATCGGATTGGCGGGCGAAAATTTTTAAATTTTCCACTTGATGCATTTGGGAAAATTTCCCAAAAAAATCCCCACGCTCCACTATTCCAGGTGCCATGAGGAACATTTTGATTAGATGTGGGCCCTCTACACTTCATTTTCCTTTGTTTTCACCATTGGAAACTTTTCTGAAAATTCCCCGCCGGGCCGATGAGTTGAGGATACATGGCAGCAGGGGATCCACTGCGGGCATTTCCTCCTGAATTTTTTTTCCATCACTTTTTGACCATTTCTCTGACCTAGACACATGTTGAAACCCCATTGGTTGCAGAATTTTCCTTTTTCTTTTTTTCTGTGGCCTTTGCCAAAATTTTAAGTTTCCCCCCGCGGTCCGCGGGTCTTGAGACAGGTGGCATGAGGCCATTGGAAGCGGACCCCACGGGAAAAATTTGACCTTGTGCCCTCACAAAATATTTTGCAAAAATTATAACTTCACCTCCGCACTCCACAACTCTGGTGCATGAGGACATGTGGCATAATGTGGTTGGGCGTGGGCCCTTCCTTTCAAAAATTTTCCATGGCACCAACACTTAGTCGATTTTTCAAATTTTTCCCCTTGGACACGTGGCACCATTCGATTCACCGGCGGGCCTGCGGGGAAAATACTCCCTTTTGAAAATTTTCCAAACACTTGGTAAAAAATCAAAGTTTTCCTCTGACCCCCGCCACTTCCTTGGACACGTGGCACCATCTTATTGGCTGCGGGCTTTCCAGGGGAAAATTTCCCACAAAAACTCTGTCGAGCCATAACTTCAAAAATACATGGATTTAGGAGGAAAAATTTACCTTTCTGGAAAGATGAGAAAAAGATCTATCCAATGGTGCCATTTCCAAAAAGCCTTGAGTGCCTGAAAAGAAAAAAATTATGACTAAGGAACAAGAGAGGGAAGAATCAAAGGAGTTAGCCACAAAATGAGCAAGGGGAACATTTTGGATAATAGGTACACTATGTAAATTCAAGTTTCTATTGTAGGTTCTTGGAGTTATGTGCTTATCAAGTTCTGGAGTATCACACATAGTTAAGTTTTTATGCTTTTTCACCCTTCTCAAGTTCATCCTTCTTCACTAGAATAAATATATTGTTGTGTCAGATTGAGTTTAACAAAGGAAACACATACTTCCTGTTCCTTTGTATTATGTTAACCTCTCTAAGTCACAGTAGGTGAAGTTGTCTTGTGGTACAAAACACCCTCTTCAAATCAACCCTTCCTGAATCTAGCAACACCCTTTATTTGGTGAATCACCACCCCTAGTATAGGCTCATTTCTTGCAAATCTCTTTCCCTAAAACCCATGAAAATTTTAGCATAGGTCTAGATAACTATTTTATTTTCTCTACAAGTAGAAAAACACTTAGTCTAGGAAGAGGAAACCATCCTTTTCTAGAGGTTCACCTCGAGTGCAAGTACCAAAACTTGAGAGGTGATCCCATGTTTCCCAATCACACCAAACTTCCTATTCACATTCTAGCCATTTAGAGGGTGTAATGATTTGGTGATAACAATTTTTGGCATGCCTGGTGCGACAAAGAGTTGGTACTTCTCTTCTCACATGCACAAATCAAAGTACCTTGCGAATCTATATCTATAGATTTCAAGTATCGATACATGAACTTATGTGAAGAATTTAGACAAGAGCTTCTTCAAAGAAATGAAATTATCAGCATATCAAACTATCCATGTATCCTCAAAGGAGAAAGACAAGAGGCATCTACACATCACCCATTTCAGCATCACCTCGTAGGGGTCATTTGAATCCACCTTACGGAAGGTTTCCTCCACCATGGAATAATCAACCTTCATTTCTATGATGAGAAACAAAGTTTTTCCTCCTTTCAATGCAAGCAATCCTCTTCTATTGGCTCAACGTGACCCTATACTCATTGCGAAACTCAATATTTTACCTTTCTACATAGGGGAAACTCATGTTTCTCTAGTGGCACATATTCTTGATGTATCCATCATTTTTGTAGTACATAATATCACAGAGTAAAACATTACAGTTAGACTTCTTACTACCTATTTCAAGGGAAAATAAATTCAATGGTTTCAAGGGTTAAGTGTTGGTACTATAACCACTTGGGATGAGTTAGGAGAAAGTCTATGTAAATATTTTGAAGACAAGAGTGATCACCTCTCACTTTTGGAACAACTCACTATAGTAAACAGAGATTCCCAATAATACATGAGTGATTTCAAATTCGGATTCCATATGACCTGGAATAGGATTTCGGCACTCATAAATCCTTCTCCAAATAATGCATTTTTGTACTATTTGCAAGCCTTGAATAATGATGTAGCAGTTATGATCCAGTCCCTGTGAGGGACTACACTATCTAATGCCTACAAAATTGCAATAGTGGGGAAATCCTTAATCTAGGCTAGAAATGTAGCTCCACGAACACCAACGCCATTGTCTTCAGACCTTACAAAAGATCATCTTACCATTCTTCTTGTTCCAACATCCTCAGAGAAACCAACTCATTCTACCCCTGCCTCTTCAAATGACCTAATTGAATTTAAGTCATTGCTGCAGACTTAAGAAAATAAGCTCATTACACTCAAGAGAAAACATTTTCAATATAATCATCCATACCAGCCAAAAAATAAGTAGTATTAGGCTAACCGTCCTCCTTTTCAAGGGAAAAATCAGCTTCAAAATCAAACTGTAAGTTGAGATGTAAATTTTAGGCCTTTGAACTTTCAAAACCCTCTTTCTATTATCTCATCTAGAGCCATAGTATCTATTCAGAATAATTTAGTTTAAGAATACGAATGGTGTTATCCTTGTTCTCAACCCCACAATAAAAATATTTTCCCTAATGGAGTTCTTAGCTAGGACATTATGTTTCAAATCGTATCTACCCCTCCAGAGTCAACAAAAAAATCAACTATGCAAGAAATAAAAGATCAACCACAAGCACCTGAGGAAACCACTTTTATAAATTAGAAAGAAAAATATTTTTACGGGTTGAATACAAATTCCTCATCAGTTTCATAAAACACTCGCTCTAAAAAGAGAGCATTTTAATCTCAAACTTCCAAAGCTAATCAAACATCCACTTCACAACCTCATCCAAAAGTGGTGGTTGATAAAGATGCGTGAAAGAAACTGCCATAAATAATTGCTAGACAAGATACAAGGAAATAACATTCTTGAGGCATCACAGTACCCAACAAGAACTTTCCAAAGGAGGATCCCAATTCCCAAAGAAATGTTATAAAAGTAGGAGCTATACCCTTCAGTATTATAGAACAAATGAATAAAACCAACATGAGTGTTACTATGTGATATGCACTCTCAATTCCTTCTCAAAGAAACTTGTTATGAGAGGATCTGAATAGTTTTGGTACAATCTGATGGATCATTGGGTCCTAGAACAACAACCGTGACAATTTTATGTCAACAAGAAGGGAAAATTATTCCTAAGGAAAAAAAAACTACCATCATTTTATATTTCCCTTATCATTGGTGATCATTTGGTACATAATTGCATGATCAATTATGGATCCATTAGCTCGGTCGCACCCAAAAAAATTACAGATGTACTATGCATACAATATGCACCAATTACAAGGGGAGTTGTTCAGTTGGATGGCACATCCATTTAGACTGTTAGATTTATCAAAATAATTCAACTTACTATCCATGTATGCCCAATTTTTTCATTCACCCAAGACATATCAGTCATTGATCTCCCTCCTCTCTTTTTCATCTACCTATAATGAGATTTCACTGCCAAGATGGGTGGTTATCTATCAGATGATTGGTCACATTTGATTCTTACAACTTGATATAGAACTAAAGTAACTATAAGGGAGGAACCAATGTGACATAATCATGTAGAACCCTACATTACTAGTCCTATAAATGGGAATTTATACCATCAGTAATCCAAAATACGAATATGTTGATCAAGAACTGACCACTCTTGTTGAAGAAGTCTATGATACTGTGATCGATGAAGTAAGTAGAGATCACCAGTACAATCCCTATGTTGATGTGTTGGTAGAGGAAGAAGTTAGTTTGTTTATATTGGAAGATACAAGATTCGGTACGTTCTGCATTCACAAAGAAGGTATGATCATACCACAACTTGTCAAAACAAAAAGAGATTTTGAAGGACTGTGGAAATTATTCTTCAACGGCGAGAGGAGTAAGAATGGATCTAGTGCTGGCGTCATGATAATTTATCAAGAGGGAAATAACTACTTTTCATCTTTCTAGTTGTAATTCAGTTGCACTAACAATGTTGATGAACACGAGGCCCTTGTGCAGGGAATCCAGCTATCTTAAAAGAAGTGAATCAAATCCTTGAATATTTTAGGTGAAAGTGAGTTAGTTGTTCATCAAGTGATAGCATGTAGTCAATCCAAAAATTATCTTTTACTATCATACAAGAACCAATTTTGGGATTTGATTGAATATTTTGAATCTTTTGGGATCCACGCGGTTCCTAGAAATCAAAATCAAGATGTTGATAAGCTTGCTACAATTGGCTTGCAATACGACATACCTGTTGATATCATGAAATAAAGGAGTAAATATTTTAAAAGTGGTGGTTTGACCTATAGTTCCTAATAATGTGAGTAGTTGTCAAGTGTTTGATAGCGATAAAAAATTATCCTTTTCCTATAAGAAGAGGCAAAGTTTGCTGCCAAAAATCAAGATAAGCTGTAAGAATCATATGGTGATTAAATCATACAATTAAAAAGAAACAATCTACTAAAAGGTTTAGTTACTCTGGAATCCATTTTCAATTCAAATGATCAAGCCAAAATACAAAGCTCTAACATGGTGGTCAAAGAAGAATATTTTGAGGAAGTCAAGGAAACAAATGAAAAGTTTTTGAAGATCGGAAAAGTGTGTACCCCAAAAGAGAAATAAGCTTTCATCAAAATTCAGCAAGATTATCATGACATTTTCGTATGGAGCTAAAAATACCTATGTGGTTTTCATCTAGATATAGCAAAACATACCATCAAATTGGATCATAATGTTAAGCCATTTCTTTGAAAACATAGGCCAATTAATCCCAAAACTGAGCCATGAATGAGAAAGGAGCTAACCAAACTCATTCAGGTCAGCATAATTTTTCTTATCAAGCATTTGTTTTGGGTAACCAATCTAATCCTTGTAAGGAAGAAGAATGGAGAAATTTAGTTGTGTGTGGACTTCAACAATTTGAACCATGTGTCATTGAAAGGCCATCATCCTCTTCCATCAATGGAGAAAATCCTTTAAACGGTGGAACGTGCTCAAATATTTTCTTTCCTTGATGCATATTTAGGTTAGAATCAAATTCAGGTTCAAGAATATGATCAATTCAAAACAAATTTCACTACCAAGTGGGGCACGTATGCTTATAACAAAATGCCATTTAGATTTTCCAATACCTGGGATACTTTCCAAAGATCCATGGACATGTCATTCAAGGGGCTAATCAACAATATCATTTTTGTTTACCTTAATGATATAGATATATATTCTAAGTATGCATAAGACCACATCGCACATCTAAGGAAGGTTTTCCAAAGGTGTAGAAAATTTAGGGCTTCACTCAACCCTAAGAAATGTATTTTTACAGTGCATGAAGGAAAATTATTGGGGCATGTGGTTTCAGGGGAAGGAATTTCTATCGATCTAGCTAGGATACATTCAATTATGTCCTTATCCCTCCCAAGTCACCGGAAGGGTCTCCAAAGTATTCTAGGAACCATAAATTTCAAACGGAGATTCATCCCTCAATTCATAGAATTGGCTAAACCACTAACAACCATGCTAAAGAAAAAAATTCCATTCTCATGGATGAAGGAAGGAAGGGAGATATTCAAATCCATAAAAACAACCATTTCTCAAGCTCCCATGTTAGTGAACCCTATTTTTGGTATATATTTTATTTTTTATGCTTTTGTAGGTCAAAATAGCATTTCAGGGATCTTCACCCATAAAAATAATGATTTGATGGATAAACCAATTGCTTTCTTCAGTAAATCCCTTAAATGCTATGAGCTCAAATATTCATTCATTGAAAAACAAGTCTTTGCGGTTATTAAAGCTTTAAAGAAATTTAAGCCCATATTTTAAAACAAAAAAATTCATCTGATGGCGTCCCATCCAGGTGTCAAGGAATTTTTTATGAACAAAGAGATGAATGAAAAGAGTGTTGGATGGATCACTAAGGTGATAGAATATGATGTGTGTATTAAATTTACCAAACTTGTCAGAGGAAAAAGGTTTACGTCAATAACTTGCTGCAAACACATAATTAAAAGGTGATGAGGATGCGATGCTCCTAAACATTGATGAAGGTGATGATCATGTTGACTGGTTATTCAAAATGAATAATTTCCTTTTCTCAGGAGTATATCCTATGAACATGGATAAAAATCAAAGATTAACTTTCCATCTTCAGTATATTCTATATGTTATGGTAGATAATGTTCTCTTTCGAAAGGATTTGAATGGTGTTCTTCTTCTGTGTGTGGGACCAGAATAGGTAAGTAATATATTAGAAGAATATCATAATGGCCTATCATGAGTATGCTATTCTACATGAACAAATGCTACCAAGATCATGTGAGTCAGTTACTACTGGTCATATTTGTTCAAATATGTCCATCTCTGGGTAAATAAGTGTAAGGAATGTGCCCTTTTTACTGGAAAATAGAAGTTGGCATCTCGTCCACTGCATCTACTTCAAGTGGATCAAACCTTCATTCAATGGGGGTTGGATTTCATTGAAATGAGTAATCCTCCATTCAGTGACAAAAATAAATGGGGCCTTACTGCAACAGAATATTTTACTCGATGGTTAAAGGTAGTAGCATTGAAGGAGAGAAATGAGAAGGCAATTTTTGATTTCTTAGAATGTATAATGACAAGGTTTGGCATTCCATTTACAGTCATTTCATACAACACAATGTATTTTCTTGGTATGAAGTTGAGTGAATGAGATGTTAAGAATGGGGTCTACCTCAAGACTTTATCCAATTACTATCCACAAGGAAATAGATTGGATGAGTCTAGCAACAAGAACCTCACAAAGAATATCAAACACACACTAGATACTAACAGGAGGACTTAGCATACACAACTTAAGACTTCCTTATGGGAAGATGTAATCACACCTAAAAGGCCATCGAGAATTCTCCTTTCATGCTTTTATATGGAAAAGAAGAAAAACTTCCACTCTACTTGGAGTTACCTTCTTTGGAGTTATCTCATCGACTTGAGGTTATGGAGAATGATCCTTTGACAGTGAGGTTTGCTAAAATCATGGAGTTATAAGAAGTATGAAACAAGGTTATGAATAATTTGTAGAAACAACAATCTCAGGTTAAGAAATATTTTGAAAAAAAGGCATCTAAGAGGAATTTTCAAAGGGAGATTTAGTTCTTAAATGGGATGAAGATAGAGCCAAACCAGGAAAGTACACCAATTTCAACACTCTCTGTAGTGGTCTATACATCATCCCGAGTTGCAAAGAAGTGAATTATTTCATCTATCCAAGATCAATGGAGAAGAACTATCCATTCATGTGAATGGGATACATCTCAAATATTTCTTTTAAGATCATTCCACCCCTTGTATAGTTTAGTTAGGTGTTTTCCTCCAAGTGCTTATGCATATTGTTGTGTATTGTTGTTCTTTTTTATTTCCTTTTTGTTGTGTTTTTTGTGTTGTTCTTGCTCATTGTATCATCGTTGGAAATTTTTCAAGGAGAAGGAAGGTTCAAATTTTTCATAATGTTTCTTCAGTCAAAATTCCACAATATGTCCTAGATGCCAAGTATTCATCAAGTGTAGTTTACTTCATGCTTAGCATTCCAGGGAGGTCCAAGATTGGAAATTTTAAAGAAGACTTTGGGATGCATCAAATCATCTTATAATTATCTTCAAAATTCCAAAATTGAATCCATACCCAATGGATGACTTAAGACTACTAGAATCATTCTTAACAGGACATCACTCTTAAGATGTCACCAAAAATGTTATCCAATTTGGCACACATGACAAGATTGGACAACGGGGTCCTATTACGATCAAATTATGACATTGGTCCTAGGGACTCACGTTTAGTCATCCCGGAGATAAAATAATTAAAATAATTAATAATTTACATATGTGAGATCACCTAACATTGAACAAGGTCAAATTGAGCTCAACTCGACTACAAATTGGTTTTATCTTAGTTGACAACTCGATCGTTTATCATTGCTTCTCAGCTCGATGGGGTCGGCCAAGCCCAACATTAAAAAGAGTCAGTTGAGTCAAGAAAATAAGGGAGAGTTTACAAAAATGGGAAGAGTTTACGAAATAAGCCAAGGACCATCCAGAAATTTTTTGGCTCGCCAAGTAGCTCGGTGAGCTACTTGGTGAGATGGCGAGGTTGGGAAGGCATTAAGTCAATAAGGAGAGTTGGGAAAGTCTTGGAGTTAAGACATAGCTTGGTCTAGAGCTTGGTCACCGAGTCTATAGGTTTTGAGGGTTGAATTGCCAAGAATGTAGTTTTTTGTGATGAATAGGCCATGTCATGATGGTGAGATGATCCTTGGGTTCTAGGACTCAATATTTCCACTATACAGGGATCGTGAGGAACATTGTCATGTGGAATTTGATTGATGTAAAAAAAATACAAGGGTTCCACATCAGGGAAAATTAGGAAAACATTTTCAGGTGGGATTCTAATTTGGCTAACCTCTTGCTCAATATAAGTAACCTTCCAATGGCCAAGAAAAAATATAGGAGTCCTTATTGGCTAGTGTGAGTTTCAAGAATACGTGGCGAGTCATCCTCATCACACAAGATGAAGTTCGACTCATGAAATGTCTAGGCATGTCTGCAAGTGACACCGAGTCATCGGGTGATCATTTCAAGTAAGGTGGGTGGAATTTTATGTGGAAACCCAAAATTCTTTTTGACTAGGTCAAGATTGGTTGGGGTGATACCGATTTAGTTGTAAGAGATCAATTGTAGAAGCTTTGGCATTAAGGAAAATTGTGGAACCTCAATGTAGTAAGTTACAGGTGGGGACCGAAGTACTCGGTGGTGAGGTTGTAATCAGATCTCATATAGGGATGTTAAGTTTCATCATTTATGTGTAGAGATTGACAGAAATGGCTTGAGGTACCGAGCTCATAGGTGAGCTTAGCGGATGAAATCACGAGTGTGAATGTAAATTTTCCATGTTTGGTGTTGGGATCTCATCATTAGGAAACATTCGAATACAAATGAGGAAGTGAGATCATGAAGAGTTATAGGAGCTTGGAAATTGTGTCAGTTCTGACGATTAACTCGAATCTCAGGAGTCATAAAGAGGAAGGTCAAATTCCATAAGATCGGCTTCGACATAATACAAAAAACTCAAACCCAGAAATATTTGAAATAAGTCAAAAGGATTAGGTTTCTATATGAGGACCAATGATATGGGACCGAGGTGCTTAGCTAGAGGATCTTAAGACTAAGCTCGGTTCAGCATTGGTTTTCATAGATGAGCTTGATTATCCAAAGTTGAGTCGCTAGATGATTTAATGGCGATCGGTGTTAAACTATTCTTAGCGAGCTAGCAATATGTAGATGATTTGTTGCGAGTAAAAAGAGAATATATCTTGGTCGAGATCTAAAGAAAGCTTAGCAAGTTAATAGATCAACTCGTCTATCGGGCTAGGTTCAAAGCTCACAAAGCTAGACCTAAGAAGTAAAAATTTTGAGCTATGGGGAAAAGGCTTGTAATAATTCTACATGTGTGTGGAAGATTTGAGATTATGAGCTAATTTTCCAAGTTGATACATGGGCAGAATGGTAGTTCAGTTACAGTGGAACCACTTTGGGCTCGTAGATCTAAGTCGCGAGTTGTCATATGTGAAGCCAGGGAGGTTGTCTCGAATTTGAAATGTTGAACGCATTTTATCCCATTAGAGTATCTCAAACATAGTGGAAGCTAATGGATCTCTGTAGCCTCAGGTGATTGAAGGTTCAATCAAGAAATGCATAGCTCAATATGATAAAATAGGAGCTCGAATGAGGATGTCAAAGGAAGAATAAAGTTGAATAAATCTATCTCAATGCTGGAGTGCATGAATTGTGAGCTTGGGCTTAGGAATTACATTTCAGGCTATGCGTGAAAGAGTCATGGATGAGGATGCTAAGGAATGGCTCATTTCAGTGAGCCCAATGATGGTTAAATTTCTCAAGAAGGATGAAGTGGGCTCGTGTAAGGAGTAAGTGTAACATTCACATTTTAAGACTTTAGAAATAAGGGAATTTTTTTTTTTGCATAATTTTCTCTATTCTAGATTAACATAATTTAGAACACACATTCATAGCCAATCAATCTCATAACGGAATACCATATATAGTTGTAAATGACTCAGTGTAACATCGATCTCTCATTTCATGACTCGGTATCATACTGATCTCTCATGTTAACTTTATCATGTGTATACCATGTATACCTAGTTCTTTTATCATTTTAGAGGTATCAAGTTTTTCGTTTAAGAGGGCCTATCTGAGTATCTGTTACCGATATTCATTTGAAATCCCTATTATTAAAATAGGTGATATAGGACAACTCAACTAGTAGCTTGCGATACTGTGGCTAAATATTTTAAACATACTATTCATGTTTATACTCCCAGATGACATACTCTTCAAATGGAATACATCCTTCAACCTACCTGATCTGTTATCTAGAATGGTCTTCACTGACTTCTATCAGTCCACTTCTTCAAGGTTTAACCCTATCCAAGGTTAGCAACATGGCCTAGTGTGGAGGAATTCTTACAATGACTAAGGTTATTTAGGCATACTCAAATTACTTACGTCAATTGGACATGTTTAGTTATCCTAAGTAAATGTGATTTGACCTCGACACTAGGTCATGCCGCTATCTCTACCTAGGGAAGAGTTGTGATCAAGTCAAAATTTATGTTAGTCTAGATGAATAAACTCGAAAGGGTGTTCAAACAGGTCAATGTAATTTAGTATCCTTGTGAAGACCCTAGTCTTCCTGAAGGTACTGCACTACAGTTGGTGTGTGTCAACATCCATTTAAGGTTTCCTCATCTAGATAAACATACCTTAGATAGAAGGTTAATGACTTATTAATTACACCATTAAGGATTAATTACAGTAACTCTACTGAGCAACTAGGTTCATTGTACATTAGGGTTCCAAGATAAAAATACAATTAGAAGTAGGTATGAAGATACATCTGCTCCCTAGTCATTTCATAAGCTATGTTTTTATACCTTTAACATTCTGATTTATGTTTTACATAATAGATCCAACACACATTAAAGAGATGTTTTCTTACTTACTTACCAAAGCCTTAGATTACTTAAGTTCTGAGTAAGTTATTTTTATATTAGAATTCAATGGAATGAAGTCTAATCCCATTTATTTTCCTTTCCTACATTCCTATTCTGGTTAAGGAAATCTTCCATAGGAAGCACACCTTGCACTATCCAAGGATAACAGTCAGATTCATTCCCAAAGGGTCTTAAGACAAGTCTATTAATTATTTTTATTTATTTTTTATTGATAAATGCTTTTGACCAGAGCTATGAACCTGGGGGTTGATGAGACCCCCACCCAAAACAAAGAAAAAGATAAAGAAAGGCCAGAAACAAAGCGGGCCCAAAAAACCAAACACCACGTCTAATGGTGAAGCACACATCCGACCAGGCCAGGAATTTCAAATTATATGTGCCTATAAAAATGACCTACAACTTGTCAATTACCAGGTCTACATCCGACACACAACTAAAGAGAAACCCAAATGGGGAGACACAAAGATGAAAGCAACCAAACTCCACCCAAAAACCACCCCAAACAGGAATAGCGCAATAGGGAAAGAGAGGAAAACGGGGGCCAAAAAATAGGTGAAACCAAAGGGGCGAGTGAAAACACACTCGAGCGAGAAGGAAACCACACACAATCCCAAAGAAATGGTAGAATAAGATGGATGCAACATCCCAAAGCCAACCAAATGTTGCAATAGAATCAGGCACAAGAGGCCATGGACAAACCCAAACCGCACCTAGCTGAGAGACCACAAAACCGCTCCAGCCAAAATGAAAAACCTAGAACCCTCACAACCACCCGCTAAAGCAAGGCACCTGAATGAAACCTTTGAACCACAAGAAAATGAAAAGGGTTGAAACTGTATACCCTGATACTGGCTGGAAACCCGATCACACCCATGGAAGCAAGTAGAAATCACAACTGACTAAGCCTGAACAAGTCCAAATAATACTAACACAACCAACATCTGGCACTCCGCCCTGGTCCATACCCAGCCTAAAAAAAAGTGAAAACTAGAAGACATGGAGAGAGAAGAACGTGGCCCCCGTAACTAACACTCCAACGCCTGATAAAAACCATGCTCCAAAGACAGAACATGAGGCAAAGAGTGACCAAGAGGCACGGGGAGACCCTCCAAGACCACTAGATTCAAAAATGATAGCTCTTGTGGGGGATCAGGTGACCGAAGCACCTTTGTCTCCTTCTCGGGTTCCACCGCGAAAGGATAGGCTAGAGAAATAAAGGTAGGACACAACACACAAGGGCTCTGGAATAGGGACATCTGGGGATGATGGAAACGTGAGAAGATCCTAACAAAGGTTGAAAACTGGCTTCTCCACCAGAAAATGAGTCAGTGAAGAATGGGGCTAGGAAACCTCTTGAGGGCCAAGAATGCCTTCACGTCCTAGCGAAGGAGGAACCCAGTGAACCTCCTGGCTTCCTCGAAAATTCCTTTAACCAAGCTACCTTTCAGCAGTCCCGAATGAAGCAGCAGACTCTCCATACACTGTTTAGCTAGACAAAGGCTGAGGAACTCCAGTTGAACCACCACATTGTACTCCTTCACCAGTACCCATTGCTCAACTCCATTGACATTGTAGGCACCCACTACTTGCTCTATGCAAAACCCAAGCCCACCCATATTTAACTCACCTCCCATTCTCGATTGAACCACTCAGTCCACAAGTCTATTATTTATTACATGGTAGTTGTCTTCCCTTTTTCCTTATAGAGGGTTAATGTTCATTTAAAACCTCAGAGTACATTGTAAAATAACATCAAGTTTTATCTTCATTCAGACATTTGAATTAAACATATTCATAGTGTTATAGTTGGATAATAATGCAAGAATGTCAACTTATTAAGTTGCAATTTCACTAGAGAGGGTGGCACATCTAGCACCCCTGATCTCTATTTAATCTATTCCAAATCAAAAGAGTATGTTTCTGATAAAAAATTAGAGAAATACTTAACATTTCCATTCACAGAATGCCCAGAAAGGTTATACATTGAGTACAAGAAAATTCACAAATCTTTCATTCATTAAGAGGAATCATACATTTACAATTCCAAACACTTTATAAATTCCTAATGTCAAACAATAATAACAAGATCAATTTCATGTACAACCTTTTTCTTCCATCAAATACATTTCAGCAATGACCATATTTCATCATAAATAGATCCATTCTCTTTGATAATCAATGTAACCTCCTATAAATATTTTCTCCTTTCATCACTTACGAAGTCCATCTACAAAATTGCTAGTACGATTCAGTTCATTGAACTGAGCATGATAAGCACTAAACATTAAAACAATGTACTTTTAGCTAAATGTTTCATAAAGAGAACTATGTTGTTATGAAACAGTCCTAAGCAATTCAGAAAGACATAGCCAAAAGGAGTTACCATACACAAATAAAAGAGAGAAAAAGTGATAAACCATAACAAAAGTAAGAATAGGTCATGATATAAAAAACTTCAACCTTCCATACTATTGTTTTTCATCAAAAGAATTAAAACAGTAATTCAGACAAGTAACATTTCATCACAATCCCAATATTATTTTCATACATTACTTTACATGTTTCCCTTCTTAGTTAAACCTAGTTAACATAAGAAGACAACTATCTTAACTATCTTTTAGGCATAATTTAGCAGTATATAAAATCAACATTACTTACATCTCGATATTTCCTTCACCTAAATTCATCCTAAAAGATGAGATGTCAGTAATCAAAATTAAAAACATAAGAATAAGTTTAAAATGATCCAAATCACATAACTTAAAATGTGTTTATGATTTAAGTATCCTAATACTCAAATTTCGAATACGAATCCAATTTAAGTTAAAGTCTAGCAACTAAAACAGATCTCCTCAGAGGGTAAGATCAAATTATCATGCAATTCAGACTACACTCAATCCCCAAAGAGATACAATATTACCAACGTTAAGTCAAGAGAGTAGAATGGTAAAGTTTAACAATCAGCTTCAACTCAATCAACCATCTAGATATTTTATACTAAGCACAAATATTTACTCTAAATATTTCCAACCAAACAAAATAATCCATCCAATTATTCTCTACTTTAGCTATATTTCCCTAGCACAACACGAACTTAATCTTACCAAATAGGTCCAGGAGTTAAATAACAGAACAAACCAAAGAAGGACGTCACCTTCATCAAGTTGAAGTGGAAAAAATATTAAAGTAAAGAGAGAGAGAGAAAGAGAGAGAGAGATTACTTCCTCATAGTTCTAAGATCAATTAGGAAAGAGACCATTAGATAACCATGAACAATTATTGACCAGCTCAGTCTATACTGTCCCATACCGAAATCCCAAATAGTGAACTAATCAGGGATCGAATTGAATGTACAAAAAACCAGGATAAGAAAGAATGATGAACAAGAATCATTCATTACCCATCAACATTAAAGGATACGGTATTGCTAGTTCAATATCTACAAAGATAACAAGTAATTATTTCCCTCAAGAACTCAAAAAGGAACAAAAAAAGATGACAAAAGGATAATTCTGAAACTAACTCATAAAACACATATCCTTGAAGACAATACACGATCATAACGATATATCAAGCCCAGAGTACGCATTCCTTTTTCACAGAGATACATTATCCTTATTTCATAAAATAACTAAAAATGAGTTTAATGGCCCAAAGCCAAGAAATAGGCTAACTAAAAACAATGTCCATAGAACTACGCAGAAGATGAAATAGACAACAAAAACTGAAAAATAGTAACCCAACACCCAAGGGATTTTTTCCCTCTTAGCAACCAAATATCATAATTTTCCATTAGTTACCCAAAAAATCAACAGAGTAGAAACTGAGTACATTTCCCCCATGGGATTCAATAGTCAGGCTTAGGGGCTGAACAATTTCATGAAAGAGTAGAAATATAAATTGCAAGCTTATAATAATTGCCTATAGAAGTACCACATCCTTGAAGCATTAAACACTAGCCAAGTAAACCCCAAAAATTTAACTTTCCTCAATAAACATTGGAGCATATGACTACAACAGGAAGGTTAAAAATAAAACCCATAATCATAATCACAAAAGTGATAAGAAAATAGACATATTCTCAAATTTTGATCATTCCAATAAAACCCAGAATAATATGCTAAAGCTAGAGTCGTAGAAGTTCATTTCCCAAAATATTCATGCAAGTTCAAACAAAAATCAATATATTCACACAGTTTAACCTCTAAAGTGTTCTCACAGTGGTGATACAAGATTTCTAAGAACAATTTCAAAAAATTTAATCAACGAAGTTACTTACAAGCTTAACACAACTCAAAAAAGAGTACAAACAATTTTGACTTTATCTCAAGATCATGCATAAGGAGTAAAGCATAACCGAGAAAATCAAATCAAGAATAATGAAACCTAGATCACACTTTCCTCATACAAGTGGAGTCGAAAAAGCATTCACATAAAGAAACACCAAAAACCACATGAAGATATGATCTAATCAACCATGCAAAAACTAGATTTTTCCCAAGAAGAGCAGAGTCCTTTTACTGAATCATTTAAGTAAAATCAAAACAACTTAATGGGTATATCCTATCATGCCTGATAAATATTCTCCTTCACTAATTCGCAAAAGATCTCCAAGTAGAACTTTAATAGCTTTTTCCTCTCCACAAAACATCAACAAAACTTTTAACACTTCCCCTTTCTTCTTATAGTTTTCAAGATTTCCATTAATAGCTCTATGTTATGAAAGAAATAACAATCATGCAAGAATCAAACTAGAGGTTTGAATAACTGAACAACATCATGCAGAGCCCAAGCTTGAAAAAAAGAAAAATCAAAACAACTAAACCCCTCATGCATCTTCCTAGGTAGTTTTTGCCAAATTCAAAAACATTAAATGCAAAGTATTGTCAATTCCCTCTTATTTACATGCCACCGCTATCTCCATATTTGGTGATGACTTAATTTAAATTTTTCATGCAACCAAACTAATGGAGGTGCCAACTCAGCCTTCCCTAAATTTTCTCATGCACAAGCCAAAGTTGGCAGCACCAAAGGATAAGATTGCCTTAACTCACAATTAAATGTCTAGAAAACAATGCCACTGACCAGCCCAATTGCCATGTCATCCCTTAGACCCCCTTAGGTTAGTCATTCCCATAGTTAGGTTAACATTAATTTAGGAAATCAACATAGGTCCATAGGTAGGTCTTTAGTTAAAGTCTTAACATTCTAACTAACAAAATATCATAGAGACATAGGTTAGACTTGGCTCTAGGATATAGTTACTAACATTAAAACATAATTATAATAGGTTCCCAATCAAATTACATGCTAACAAAATAAGAACCAACCATGACATTTAAATTCCATATACAGCAGTATCTGAAGACTTCATCCTTTCTCTAGCACAATCATAATCTAGAGATCACATGATCATCTTACTTGGTCATTATGACCACAAAGTTATGAACTAAAAGCATACATTGGATCAATGGAATTGATCCAAGGTAATGTTATTCTGAAAGAAAAAATTATGAAAATAGAAAAAAAAATTCTCAATTCAAGAAGCAAATTAATTCTGCATAAGGAGGTGGATTAGTCTATTAAATATAGAAAAAACACAACAAAATGTACCTACTCAACAAAAGAATTATTTTCTAGTACAAACATGATTTCCAAAGTCATTAGAGTACACCATCTTAAGACAAAATCACCTGTCAACATTTGTACCTTCTAAAGTAGAATTCATCATAGGAAGGAATCATGTTGGAGGCGTTATAGCTGGGGTAGTGAGTTCATAGGTTGTCATTTGAAAATTGGGTTGGGCTTGTGAAAGGGTACTCACTCCGAATCAAGGTTACCTAGGAGCAATCAAGATGGCTCGATGGGTTGAGTAAGGGAAATCTCAAACTCAGCAGTGAATAGAATGATATGTATATCTCTGTGGGCTCATGAGAAGAATTTGAGAGGCCAAACTATGTTAGGAAATGGTGAGCTATTGGCCAATCTGTTCTTATGAAGACAAGTACATGGAGAGGGAGGTTGACATCATGAAATGAGCTAGACAGAGAGTGAGTTACCTGATGAAGCGAAGGCCATTTGGAAGATTTGGTGTGATGAAATTTACAAGAAGCTTGAACATGGTGGTGACTGACTTGATGTTGGCTTGGTGATTTATAGAAATGGGTCCATGTTGTTCAAATGAACTCGATTCTCATCAAAATATAGAAAGGATATTAATTGATGTGATGCTTGGGAGATGACTCATGATGCTTTAATTCAAAGCCGAGTCACTCAACCAACAAATATTTAAGAGAAAGGAGCTCAACAAGTGAGCTCAGATGGACCAATTTACTCACTGGTGAAATGATGAGATCATAGAACTTGGGGAGTCAACACATCTGATAAGGTGAGTCCACCAAGGCTCACCCGAATGTAGAAGAGCTCGGCAATCGGGAATGAAATGACAGTGTTACCTCAATGCATTGATGTTGTGTTTGGGTTTACTCAAATGGAATATCAACTTGGAGTGAGTTGTGTTGGTTGATGAGACGGTGCAAAGGAGCTCGGTGGTGGAATGTGAGGGTACAAGCTCATTGCCTAACTCAATGAGCTAGCTTAGCGATCCAACCACCGAGTTGGGCTATTTTTTGGCTTATTCTTATGGACCCCTCATCTTCAATGCAAACTATATTTTCATGGGGCCCCACCATAATGCAATTAAATTAATATTTTTATTGATATATTTTAATAATAATATTTATTATTATTATTGAAATATTTTATTTGAATATTTCTTTAATTAATTGAGAATATTAAGTCAACGGGCAATTAATGACACATGATGGAAGCTTCTCAAGAGGTTTAACCAACTTTGTATCAAATGAACCATCATGTACCTTCAATTTATGAAGGAATTTATTACTTTTCCTCTTCTCTTTCCAAGAATTCTTCTATAAATTTAAGTTAGAAGCTCATTCCAATGGGGTTGGACAAGTTAAACAGTTAGACATTTTCCACATCTTTTTAAGAATCCTCTCTCTTCTGCAAGCGTTTTGGTTATGGATTAGGGAACTTTCAAGCCTCTCTTCTAGGAATGTAGTGGAAACTATTACCTCTTCCTAATGTAATGATGCATTGTGAATGTTATTGGAGTAATAAAAATTCTAGTTTTGTGACTAATCTTAGTCCTTTCATCCTTATATACTTCTTTGTGACTTTCTCATGATTGCAAGTACACTATAAAAGTTTAAGTTTCTATTGTAGGTTCTTGGAGTTCTGTGTTTATCAAGTGTTGGAGTATCACACGTAGTTAAGTTTTGGTGCTTCTGAACCCTTCTCAAGTTCATCCTTCTTCACTAGAATAAAAAGATATTGTTCTGTATGTTTGAGTTTAACAAAGGGAACACATACTTCCTAGTCCGTTGTATTATGTTACCCTCTCTAAGTCGCAATAGGTGAAGTTTTCTTGTGTTGCACAACACCCTCTTCAAATCAACCCTTCCTAAATTTAGCAACACCATTTATTTGGTGAATTGCCACCCCTAGTATAGGTTCATTTCTTGCAAATATATTTCCCTAAAAACCATGAAAATGTTAGCATAGGTCTAGATAACTATTTTATTTGTACTATGAGTAGAACAACACTTAGTCTAGGAAGAGGAAGCCAAACTTGAGAGGTGATCCCATGTTTCCCAATCACACCAAACATCCTATTCACATTCTGGCCATTCAGAGGGTGCAATGATTTGGTGATAACAATTTTTGGCATTCCTGGTGGGACAAAGAGTTGGTAATTCTCTTCTCACTTGCAAAAATCAAAGTACCTTGCGACTTTATATCTATAGATTTCAAGTACCGATACATTAACTTATGTGAAGAATTCAGACAAGAGCTTCTTCAAAGAAATGAAATTATCAGCATATCAAACTATCCATGTATCCTCCAAGGAGAAAGACAAGAGGCATCTACACATCAACCATTTTAGCATCACCTCGTAGGGGTCATTTGAGTCCTCCTTACGGAAGGTTTCCTCCACCAAGGAATAATCAAACTTTCATTTCTATGGCGAGAAACAAAGTTTTTCCTCCTTTTAATGCAAGCAATCCTCTTCTGTTGGCTCAACATGACCCTATACTCATTAAGACACTCAAGATTTTACCTTTCTACACAGGGGAAACTCACGTTTCTCTAGTGGCACATATTCTTGATGTATCCATCATTTTTGTAGTACATAATATCATGGAGTAAAACATTGCAGTTAGACTTTTTGCTACCTATTTCAAGGGAAAATCACTTCAATGGTTTCAATGGTTAAGTGTTGGTACTATAACCACTTGGAATGAGTTAGGAGAAAATCTATGTAAATAGTTTGAAGACAAGCGTGATCACCTCTCACTTTTGGAACAACTCACTATAGTAAATAGAGATCCCCAATAATACATGAGTGATTTCATCTTCCGATTCCATATGAATTGGAATAGGATTTCGGCACTCATAAATCCTTCTCCAAATAATGCATTTTTGTACTATTTGCAAGCCTTGAATAATGATGTAGCAGTTATGATCCAGTCCATGTTAGGGACTACATTATATAATGCCTACATAATTGCAATAGTAGTGGGGAATTCCTTAATATAGGCTGGAAAGGTAGCTCCATGAACACAACCACCATTGTTTCCAAACCTTACGAAAAATCATCTTACCATTCTTCCTATTTCCAACATCCTCCAAGAAACCAACTCATTCTACCCTTGCCTCTTCAAATGACCTAGTTGAATTTAAGTCATTGCTGCAGACTTAAGAAAATGAGCTCGTTACACTCAAGAGGAAAATTTTCAATATAATCATCCATACTAGCCAAAAAATCAGTAGTATTAGGCTAACCATCCTCCTTTTCAATGGAAAAATCAGCCTCAAAATCAAACTGTAAGTCAAGATGTAAATTTCGGGCCTTTGAACTTTCAAAACCCTCTTTCTATTATCTCATCTAGATCCATAGTATCTATTCAGAATAATTTAGTTTAAGAATATGAATGGTGTTATCCTTGTTGTTAACCCCATAATCAAAATATTTTCCCTAATGGAGTTCTTAGCTAGGGACATTATGTTTCAAATCGTAATCTACCCCTCCTAGAGTCAACAAAAAAATCAACTATGCAAGAAATAAAAGATCAACCACAAGCACCTGAGGAAACCACTTTTCTAAATTAGAAAGAAAAAGATTTTTACGGGTTGAATACAAATTCCTCATCAGTGTCAGAAAACACTCGTTCCAAAAAGAGAGCGTTTTAATCTCAAACTTCCAAAGCTAATCAAACATCCACTTCACAACCTCATCCAAAAGTGGTGGTTGATAAAGATGCGTGAAAGAAACTGCCAAAAATAATTGCTAGACAAGATACAAGGAAATAACATTCTTCAGGCATCACAGTACCCAAAAAGCACTTTCCAAAGGAGGATCCCAATTCCCAAAGAAATGTTATAAAAGTAGGAGCTATACCCTTCAGTATTATAGAACAAATGAATAAAACCAACATGAGTGTTACTATGTGATATAAACTCTCAATTCCTTCTCAAAGAAACTTGTTGTGAGAGGATTTGAACAGTTTTGGTACAACCGATGGATCATTGGGTCCTAGAACAACAACCGTGACAATTTTATGTCAACAAGAAGGGAAAATTATTCCTAAGGAAAAAAAACTACCATCATTTTATATTTCCCTTATCATTGGTGATCATTTGGTACATAATTGCATGATCAATTATGGATCCATTAGCTCGGTCGCACCCAAAAAATTACAGATGTACTATGCATACAATATGCACCAATTACAAGGGGAGTTGTTCAGTTGGATGGCACATCCATTCAGACTGTTAGAGTTATCAAAGGAATTCAACTTACTATCCATGTATTCCCAATTTTTTCATTCACCCAAGACATATCAATCATTGATCTCCCTCCTCTCTTTTTCATCTACCTATAATGAGATTTCACTGTGAAGATGGGTGGTTATCTATCAGATGATTAGTCACATTTGATTCTTACAACTCGATATAGAACCAAAGTAACTATAAGGGAGGAACCAATGTGACATAATCATATAGAACCCTACATTACTTAGTCCTATAAATGGGAATTCTACCATCGGTGATCCAAAATAAGAATATGTTGATCAAGAACCGACCACTCTTGTTGAAAAAGTCTCTGATACTGTGATGGATGAAGTAAGTAGACATCACCAGTACAATCCCTATGTTGATGTGTTAGTAGAGGAAGAAGTTAGTTTGTTTATATTGGAAGATACAAGATTTGGTACATTCTGCATTCACAAAGAAGGTATGATCATACCACAACTTGTCAAAACAAAAAAAGATTTTGAAGGACTATGGAAATTATTCTTCAACGGCGAAAGGAGTAAGAATGGATCTAGTGCTGGCGTCATGATAATTTCTCAAGAGGGAAATAACTACTTTTCATCTTTCTAGTTGTAATTTAGTTGCACTAACAATGTTGATGAACACGAGGCCCTTGTGCAGGGAATCCAGCTAGCTTAAAAGAAAGTGAATCAAATCCTTGAATATTTTAGGTGAAAGTGAGTTCGTTGTTCATCAAGTGATAGCATGTAGTCAATCCAAAAATTATCTTTTACTATCATACAAGAACCAATTTTGGGATTTGATTGAATATTTTGAATCTTTTGGGATCCACGCGGTTCCTAGAAATCAAAATCAAGATGTTGATAAGCTTGCTACAATTGGCTTGCAATACGACATACCTGTTGATATCATGAAATAAAGGAGTAAATATTTTAAAAGTGTGGTTTGACCTATAGTTCGTAATAATGTGAGTAGTTGACAAGTGTTTTGATAGCGATAAAAAATTATCCTTTTCCTATAAGAAGAGGAAAAAGTTTGCTGCCAAAAATCAAGATAAGCTATAAGAATCATATGGTGATTAAATCATACAATTAAAAATAAATAATCTACTGAAAGGTTTAGTTACTCTAGAATCCATTTTCAATTTAGATGATCAAGCCAAAAATACAAAGCTCTAACATGGTGGTCAAAGAAGAATATTTTGAGGAAGTCAAGGAAACAAATGAAAATTTTTTAAGATCGGAAAAGTGTGTACCCCAAAAGAGAAATAAGATTTCATCAAAATTCATCAAGATTATCATGACATTTTCGTATGGAGCTAAAAATACCTATGTGGTTTTCATCTAGATATAGCAAAACATACCATCAAAATGGATCATAATGTTAAGCCAGTTCTTTGAAAACATAGGCCAATTAATTCCAAAACTGAGCCATGAATGAGAAAGGAGCTAACCAAACTCATTGAGGTCTGTAAAATTTTTCTTATCAAGCATTTGTCTTGGTTAGCCAATCTATTCCTCGTAAGGAAGAAGAATGGAGAAATTCAGTTGTGTGTGGACTTCAGGGATTTTGAACCATGTGTCATTGAAAGGCCATCATCCTCTTCCATCAATGGAACAAATCCTGTACACGGTGGCAGGTGCTCAAATAGTTTCTTTCCTCGATGCATATTTAGGTTACAATCAAATTCAGGTTCAAGAATATGATCAATTCAAAACAAATTTCACTACCAAGTGGGGCACGTATGCTTATAACAAAATGCCATTCAGATTTTCCAATACCTGGGCTACTTTCCAAAGATCCATGGACATGTCATTCAAGGGGCTAATCAACAATATCATTTTTGTTAACTTTAATGATATAGATATATATTCTAAGTATGCATAAGACCA
Organism: Taxus chinensis; assembly: GCA_019776745.2. NCBI lineage: Eukaryota > Viridiplantae > Streptophyta > Pinopsida > Cupressales > Taxaceae > Taxus > Taxus chinensis. The sequence goes on from CM034148.1 coordinate 806,872,920, forward strand.
CATCGTACATCTAAGGAAGGTTTTCCAAAGGTGTAGAGAATTTAGGGCTTCACTCAACCCTAAGAAATGTATTTTTACAGTGCATGAAGGAAAATTATTAGGGCATGTGGTTTCAGGGGAAGGAATTTCTATCGATCTAGCTAGGATCCATTCAATTATGTCCTTATCCCTCCCAAGTCACCGGAAGGGTCTCCAAAGTATTCTAGGAACCACTGACAAGCCATGCTAAAGAAAAAAAATTCATAGCATTGGCTAACGACTGACAACCATTCTAAAGAAAAAAATTCCATTCTCATGGATGAAGGAAGGAAGTGAGATATTCAAAGCCATCAAAACAACCATTTCTCAAGCTCCCATGTTAGTGAACCGTATTTTTGATATATATTTTATTTTTTATGCTTTTGTAGGTCAAAAATAGCATTTCAGGGATCTTCACCCATAAAAATAATGATCTGATGGATAAACCAATTACTTTCTTTAGTCAATCCCTCAAAGACTATGAGCTCAAATATTCATTCATTGAAAAACAAGTCTTTGCAGTTATTAAATCTTGAAAGAAATTTAAGCCTATGTTATCCAACAAAAAAATTCATCTGATGGTGTCCCATCCATGTGTCAAGGAATTTTTTATGAACAAAGAGATGAATGAAAAGAGTGTTAGATGGATCATGAAGGTCATAGAATATGATGTGTGTATTAAATTTACCAAACTTGTCAGAGGAAAAAGGTTTACGTCAATAACTTGCTACAGACATGGAATCAAAAGGTGATGAGGATGCGATGCTCCTAAACATTGATGAAGGTGATGATCATGTTGACTGGTTATCCAAAATGAAGAATTTCCTTTTCTCAGGAGTATATCCTATGAACATGGATAAAAAATCAAAGATGAACTTTCCATCTTAATTATATTCCATATGTTATGGTAGATAATGGTCTCTTTCGAAAGGATTTGAATGGTGTTCTTCTTCTATGTGTGGGACCAGAATAGGTAAGTAATATATTATAAGAATATCATAATGGCCTATCATGAGTACAGTATTCTACATGAACAAATGCTACCAAGATCATGTGAGTCAGTTACTATTGGTCAAATTTGTTAAAAGATGTCCATCTCTGGGTAAATAAGTGTAAGGAATGTGCCCTTTTTACTGGAAAATAGAATTTGGCAGCTTGTCCACTGCATCTACTTCAAGTGGATCAAACCTTCATTCAATGGGGGTTAGATTTCATCGAAATGAGTAATCCTCCATTCAGTGACAGAAATAAATGGGTCCTTACTGCAACAGACTATTTTATTCAATGGTTAAAGGTAGTAGCATTGAAGGAGAGAAATGAGAAGGTAATTTTTTATTTCTTAGAATGTATAATGACAAGGTTTGGCAATTCCATTTACAGTCATTTCATACAACACAATGTATTTTCTTGGTATTAAGTTGAGTGAATGAGATGTTAAGAATGGAGTCTACCTCAAGACTTTTTCCAATTACTATCCGCAAGGAAATAGATTGGATGAGTCTAGCAACAAGAACCTCACAAAGATTATCAAACACACACTAGATACTAACAGGAGGACTTAGCATACACTACTTAAGACTTCCTTACGAGAAGATGTAATCACATCTAAAAGGGCCATCGAGAATTCTCCTTTCATGCTTTTATATGGAAAAGAAGAAAAAATTCCACTCTACTTGGAGTTACCTTCTTTGGAGTTAGCTCATTTACTTGAGGTTATGGAGACCAATCCTTTGATAGTGAGGTTTGCTAAAATCATGGAGTTATAAGAAGTATGAAACAAGGTTATGAATAATTTGTAGAAACAACAATCTCAGGTTAAGAAATCTTTTGAAAAAAAGGCATCTAAGAGGAATTTTCAAGAGGGAGATTTAGTTCTTAAATGGGATGAAGATAGAGCCAAACCAGGAAAGCACACCGAGTTTGACACTCTCTGTAGTGGTCTATACATCATCACGAGTTGCAAAGAAGTCAATTATTTCATCTATCCAAGATCAATCGGAGAAGAAACTATCCATTCATGTGAATGGGATACATCTCAAATATTTCTTTTAAGATCATTCCACCCCTTGTATAGTTTAGTTAGGTTTTTTCCTCCAAGTGCTTATGCATATTGTTGTGTGTTGTTGTTCTTTTGTATTTCCTTTTTGTTGTGTTTTTTGTGTTGTTCTTGCTCATTGTATCATTCGTTGGAAATTTTTCAAGGAGAAGGAAGGTTCAAATTTTTCATAAGAGTTTTATAATGTTGCTTCAGTCAAAATTCCACAATATTCCATAGATGCCAAGTATTCATTAGGTGTAGTATACTTCATCCTTAGCATTCCAGGGAGATACAAGATTGGAAATGCTCAAGAAGACTTCGGGATGCGTCATATCATCTTCAAATTATCTTCAAAATTCCAAAATTGACTCCATGCCCAATGGATGACTTAATACTACTAGAATCATTCTTAGTAGGAAATCACCCTTAAGAGGTCACCAAAAATGTTATCCAATTTGGCACACATGACAAGATTGGACAACGGGGTCCTATTACGATCAAATTATGACATTGGTCCGAGGGAAACATGTTCGATCATCACAGAGATAACACAATTAAAAATAATTAATAATTTTCATACATGAGATCGCCTAGCATTAAATGAGGTCAAATTGAGCTCAACTCAGTGACAACTTGGTTTTAGCTTGGTTGAGAACTCGTTCATTTTTTATTGGATCTCAACGTAACGGGTCAACCAAGTCCAACATTAAAAAGAGTCGGTCGAGTCAAGAAAATATGAAAAAAGTTTCCAAAAATGGGAAGATTTTACAAAATAGGCCAAGGACCATCGAGAAAAATTTTGGCTTGCTGAGTAGCTCGGTGAGCTACCCGGTGAGCTAGCTACGTTGGGAAGGCTTTAAGTCACTAAGGAGAGCTTCCTAAGTCTTGGAGTTGAGACATAGCTTGGTCTAGATCTTGGTCACCGAGTCTGCGGGTTCTGAGGGTTGAATTGCCAAGAATCTAGATTTTTGTGATGAATAGGCCATGCCATGATGGTGAGATAATCCTTGGGTTCTAGGACTCAATATTTTCACTATACGGGGATCGTGAGGAACATTTTCATGTGGAATTTGATTGATGGAAAAGAAAGACAAGGGTTCCACATTGGGGGAAAATTAGGAAAAAAAATTTCAGGTGGGATTCTAAGTTAGCTAACCTTTTGCTCAATATAAGTAACCTTCCAATGGTGAAGAAAAAATATAGGAGTCCTTATCGGCTAGTGTGAGTTTCAAGAATACATGGTGAGTCATCCTTATGACACAAGATGAAGTTTGACTCATGAAAATGTCTAGGCACGTCTATAGGTAACACCGAGTCATCGGGTGTTAGTTCCAAGTAAGGTGGGTGGAATTTTATGTAGAAAACATAAATCCTTTTTTGGTGGGTCAAGAGTGGTTGGGATGATACCGGTTTAGTTGTAAGAGATCCATTGTAGAAGCTTTGGCATTCATGAAAAATGTGGAGCCTCAATGTAGTAATTTGCAGGTGGGGGCAGAAGTACTCAGTGGTGAGGTTACAATCAAAGGTCATAGAGGGATGTTGAGTTTCATCATTTACGTGTGGAGATCAACAAATATGGCTCGAGGGTACCGAGCTCATAAGTGAGGTTAGGAAATGACATCACAAGTGTGAATGTAACTTTACCAAGTTTGGTGTTGGGATCACATCGTTAGGGAACATTCGAATGTAAATGAGGAATTGAGCTCTTTAAGAGTTATAGGAGCTTGGAAATTGTGTCAGTTCTGATGATTAGCTCGAATATCAAGATTCATAAAGATGACGGTCAAATTCAATAAGATCAGCTCTAATATAATACAAAAATCTCAAACTTGGAAAGATTTGAAATAAGTTGAAAGGATCAAGTTTCTTTATGAGCACCAATGATATGAGACCGAGGTGCTTAGCTGGAGGATCTTAAGACTAAGCTCAGTTTGGCATTGGTTTTTAGAGATGAGCTCGATTATCTAAAGGTGAGTTGCTAGATGATTTAATGGGGATCAGTGTTAAACTCTTCTCAGTGAGCTAGCAATAAGTAGATGAGTTGTTGTGAGCAAAAAGACAATATACCTCAGTCAAGCTCTAAAGAAAGCTCAGCGAGTTGATAGATCAACTCATCTATCGGGCTAGGTTTAGAGCTCACAGTGCTAGACCAAGAAGTAAAAGTTCCGAGCTATGGGGAAAAGGATCCTAATAATTCCACATGTTTGTGGAACATTGGAGATTATGAGCCAATTTTCCAAGTTGATACATGGGTAGAATGGGAGCTCGGTTATAATGGAAGAACTTTGGGCTTGTAGAACTGAGTAGCGAGTTGTCACATATGAAGCTAGGGAGGTTGTCTCAAATTTGAAATGTTGAACTCATTCTAGACCATCATAGTATCACGAACACAACAGAAGCTAATGGATCTCGATAGCCTCAGGTGATTCAAGGTTCGGTCAAGCAATACATAGCTCAATAAGATAATAGAGGAGTTTGAATGATGATGTCCAACGAAGACTCAAGTTGAATAAATCAATCTCGATATCGAATTGCATGAATTGTGAGCTTGGGATTGGGAATTACATTTCAGGATATGCACGAAAGAGTCATGGACGAAGATGCTAAGGAATGGCTCATTTTAGCAAGCCCAATGATGGATGAATTTCTCAAGAAGGATGAAGTGGGCTCATGCTAGGAGTATGTGTAACATTCCCATTTTAAGACTTTAGAAACAAGGGAATTTTTTTTTGCATAATTTTCTCTATTCTAGATTAACATAATTTAGAACACACATTCATATTCAATCAATTTCATAACAGAATACCATATGTAGTTGTAAATGAATCAATGGAACACCGATCTCTCATTTCATGACTCGGTATCATACTGATCTCTCATGTTAACTTTATCATGTGTATACCTTGTATACCGAGTTATTTTACCCTTTTAGAGGTATCAAGTGTTCTATTTAAGAGACCTATCTAAGCATTTGTTACCGATATTCATCTGAAATCATGCTTCTTAAAATAGGTGACTTAGGACAACGCAACCAGTAGATTTTGATACTTTGGCCAAATATTTTAAACATACTATTCATATTTATATTCCTAGATGGAATATTTTTCAAATGGAATACGTCCTGCACCCTACTTGATCTGTTATCTAGAATGGTCTTCACTTAATTTTGTTAATACACTTGTTCAAGGTTTAAACCCTAGCCAAGGTTAGCAACATGGCCTAGTGTGGAGGACTTCTTATGGTGACTAAGATTATTTAGACATACTCAAATGACTTACATTGATTGGGCATGTTTAGTTATCCTAAGTCAATAGGAGTTGACCTCGACACTAGGTCATGTCGCTATCTCTACCTAGGGAAGAGTTGTGATCAAGTCAAAATTTATGTTAGTCTAGATGAATAAACTCGAAAGGGTGTTGAAATAGGGTCAATGTAATTTAGTATCCTCATGAAGACCCAAGTATTCCCAAAGGTACTACACTACAATTTGCATGTGTCAACATCCGTTTGAGGTTTCCTCATCTAGATAAACATACCTTAGATAGAAGGTTAATGACTTATTAATTACGCCATTAAGGATTAATTGCAGTAACCCTACCAAGAAACTAGGTTCATTGTACATTAGGGTTCCAAGCTAAAACTACAATTAGAAGTAGGCATGTAGATACATCTACTCCCTAGTCATTTCATAATTTTTGTTTTTATACCATTCAATTATGATTTATGTTTTACATAACAGATCCAGCACACATTAAAGAGATATTTTTTTACTTACTTACCCAAGCCTTAAATTACTTAAGTTATGAGTAAGTTATTTTTATATTAGACTTCAATGGAATGAATTCTAATCCCATTTATTTTCCTTTCCTTCATTCCTATTCTGGTTAATGAATTCTTCCAGAGGAAGCACACCTTGCACTATCCAAGGATAACATTCGAATTCATTCCCAAAATGTCTTAAGACAAGTCTATGATTTATTACATGGTAGTTGTCTTCCCTTTTTCCTTATAAAGGGTTGATGTTCATTTAATACCTTAGAGTACATTGTAAAATAACATCAAGTTTAATCTTCTTTCAAACATTTGAATTAAACATAGTCATAGTGTTATAGTTGGATAACAATGCAATAATGTCAACTTATTAAGTTTCATTTTCATTAGAGAGTGTAGCACATCTAGCACCCCTGATCTCTATTTAATCTATTCCAAATCACAAGAGTATGTTTCTGACAAAAAATTAGAGTCAATACTTAACATTTCCATTCACATAATTCCCAAAAAGGTTTTACATTGAATACAAGAAAATTCACAAATATTTCATTCATCAAGAGGATTCATACATTTACAAGTCCAAACACTTTAGACATTCCTAATGTCAAACAACAGTAACAAGATAAATTTCAAGTACAAATTTTTTCTTCCATCAAATACATTTCATTAATGACCATATTTCATCATAAATAGATCTAGTCTCTTTGATAAACAATGTAACCTCCTATAAATATTTTCTCCTTTCATCACTTATGAATTCCATCTGTTAAATTGCTAGCACGGTTTAGTTCATTGAGTTACTTACAAGCTTAGCACAACTCAAAAAAGAGTACAAACAATTTCAACTTCATCTCAGAATCATGCAAAAGGATTAAATCATAACCAGGAAAATAAAATCAAGAAGAATGAAACCCAGATCACACTTTCCTCATACAAGTGGAGTCAAAAAGGCATTTACATAAAGTAACACCAAAAACCACATGCAGAGATGATCTAATCAACCATGCAAAAACCAGATTGTTCCCAAGAAGAGGAGAGTTCTTTTAGTGAATCATTTAAGTAAAATCAAAACAACTTAATGGGTAGAGCCTATCATGCTTGATAGATATTCTCCTTCACTGATTCGTAGAAGATCTCCAAGTAGAACTTAAATAGCTTTTCCTCTCCACAAAACATCAACAAAATTTTCAACACTTCCCCTTTCTTCTTATATTTTTCATGATGTCCATTAATAGCTCTATGCTATGAAAGAAATAACAATCATGCAAGAATCGAATTGGAGGTTTGAAGAACTGAACAACATCATGTAGAGCCCAAGCTCGAAAATACAAAAAATCAAAACAACTAAACCCCTCATGCATCTTCCTAGGTAGTTTTTGCCAAATTCAAAAACATTAAATTCAATGTATCATCAGTTCCCTCTTATTTCCACACCACTACCATATCCATATTTGGTGATGACTTAATTTAAATTTTTCATGCAAACAAACTCAGTGGAGGTGCCAACTCAGCCTTCCCTAAATTTTCTCATGCCCAAGCCAAAGTTGGCAGCACCAAAGGATAAGACTGCCTTAACTCACAATTAAATGTCTAGAAAACAATGCCACCAAACAGCCCAATTTCCATGTCATCCCTTAGACCCCTTTAGGTTAGTCATTCCCATAATTAGGTCAACATTAATTTAGGAAATCAACATAGGTCCATAGGTAGGTCTTTACTTAAATTCTTAACATTATAATTGAAAAAAGATCATAGAGACATAGGTTAGACTTAGCTTTATGCTATAGTTACTAACATTAAAACATGATTATAATAGGTTCCCAATCAAAGAAAACATTGCATGATAAAAAAATAAGAGCCAGCCATGACATAAAAATTCCATATATAGCAGGATCTGAAGACTTCATCCTTTCTCTAATATAGTAAGAATCCAGAGATCACCTGATCATCTGAATTGGTCATTATGACCACAAAGTTAAGAATTAAAAGCATACCTTGGATCAGTGGAATTGATCCAAGGTAATGTTGTTCTGAAAGAAGAATTTATGAAAACAAACAAAAAATTTCTCAATTCAAGAAGCAAATTAATTCTCCATAAGGAGGTGGATTACTCTATTAAATACAAGGAAAAACACAACAGAATGTACCTTCTCAATAGATGAATTATTTTCTACTAAAAACATGATTTCCAAAGTCATTAGAGTACACCATCTTTAAACAAAATCACCTATCAACATTTTTACCTTCTAAATTAGAAATTGGATTGGGCTTATGAAAGGGAACTCACTCCAGATCAGGAGTACCTAGGAGCAATCAAGATGGATTGATGGGTTGAGTCAGGGAAATCTCGAACTCAAAAATGAATAGATTGATACGTATATCTCAGTGGGCTCATGAGAAGAATTTGAGAGGCTGAACTATGTCAGCAAATGGTGAGCTATTGGCTAATCCGTTATTATGATGATGAGTACATAGTGAGGGAGCTTGGCATCATGAAATGAGATAGGCAGAGAGTGAGTTACTCGATGAAGTGAAGACCATCTAGTAGATTCGATGTGATGAAATTTACAAGCAACTTGAACATGGTGGTGACTGACTCGATGTTGTATTGGTGAGTTATAGAAATGGGTGTGTGTTGTTTAGATGAACTCGGTGCTCGGTAGAATAAAAAAAGGAGCTCGATTGACGTGATGGTTGGGAGATGACTCTAGATGGTCTAAGTCGACGCTGAGCCACTCAGCCAAAAAATATTTAAGAGCAAGGAGCTCGATGAGAAAGCTTAGATGAACCGAGTTAATCACATGGTGAAATGATGAGCTCACAGAACTCAGGGGCTTGACACATCCAACAAGGTGAGTTCACCAACGCTCACCCAAACATAGAAGAGCTCGCCAATTAGGAATGAAATGACAGTGTTGCCTCAATGCATTGATGTTGTGTTTGGGTTTACTCAAATGGAATAACTCGGAGTGAGTTGTGTTGGTTGATGTGGTGGTGCAAAGGAGCCCGATGGTGGAATGCAAGGGTACGAGCTCATTGCCTAACTTAGTGAGTTGGCTTAGCCAACCAACCACCGAGTTGAGCTATATTTTGGCTTATTCTTATGGACCCCCCCTCTTCAATGCAAACTGTATTTTTAGGGGGGGGCACCATAATGTAATTAAATTAATATTTTTATTTAAATATTTTAATAATAATATTTATTATTATTATTATTGAAATATTTTATTTGAATATCGCTTTAATTAATTGAGAATATTAAGTTAACGGGCCATTAATGACACATCATGAAAGCTTCTCAAGAGGTTCAACCAACTTTGTAATAAATGAACCATCATGTACCTTTAATTTAGGAAGGAATTTATTACTTTTCCTCTTCTCTTTTAGATAGTTCTTCTATAAATGTAAGTCATAAGCTCATTCCAACGGGGTTGGACAAGTTAAACAATTATACATTTTCCACATTTTTTAAAGAATCCTCTCTCTTCTGCAAGATTTTTGGTTATTGATTGGGGAACTTTCAAGCCTCTCTTTCAGAAATGTAATGGAAACTATTACCTCTTCCTAATGTAATGATGCATTGTGAATGTTATTGAAGTAATAAAAGATCTATTTTTGTGACTAATCTTGGTCCTTTCATCCTTCTATACTTCTTTGTGCCTTTCTCATGCTTGTAGGTACACTGTGTAAGTTCAAGTTTTTATTACAGGTTCTTAGAGTTCTATTCTTATCAAGTGTTGGAGTATCGCATGTAGTTAAATTTTTTTTCTTGTTCACCCTTCTGAAGTTCATCCTTCTTCACTAGAATACAAAAATATAATTTTTTCTGATTGATTTTAACAAAGGGAATGCATACTTCCTAGTCCTTTGTATTTTGTTACCCTCTCTAAGTTGTAGTAGGTGAAGTTGTCTTGTGGTGCACAACACCCTCTTCAAATTAACCCTTCCTAAATCTAGAAACACCTTTTATTTGGTGAATTACCACCCCTTGTATAGGTTCATTTCTTGCAAATATCTTTCCCTAAAACCCATGAAAATGTTAGCATAGGTCTAGATAACTATTTTATTTGCACTACGAGTAGAACAACACATAGTCTAGGAAGAGGATGCCAATATTTTCCAAAGGTTCGCCTCAAGCCCAAGTACCAAAACCTGAGAGGTGACCCCATGTTTCCCAATCGCACCGAATGTCCTATTCACATTCTGGCCATTTGGAGGGTGCAGTTATTTGGCGATAACACTACCTTCTTTTGGTCATCTTAATTTATTTTCTTTCATCATTCTTGACCTCTTGCACCTACATGCCCAGTCATCTTTTGTTATTTTGCATTATTTTAGCCTTGATTGGGGCTCCCATACCAGTATTGTCGTTCCCATAGGTGCTTTGGTCTCACTTGGGGCTCCCAAGCCAGTACTCTGGTGCCCATGGGTGCCTTGGTCCCACCTGCAGTGCCCTGATCCTTTTCCCACTTTCCCACAACTTTTTTGGAACTTTTGCAACCTTTGATTTTTCTTTTGGTCAACCTCTTTAGGGTTAATTACAAAATTAGATCAAAAGAACCTTATAAATATAAATTTATGAGACCATAATGAAGGACTAAACACTAGTCACTACTATCATCTACCTAGGGTTGCATTCATCTAAGGCATTTGGATATCACTTACATACATTTAGCTCCATCACAAAGACAAGGATAGTTAATATGCATCACACAAGTATAGGGGGGATTCTATTATATTCTATCCTCCATTCTACTACATTTTTACATCTAGTTATTTCTTGCTACACCACAAAGTTCAACTGGCACAAGAGCACATAGGGAACATGATGCACACATACTATAACTATATTTGGGTCCAAAATTTAGTGCAACACTCAGTTAATAAGCCCATTATTGTGGTAGCTGAGGTCAGTCTGACCCATTCATTTTTATTCTTAGTGTTTTAGGATTTTGATACTTCTTCTGGTCTTTTTCAATTATTTTATACATCTTGGATTATTAATGACACCTAGTGCAGTGCAGCGAGTTTGATACAACACACAGTGAGGGTTTCAGACTACCTGCCGAACCTATAAAACTCAATTCTGGATCTTTTTCATGGACCAAAGTGGCCATTCTATAGAAAAAATAACCCATATGTGCCCCAGTCCCTCTCCAGGCACTCTAGTCCAACTAGATAGCTCAAATCCATCCTTTTTAGTTCCTCTATCATTCCTACTTCTAGATTATTATTTTTATTTTGCGACACAATCCTACGATCTCCTCAAATCAACCAAGTCATTTTTATACTTATCTTACATATTAGGGTTTCTACTTTCATTAGACTAGTTGTTTGGGTCATTTTACATAGTCATTTACTACATTTATTTATTGTATTTAAATGGCATTCTAGATTAGATCAACTAAATGCCTATTCCCAATTTTAGTTAATCATTTCGGTGAACCTGAATTGATCATTCACGCTTTTAGGTTCTTCCTTCATTACTTCTCAACCTAAGGTTTGGTCATCAAGATCATCTTAATCAATGATTATTGGCTTGTAAATCCTTATTTATTACATAGAGTCCAAAATTTTCTTGCTACTACTCACATTCGTGCTAACATGCATCTAGACTCAGTTTATCAAGAATTTTTGAATGCATTCTCTTCACGCATCGTATTCAAGTCTAACCTTGTTGTTTATGTTCATACTTTTGATAATGACTTGTCTCTACATATCATATGTTGTATTCATAATGTAGGTGTTAAGAGCACTTTGATTGATAATGGATTTGAATTTAACTTGTGTCCTATGTCATTCCTTGAAGCTTTATTTCTTTCCACTCATGACGTTAGTCCATGTAGTATTTTATTGTGTGTTTATGATGGTTTTTATCAGTCACATTACATTGCCTATCACTATTGGTCAAAATAATGTCCACACTATCTTTTTCATTTTTGATTTCCCAATCTCCTACAACTGTCTACTTGGTAGGCCTTGGCTATGTGTCATACAAGTTGTCACCTCTACTATACATAATTGTGTAAAATTATTACATGAAATCATTGAGTACATAATTTTTCATGACCACAATCCATTAAAGTATTGCGACCAAGCTCCTAATACTAGTCTTCCTATTTTATGCACAGATATTACAGACAAGCCCCAACCTATTAAAGAAACTCCTCACTTACTATCACTTAGTAATACCATTTGTGTGATATATTTAGTCTCTTCTATGCCACCCTCTACTACTACTATTATGATTCCTTATCAGGGGTTTGTCCAGTCTATGGACGTCACTCTATCACCTACACCTTCACGTATACCACTTACATTAGCATTCCCACCATTCACTTGCACACTCTTCATAAATGAGCCATATTGGGAACATATTACTTTTGATCTTACATGAAACAACACAATATGTAAACATGAGAGTTTATCCTACCTCAGTTTCACTTTTGAGGATATGTCTCCTCCTCCTCATGATCCTCATCTATACTATGGCTTTGTCATTATTATTGTTGCTTTATGGTTTGTAAGTCTTTCATCTTACGGTCTAATCTGTCACATACTCCTCTCTCTTCCCCACTCACATTAATGAAATCATGGCTTGATTATATAGGTGGCACTTTAGATATGATCATACAAACATTTCATTTCCTATGCCTTTAAGGCGTGTCTTCATCTGCAATAGTTCTTTCCTAGGATACACACAAAAATCTCACTCATTAGTATGCACATGGTTTGTCTACTTCCTCCATTCACCAATGAGGAGTGTGTTTATGGGCATGTATTTCTTGTGCCATCATGGTTTCATTTTTTTGATCAAACTAGAAAACTAGTACTTATCAGGTAATCTAATGCTTATCCATATGATTTTTGACCTTGAAAACTGATTGATATCTTAGATGACATTACATGATTCCTTCATTTTCTACACTTGGGGGGCATAAACATCTTGTTACATTCCCCCCTATCACATTAGCATTTCACACAAACTCTCATCTTTGCATTATCATTCATTCATATCCTTGTATAGTACTACACCATGCTTCTTAACATTCATGCATACCTCAATCTAATCTTGCATAGTCATACATACATTATAGCGTCAATCATTACCCGATTACACACACTCTTTGTGATTCAGTTCACACTTGAATGTTGAGGGGCTTTACTACACATGAAAAATAACACAAACACGCATCATGTTTTCACACATTCTACATTTAGTCCCCTATTATTTTCAATATTTTGCCATATCTATACATCATACATCATATTATTCTTCATCATACTCATCTAGCATTTGCATCCTACATACTATATGCTTTTGCACACTACACTTATTTCATTCAATACTATAAAACTACATACACATCACATGGTTGTTTTATCATATTCATTACCTATACTACATCATCTTTCTATGCACTACACTCACTACCCTATGATGCCACTTTAGTTCCTTGGTCCATACTCAACTACTGAGAGTTTTACAAATCAAATGGACCTTACAATTCATCACAACATTTATCATTCTAAACTTTCATCATCCAACATTTCTAGGATAATGACACCATGCTATAAGCTAAATCATCACATTACTCTATCATCTTGTAGTGGTATATGATTTTAGGCTACATCACCACTCTCTATTATTCACCTTGTGGTGGTAGACACTTTAGGCTAAAATCACAAACGCATTATTCATCTTGCAGTGATACATGCTCTAGAGCTAAAATCATCACTCATAATTTCCATTTAATCATGATATACACTTACGATATAATTTTTCCATGCACATCTCTTCTATATGTAAACATATTCATTATCACTACACATACATACTCATCATAGCACACTATATCAAATTACAAACACACTATTCAGCCATTTTCTCCGATAAAATCATTCTCATTTACGATTTCATTCCCTTACTGTTGAGGGGGAAAAATCAAATGAAACCTTATTGCATACATTTCCATTCACTTGATATCATGTGGCCTCCTACAATCCATTCTTGCATTCCATTCCCTCTGCAAACACACTACATACTAATGGTTTTTTTTGTACTCTTCCTTACTTTTTGCTTGTTCGTGGACACTTTTATTACAGATGCTAGTTTTGATTACATGTATTTTCATTTATCTATACCATCCACACATACAAGTTTCATGTATCATTCTATTTGTGATCGCAAATATAGGTATCTTACATGGAAACACAGATGCTCGCCTTCTACCCCTTCTTACATTGGTCCACTGGGGGCATCCACATTTTAATCTCTTCTAGATGATATTTGTTTTTCATTTTCATACTTAGCACTTTACATTACTTGGTTTATACACAATTTTTGATATAATAGTTTATTGTTTATCTGATGAGACCAAAAATATGGTCCTCATTATATCACCAAAATAACATTCTTATTCTCTCTCCTCAAAATAAAAGCTTTCAAGTGAATTTTAGATGTAGTTTTTAATAACAGATATCATATTTTAAGGTAGAATATAGGATTTTATCTTATCATCTCTTTAGAAAATCTATTTGCAATCTAATTGTTGTTATTTCTTGATATTTCCTTCTAAATTTGGAATGCAAATAGTGTGTAGAAAAATAGGTCATAAAATAAACTATACTCCAAGTTTCATAGATTTGCATCTACGGAAATTTCTTCACGCAGCTATGGAAAATTCTTCACATAGCTACGGAAAATGCCCAGCTACGGAAAATTCCCAGCTAGTGAAAGTAATTTTTGGTTTTGTGTTCCAAAAATAATGTAAAGGAGCACTGAAACTATTCAGCCTACTCTTTGCTTCCCTGTCATCAAACCAAGAATATAGATCCAAAAACATGTGGCAATCCAAAAGTCATGAATGCATGGTGGAATTTCCAAGAAGAAATTCAAAAGTCATGGGACCTTAGCACTACCCATTTTTTATCTCCATGTTTTCAAGGATGAGAAAAAATGGTGGAATAGTATTAGGAAATGTTGAATAAGTTACTCTCTCACTTTGTGTTTCCTAGATTAAAGGGATGAGTCTGTAGAAAATGTCCCTCCATGATAAGTGGGGTTGTTGTAGTCAAGTTTGTTTTTTAGTAATTTATTGCTTTGAAATAAATTCTTCCCAAGAACATAGGTAGTTAGTTTCTTGGAGTGGTGGACCAAGTAAAACTAGGAGTAATGTCTATAAATACCACTTCCATATATTTGGAAAAGGGGGGCATATTTTTGTAAATTAGTTTTTGAATCAATACAAGTGTAGTTTTTAAAAAGTTTAATTGTAGTTTTCTCCAAAATCCAAAGGGAAGAGAAATGGCCAAAAAGCTGCTCTTCCCCCAAGGAGGAGGATTTTTTTCTGTTATTTTCTTAGCATAGTTTTATTTTACCTACATATTTTATTTTCACTAGTTTTAGTTTGTGTGTTTTTCTCTTTCATGCATGTTTTTAATTTTCTGTATGTTTTTTCTTAGGAAACAAGTATTGTTTGAATAAAGATTTTTCCTTTCTCCTTTTGCATACAGCTTTAGGACACCGCCTTGGTTATAATGACACCCAACTTGTTCTATGAGTTGGTTAAATGACTGGTAATACAATTACCCGTCATTATCCAAATAAAATCTATTAGTTATCTAGATAAACTTATATTTTTTCAATCCTGACTCTAATGTTTTCACATTTTTAGGTTGCACGCACTCAAATCTTGATCCCTTAGGCATGATTTTACTTGGTTGTAGTACCTTAGCATGCCCTTGATTCCTTCTTACATCTATTCTGCATTAAGTTATCTCCTTCCATTTCCCCTTTATGCCTTTCCTCCTCCCACACCTTTCTTTCTAGCATATCCTGTTTGCACACAACCCTCTGTAGAATTTTCCTTCCAAAAATGGTTTAAGTCCCCTGGCATTTCCTCTTACGCACTTGCATACAATAAGCTCCCTCCGCAACACCCCCTTTTTCTTTCTTCTATTGTGTGGTCTTTTTCTCATTTGAATACTCATGCCCTCCTTCCCCATACTTATCCCTTGCAATTATTTCTCCTATTGTTTCCTATGCACGAAACCTCTACATGCACCTTCCCTCTGTTTTCCCTTTCCACATGTCTACCTTTTTTTCTTCTACATCTAAACACGCCCTTCTTCTACACTAGTCCCACTAGGGCCAACATCATTTCTGTCAGACTTGAGTGTGCTATACTCAAACCTATCAAAAAAGTGCCAATAGGATAATGAATCTAGAAAAAGCAAAACCGGTGCATGACACTTGGCATAAAAAGGACAAAAATAAAATGAACAGTTTGGCCAAAAATCCTTCAGTCAATCAAACACACCTCACATGTCAGATCAGATATGAACATCTTCTGACATCTGTATCTTTCTTCTACATAGCCTCGATCAAAAGTGCGCCTAGAATTTTTCAGAGAGCTACTGACATTAGCTATATGTTTGGGGACTATTCAAATTTCAAAATGTAGGTGGGATTTGGTAGGTGGAAAAAGAGGGAAAATGCCTCTTAGCTCATTAATGCACACAATCCAATCAATCTTAAACCATCAAAATTTTCATCATATCTTGCCTCCTTCCTTCTTCTACACACCATATACACATGGGGAATCACATATGATAAACCTTGTAGGTGGATTTTGCCTGAATTTATCACTAGCTTATTGGTGGTTGAAGATTTGAATCTGAGTTTCCCTATCTTTTATCCTTCTCTTCTCTCCTCCTTCTTCTATAAATAGTAGAGTTTTTGCTTTGTAAAAATGTAATCCCTCTCTTTTTATAATGGACCACCATGCCAAAAATGGTGTCTGACTTTCCCACATGTTTCAAAACCTTGACATGGTCCTCTGCAATGTATTTCTTGCCTCCTACCATTGATGTAAATGACTGTGGCATCCTTTAAGCAATAAAAAATCATGTTTTTTGTGGAAAATATTATCTTCCCTTCGCTCATTTTTCATTGCATCTTGCTTCTCTATTTTTTTTATTTTTTGGGCATGTTTGTGCATATACTTTCTTACAGCAACCTATGTTCATGTGTTTGCGTGCGTAGGAAAGGTTAAGCCCACATGTTAATGTGTGGGCATGCATCATCTTCCCTCTTCTCCAGTGGCCTTCTCTGTTTTCCTTCACGAATCATGGAGAGAGAT
The DNA here is from genome assembly GCA_019776745.2 of Taxus chinensis. NCBI lineage: Eukaryota > Viridiplantae > Streptophyta > Pinopsida > Cupressales > Taxaceae > Taxus > Taxus chinensis. Next base: position 806,889,891 of record CM034148.1, read on the forward strand.
CAATTCTTTTCCCTGGTGTTTATCACCTTCCTTAGCTTAGGATTTTTTCCCTTCCTGCACATCCTTCTATCCCTTTGTCCCTTGGCATGTTTTAGTCTAGGATTTTTCTTTTAGGCATTAGGAGTAGCTCAGTAGCGTTAGAGGTAAGTAGAGGAACCGGGCCCTTCTCCAGAGATCTTTTCCAAAGCACCAAGGTCCCCATAACTTGGAAAACAGTTTCTATTGTGGTGTCAAAACAAACTCAGGTTTTTTCTAGATTCAAGATGTGGGTGGAAGTTTTGATGACCAAAAAAACTTATCTTTCTAAACATGCTAATAGATGCTTCATGTGAAGAATTTTGTTATACAGGGATATTTTGCTTCCATACTTTTTTTTGTTACATTTTCTTGTTTTTTTTAATTATCCTGTGGGGTCATGTTCCTATGTTTTTGGTGTGCACACATGTTTTTTGTTTTGTATGCGGCCATGATGGGCCTTGCATGTCTTACAAACATCATGAGTGATGTCCCCATGTTTTACAACCCAACTTTGTGAGACTTGTTTTTCTTACGTGTTTTACATTTACTAATTGTGTTTTCATATAGTTTTACACTATTTTATGCTTAACACATTATTTTTCTACATGCATGATTTTTTTTGTACTAAACACTTGTAATTTTTTATAGTCCTCTTTTTTTTGTGTGTCTTGGTTTTCTACCAAGTGTATTCATTTCGCCATGTAGGGAATATTTTCTGAGTACATGTGGCCAGTCCTCTTTTGGGGGCACATTATCTTATCAGGGATGGTCACATGTACCCCCAAGAGGTGGGACATCATTTGGCATTTTTTACATTCTACACAAACACCTTTACACCGGTTCAGTTTCAGTGTAATTTCCACCCTTAGCATTAGGGGTTATATACAACGAGTGTGTTTAGAAAAGTCTATAAACCCTATACAAAGTAGATTTTATAGGACATGTTTTTCCTTAGCATTTGAGGGAGTAGTTAACGCTTGGAGGTTACAATATAATTCCTTCTAATAATTCTTCTACTGTTGGTGTCAGATCACCCAAAAAAAAACCAAATAGTACAAATATCTCTTCATAAACATTTAGGGAATTAGTTACAAGAAGGAGAATAATGTAGCTTTATCCCTACACTTCTTTGGTCAAGGTGGAGTGAGATTGCCTACAAAAATTACAGTATAAGATATCCTTCTACATTCTTTTTATCAACATGGACCAGGTGCACATGTTCCATTTAAACTTTTTCATTTTTCGTATTTTACATTCACATGCTTTTTACATTCATTTACACGCATCTTTTACATTGCATTTTTACACATACATACATATGCATTTGACTACTTGGTCATTTTTTCCTTGTAGGTCCAGCCATATAGGAAAAACAAACAATTAAATAGGGGCAATAAAAAACAACAACATCATCAATAACAATACTTCACAGCAGCACACACTATATTAATCATGCAAGTACATTGCACACATCAACATCTACAAATGTGTTTTTGCCCTAAGTTCACTATCATAACTTTTTTTACGCTTTTCCATCATTGTTTTTTCATTCCATGCTTTGTCTAGTCCTTCGACACATTTTCTATTACATTTTTATGGACATCAAGTATGCATCTCTATCTACTTTTATGTTATCAAGATTTCCCTCTCACCAACATAAAGTGGGTGAAAATGTAGTCAAAAAATCATGCACTTTAGACATTATTTAGTCACAGTCTCATAATACTATTTAGAAGGATTTTGAGTGAAGAAATTATAAACTAACCCTCATCTTTTGGCCATATTACTTTATTTTATTTTTCAATTCCCGACCTCTTGCACCCACATGCCCAGTCATATTTTGTCATTTCACATTATTTTCAACTCAGATGGGGTGCCTAGGCCAATACTAGGGCACCCATGGGTTCCTTGGTCCCACCCAAGGTGCCCTGATCCTTTTTCCCACTTTCATACCACTTTCTAGGAATCTTCTTACCATAATGAGGGACCAAGAACTAGTCAATACTATCATCCACCTAGGGTTGCAATCATTTAAGGCATTTGGAGATCACTTGCATACATTTAGCTCCATCACAAGGATAAGGTTGGTTAATCTGCATCACACAAGAATAGTGAGAGGGATTATATTATATTCCATATGTCATTTTACTACATTTTTACATCTAGTTATTGTTCACTACTTCACAAAGTGCGACTGACACAAGAGCACCTAGGGAACATGATGTGCACGAACGCGCGCATACACACACACACACACACACACACACACACCTGAACTAGATTTGGGTCCGAAATGTAGTGCATCACTTACTTAGTAAGACCACTATTGTGGTAGCTAAGGTCATTCCAACCCATTCATTAAGATTATTCTATTTTTAGGGTTTTGATACTTCTTCTAGTATTTTACAAGTCTTATATAGATCTTGGATTATTAGCAACATCTGGCGCAGTGCATCGAATATGATGTCACACATAGTAAGGGTTTTGGAATACCTGTTGAACCGGTGAAACTTAGTTCCAAATATTTTACATAGACTAGGGTTCCCATTCTATAGACTAGAGTGCCCACAGGTGCCCCAGTCCATCTCCAAGTGCTCCAGTCTAGCTAGATAGCTCAATTCCATCCTTTTTATGACCTCTACATAGTCGTTCCTACTTCTGAATTATTTTATTTACTTTGTGACATAATCTCATGAGCTTCTCAAATCTGTTAAGTCATTTCCATACTTCTCTTACATATTAGGGCTTCTACTTTCATTAGATTAGTTTATTGGGTCATTTTACATAGTCATTTGCTACATTTATTTATTGTATTACATGTCGCTCTAGATTGGATTAACGACACACCTATTCTGAATTTTAATTAATCAAAACTGAAGAAGGAAAATTGGGCATTGAACATGTTGTCACTTACCTAGAAAAAATGTGCAATTTTTTTGGTCAAGTGACCCCTTTGTCAAAATTATTTACCTTTGTGGAGTCCTGAAGGGTAGAAATGATCAAAGAAGTTAGTCATTTCAAAGTTTTTGTTCAAGATTATTTTTTTTATCACGGTAATTTCAGGTGTTCGAGGAACAAGTGGAAGATTTTCCTCTAGGTCTCTAGTTCTTTGCATCCTTAGTTTACCCATGATACTCTCATTCTACCTTATGGGGAGTTTTCAATGTCTAAAGGAACTAATCTTCAGAGTCCTTTAGTTTCCTAATCTGTTTTTATTGCAGCATTATTGGAGGTTTTGAGAAGTCGATTCCCTTTATTCCCTTAGTCCTTATGTTATCTGAAAGCCCGCTTTACTCGCACTGATCGTGATCCTTTAGATTACAAAGAATTTGGACATTTAAGGAACTTGTGACTCTTGTTCCACCTGGGCCTTTGTTCCCCACATTCTTTTGTTCTCCGCACTAGTTACCAATCTGCAAAACCTTTGTCGTAACTTCACATTGGGTTTCTTTGTATTACGGAGATGTAGATATTTCATGACCCCATGGTTCTTGTTCCTTTGAACTGTTTGTTCCCCGTAATCTTGATTTATCTGCATACCCTTTGGTTTGTTTGTGTAATGGAGTTTTTAGATGTTTGAGGTACCCCTACTCTTATTCCTTTTAGCATCATGTTCCCCAAAAACTCACATTTACTGCACTTGAATTTTTTTTATGTATTATTGACATCTTGGAATTTTGAGTCCTTCATGCCATGTGTTACCTCAAGCCTTCATTTCCCCCGCATCTCCATCATATCTACAGTATTAAGGATAAAATGAGTAAAATTATTCCACTAACCTTTCCATTCCCCACAATACACGATGAACCCTCAAATTGATCATTTTTTCCAAGTCATATGTTGAATGGAAAAGATATAAAATGGGTGAAGGTAATTCATTTTTACCATTCCAAATCATGAATTTCAAATATGTACTGTGCTTTTGTTATCGTGCCTTCAAGTACATTTTTAGCCATAACTTGCTAATTTTTTGTTCATTTTCAAAAATTTGAAATTGCATTGGGATCCTGAGAAGAATGCCATTCTTCGTACAACTAAGGTGAGTGATTCTAGAGTGTCTTGTGTTTATTTAGTGTCAAATTGAAATTTTTTTTTCCATGCCATTTTGTTCTTCCTAAAATCCATTGTTAAAACCCATTTTTATGAGTCGAACTCCTCATCTTTCCACAATGAAATTCGAATATGGGGGTTACGAACACATATCTTCCTTGGAAACCTTTATGCCTAATAATGGGGACTGTGATATTAGACACATTAACCTAGCTAATTTTTGGGCCCGTATCCCTAAAGACACTCCTACTCCTATGTCCCAATATATCAAAGACAATGGAATTGATAATGTTGTTGGTTTTCCTATCTCTATTCAATATACATACATTGTATTAGCTTTTTCCTCTTGTTTTGATCCTAACACTAGAGAAATTAGAGATCCCTAAGGCCAAGTGATTGCTAAATTATATGCCAACTGTATAAATTTTTCCCTAAGAATTCCCATGATTAAAGATTCCAACACTCTAAATAAGGCCTAAGCTCAACACCTCTTTGAGAAAGATAAAGAAAGGCATAAGAAAATGATAGCCAAATCATGGTTTGAGTCTCAAAAGAGGGGAGCCTCCAAAATTCCCAAATTATTATATAAATCATATTTCAAAGAAGAGTTATTTGACATGATCACTCTATTAGATAGGTTAATGGGCCTCCCTTACACTAATGAATTTCAGTTCTAGATGTGTGTTTATATCAATATCATATATGAGGGAAAACAAATCTTAAATTAGGGAGAGATAATTAGTGAAAATATCAGTGAACAAATGGTCAACGTGAAACAAATAAAGAAATTCTACATGAATTCTTACCTCATGTACACAATTACATGCTACAGGGTATGGGTAGGATTATCTCCTTAAGAAGATAAGAATAATGGACCAGTCTTTGAGTATTACCCATAGCTCATCTTTGAAAATATTAAACACCATTTTAGAAAGGGTGAACGATGTTTTTAACTATGTACATAGTAAGGCTATTAGAGGGGAACACAACTGAAAGAGTGTTTACAGAGGAAAAACAATTGAGCTCAACATATGGTAGCCTCTTCATCCAATTTAGAATATTTTCTTGCATTAGGTTATCGGGATTTGAGGGTGCACCTAACAAGATACCTATGTACTATAATGACAAATTGGTTCTTGTGAAAGTGTGTAGGCAATTGGACATGTTACACAGAATATGTAGAGACAAAAAAATCAATAGCATCCAATTCCCTATCTCTCTAGGGAATTATACCTGCAGGACTACCTTGGATGCTCAAAAGGTGGAAATGATAATTACTGACTTCAAATTCCACTCATTTTATAAAATATATTATTGATATAAAGGGTTTTATCTCTAATCATTTGAGAATGTCTTTTTATAATGCGCCTACTCTTGAAGATTATTGGGAAGATTGCTCAAATGAATATGAGGTAAGTGTTATCCATTTTTACCCCTAGAAAAAAAGGAAAACCTAGAAGAAATTCGACCCAGGTAGTTGATAGAGTTTTAGGGAAGAATCTGGAGTTTCAGGTAAATTTCCATATTTTGGAGCATGTATAAGTAATTTTGGGAAGTTTGGGATCATTTGGTGCTATTTTTCCTCTTCTAGGTTTCAAAAGGCTCAGCACTAAGTCAAATATGGAGAAAATTTGAGAAAATGGTGAAATTTTTCTTTTTAGAGGCTTCATTCCATTTTATCCTAACTCCCTTATACAAGAAAATTCTACAGAGTTAGTGAAAATTTTGAAAAAAATGGAAAAAGGTGAAAAATGAGCCTTTTTAGTGTATTGCGGATCTGGATGCTATGGGTAGAATAGGTATAGATGGAACTGAGGTTCTAGGAACTCATTTGGGGGCCCGCAATGAAAAGGGCCCTTTGTTATGTAGAAAGGACGAATCTTTGGGGCCCAAATGGAACATGTTCCAATGGGGACGTGAGTTCCCCAAAAACTCAACTTTACCATAATGGTTGCGGATTTTATTATGCAGATGGGAGGGATTTCTGGGGAAAAAATTGTTCCTCACAAGATAATTAGGCCTACAAAACATTCAAGCTTTATTGTGTGGAAAACTTGGGAGGTCAGGCTTGAGGCGACAAGCGGGATCTCAGTAATGCGCCAGCACATAGGTTAGTGGGAATGCAGTGTGAAGTGAGGAGATGCGGCCAAAGTCAATGTGATGAGAACACACTAAACCGAGGAGGAGTAGTGTGGAAGGATTAAGTCCACAGGGAATTGGTAGATGCATGGATTATGTTGCCCATGGGAACAAGTTCCCTATGGGACCATTTGATCCAAAATGAACGGGGGTGTTAGTGCAATGTGGAGAGCTTAGGGATTTCTGGTCCTAGGAGAACATGCAACCCCATTCCACCTTGATCTGATTTCTTTCTTCTATTCCTGAGCCAAAATAAAAATGGAGAGTTAGGGGTGAGTGACCACTGAGTCAGCAGGGCAAAATACATGTGTAAAATGGGGTCTAATTGAGTTGGTGAGTTATGTGTGGCTAAGAGAGTTAGTGGTTCTATGTCACCAGTGAGACATGGCCCACCAAGTTAGTGAGGAGCCATCACATAGATCAGGATGAGTTCACTCAATGCATAGAGATAAGCATGTATGATTAGGTTGATTCAGCCAACAAGGAGTTCACGGATCAATGCAATGCACGTAGAGCTAGCTGGTGAGCTGGCTAGGATGTTAAACCAAGTCAACAAAGTAACTCCTTAGGCCATTTTAACTAAAAAATAATCTTATGGGATTCTCCAAATTTTAATTCTCTCTCTCTAGAACATTTTAAATATTAGAAATTTCATTAAATTAGGAGAAAGGTAAAATGATTATTTCCAGCTACCAATTTAATGCCCAGTCCCATAAAATAGTGGACAAGCCAAGGAGTGACTTGCACTCAAATTTCCATAACATCTTCATTTTTCATGAAATTGGAACAAATTGGATTCATTGGAATCATGATTCCATCCTCTACACTCAGAAATCATGAAATCATAGCTTTGGTAAGGTTTGTTAGGTGAAAATGTAGAAAACGATCCCATTTCCAAATGCTGACTTCCAGGTGGTTTGTAAATGCATTAAATAGGGCATGGGAAGCTATTTTATTTTGCAACAAGCTACAGGATAGAAAGGAATGGGTTTTTAAGTTAATCCATCATTATTTGTATCCCATTAATGTAATTTACTGGTGGGTGAAAGGGGAATTTTGGGACACTCTCTCTCTTTCTCTTTCTCACCTTCCTCTATATAATGTAATCCTTCTCATTTGAGAAGGGGGGTATTCTAAGACATGTGGAAACTCTTGGAAAAACCATTTCTCAATTCCATTAAGTTGTAAGCCTTCTCATGGGCATGTAGAATGTATTTTTTCCTCTATTTTTAGATGTAATGGATTGTGTAACTACTTAGAGTAATAAAATTTGTGTTTGTGGTATTATCTCAACCCTTGCATCTTCTTTCCTCTCTATTATTATTTTTCTATTTTATACATGTTTCCTTCATTTGCATGCTATTGTTGTTGTGTTTCATGGATATTTGATGGTGAATGGAAACTTGGCTTTTGTCAAAATTGTTCTAGCCTGTCCAAACTTCATTTCCCTTCTCTATTATCCCTCAGCAGGATATTCTAACCTCTTTTCTTGGTGCTATCACCTCTGTAGTGTAGTATTTCCCTTCTTTCATTCTCTCTCTGTCTCTCCCCTTGGTCCCTTAGAAATCATAGGATAGGATTAGATAGGATTTTTTATTGCATTAAGAGTATTTTAGTGTAAGGATTGGGTAGAGTAACCATCTTTCTCTTGATTTTCATCTCAATTTTGCAAGTCCCACAACTTGAGATATGGTCCCATATTTCCCAATTACAAAGGTAGCTCATGCACGCACACATGAAAAATCAGGGGATGTTGTAATTTGGTGATAACAATTATGGCACGCCCAATGGGATAGGATTGAGGATCTTTACATCTTAATTTCAACAAGTTGGTGTGTTCTTGTTGGAATCTTAGCCTTTAGAGGCACATTCTAAGCATATCTAGCGAATCCAGTTATCTACAAAACCCATTTTCTAAGTTGCAGACCTTTCTTTCCACCCATTTCCATTCATTTTTTTCCATACCTTTAATTTTCCTTCCATCCATGAAGTTTTACAATTATGACTTCATTCCCATCATAGAATTCAAACTTACAGTAGAAAATCCAATTCAATACACCTCCAAACTTGAAAAATTATTCTCCAAGATGCTTTAACACACATCAACAGTGTTATAATCAAAATCAATAGTATACATTTGACCATACACCAAACTATGGATCAATTCAAAGGCAAGGATATGCAAATTTTGGTGGCCATATTACACCTAAAGAAACTGATTTACAGAGAAAAGTTCATAGAATAGAATAAAATATGGTGCAAACCAGGGCTACATTTCAATTGAAAGCATTCAGGATTGGTTTTAGGGCCCCTTGTCCATGGTTGTACCCTATGCTAAGACACTAGAACCCTCAACATAAGCTTGATTTCATGGTCCAGATGCTACCATAACTTGCAAAGTGGATTAAGGAGATAAATACTTATGAACCTAGTGCCAGGAAACCTTGTCAATGGGTAATTCCTACACCACCACCTCATAGTCTTCCCTTTTTTCTTCTCAAATCTACATCATATCAACTTGAGTTTCAATTTCCTAGCTTCTTACATGTTTCCCCTATTGTGGATTCCACTTCTTCACCTTCTTTCCTTCCATCCCTCCTTCTATCTTCTACCTTTTTATATTCTAAAATCCCTTCCCCTCCATGGGAAAAAGGTATTGCACCTCTTCCACCACCTCAAATAGTGAAATAATTAGTTGAATCCCAAACTAGCCTTCCTCTTGTAGTCCCAAACCCATTTTGGGAAGAAAAAAATAGAAAATCAGTCAATGAGGGAATAAAATTGAGGATCTTAGGATAGAATAATCAATACAAAATTTGAGGAATTGGGCTGTTAGGTTCAACATCACTCAAATACCATTGATGACTAAGCCCTCTAGAGGGGTTGATATCTAAGAACAAGTGGTGAAGACTGATTTTTTAGCAGTAGTAGAGTGAGAACAAGGAGATGATGATCAACAATCCACTTGTTATGAGTGTAGCATTCATGTTGGCCCTATCTCTTTATAAATATTTTATCCATCATAGGCTACAGAATCACTAAGAGAAGAAAATTCATCTCCACACCCATAAGAGGAGGATCATGTGAAAACAAAGGAATAAAAGATCCCAAATATATAAGATGTTTTAGTGGAATGTGGTGACCCTCATTGTCCCACATGTTTGGTGCTTGTTTCATTGTTGGGAGGTTGCATTGATCCACCAAAACCATCATCATCAGCTGCAACCATTTAGGAAGAGCTTCATGATATGGAGGAAAACAACACAAATTCAGATATCTTGAGTGATAAGCAGGTCATGGAGAAAATTTCAATCCCTTCTTCCACTTCATCCTTCTAAATATCTAATTTTTTGGATGAGTTAAAGCTATCAAATTTCAAGTTTGAGGATGAGGAGAACCATGGTGAAAAAGTTACAAATCTAGAAGCTTCCATGGAAGAAGCGGAATCCTTGGCACACTTGGAGAATGAGGAGGTTGTTTTTTTATCAAATTTGGGGGAGTGAATTGATGAAGAGGGAGCCATATAAATCACTAATTTTTCTTTCCCACCATCTATTTCCCAACACCAAGATCCTCATGACATGGAAGAGAATGTTCAAGTAAATATTGTTGCCCAAAATAGTCCCTTTGAATTAGTTTTTGAGGAGTTTGATCTTCCTAATTTCATGTTGGATGAGGAAAAGGAAGACAACAAGGATGAAAACCATTCCATATCAGTCATCAAGGTATAGAATCAGTTATTTGCAGATGAGCAACAAGTTCCAGATCAACTTACAAATAGTCACCTTTTTGAGGAAATTTTACAAGTTGACTTCATTCTTGGGGTTGAGATTTAGAGAAATGGAAAAAATTCATGTATTAGACCTTGCCCAATAAAGTATATAACTTCATTAGAGAAAGAATCAAAGTTGACACCATTTATTTTACTTCCAAACATGAGGATGAGATACAAAGCACCAAATTTCAACGCAAAATCCTCCAAGATCCAAACACAAAGAAGCTTGAGGAGGTAATTTCTCTATTTGTTGTTGATACTTTGGAAATGTTGATGATTATCCTCGCAGATGAACCATCAGAGTCATAGGAAACCTTAGGTTAGTGGGACGTGCACCCTAAGGTGACCTCCATATTTTAAAGAAGATGGCTCTTCTCTTCTTTTTGAGATGAGGGTCAGAGAAAATGAAACAAACCATAAAACTTAATGGGAGAAATGCACCAAAAAGTGAAGAAGCTACCTCAGAATGTAACTTCCTGAAATAGGGAAAAGGGTAGATGAGATGCACCACAAGACAAATAAGATTCACATAGAACACTAATTCAAACTATTTAAGCATAGCTTCTAAAGATAGTTAGAACATTATAAACATGCACATTATACCCACGTTGAAATAAAGGCTATCAGGGACAACACAAATATCTAAAGGATGGAAAAAATGCACCACATGACATATTATGTTACTTCAAAAAATGTGCACAATATTACAATAGATAAGAGGTAAGAGTACTATTACAAATCTTAGAAAGAAGGCTAGAGCTCCAGGCCCCTACCTTTTATGGAAGAGGAACTGAGAAAGAGAATAAAAATTGACTAACTCCTGATTTTTCTTTTGAAAACCTTCCATTACAATATATAGGAGGAGAAGAAGGTAAGAGGATTTTTTTGAACAATTTTCCAACCACTTTTTTAGTATGATAAATGGTGTGAAGTGAAAGAAATAGATTATTTGAGATCTTTCTCAAACTTCCCCATTATTCGTTATTTCTAAAGAGTGATAGCCATACCCATTTAATACATCCTTAACTATTTTGTGACTGACTATTTTGAAGTGGACTTGCCTTTTGAGGAACATCCTTTCAGCGCTTTATTACATATTTGGATCTTTTAATCACTTATGCATAGGGTCCTGGGCTCATGATTCAAGCGGTGCCTATTTTTGTCATTTTATTAAAATTACATTTTGAATGCAAGTGAACAAATTGAGTATTCACAAGTTCACACCCTTTGCACGGGACTATGCATTAACTTTATTTATTGAAAAGACAAACCGAATGACCTTTTTCCTTTGATATTTTGAAAATATGTTGAGCATTTATAACTTTGAGATAGGCTTCATAATTTCCCATACGTGGTATCTTGCTTGTCGCCAATATTTTACAACTTGTCCCAGTCTTAGAGTCCATTTGTAGTGGGATCCACATGGAGGCCAAGCACTTCTCTAGGGTTTCTACTTTCTTTGTAGCTTTTGGAAGTACGTTGGGATGATAGTTAGCATTTTCCGTGATCTTGTCGCTTTGCTTTGAGTAAGTAATGAACATGCCGCATATTAATGTGAAGACTTATTCCTTAGATGGGTCACTTAAAGTTGACTCCACGTGTAAGTCTTGCGAGGTTTTGAGGCTTCCTCTCTTTTTTTCTTTCTAGAACTTGCACCTGCTTAACACTCAGTGTTGTCTGTGAGTCTTCTTCTTTCTTTTGATTTGGCTTGTCCCCTACTGGGATTTGAATCTACAGGAACCTTAGAGCTTACTTATAGGAATCTTCTTGTTATCTAATTTTAGTGGGAAACAAAATTTAGATAACAGATTTGTGACTCAAGGGGACCATTATCTTATTAAATGGAAAGAACCCACAATCTTTTGCTATTCATTAGGCCTGATACTTTGTTATGAGATGATTTGAACCTTGGTTCAAAATATATAAAGGGTTTTCAAGCCTCTATAGCCAATAGTTGATCCTTTCACCTTCCTACTTTCATAAGGAAAACTCTGCAACTCATTTTATGAGAGTAGAAAATTTAAGAATCCGCAAAGTCGCCCCCTTGACTTATTTTAGTTGCTCTACATTTTTTTGAGTGAAGTTTACAACTATTACAAGAAATTACAAATTCCCTTGCTATGAACATTGGAGAGTCTGGTGCATCTATGGATTAATATGGACACAAGCTATATCTAAAAGAGACAAATCATACATGCCTCAAATGAGTCATGCAAAGTGTGCACAAGAACTTATTCTTCTGAAAGTAATCTTCTCCTACTCCTACACTAACCAGACTTGGGAGAAGCTAAACAAAACCTAAAACATGCAGGAAAAAATAGCTTCCCTTATAAAGTGTGGCCATGTAATTAATTCAGCAATAGATATGGCCTATAATAAGAGTTAAAAATTACCTTTCACCCTTCCACCCACAGTATCAACAAATAAGATAAATACCTCCTCAAGATGCTTATCTTTTTGTTGGAGGAATCGTAGCAGACACATGGGGATTTTAAGATCATCCTCATGCTCTAAAGTGAGCATGACTAGTGTTGGATTTTCCATTGGCTCTGGTGTGGCCAAAATATTGATGGGGCAGGACTCGATCTGTTGTGTTTTCCTGTTACCTTTAAATTCATCTTTTGGGATGACGCTCTTTTGTAGATCTCCTTGAATGGCATTATCCTTATCTTCTTTCCCCTCCCCCTTTTTAGCAGCTTCACCAGAAAATACAGGCTCTTTGATTGAAAGAAAAAATCTTTCAATGATAATTCTTTCTAGAGCCCCTAAATTTTATCCAGAGGAACTGTCATGAGTAGTAGGTTGTTTTTGTTGCGGGGTTGATGAAGTAGTAAATTTTGTTATTTTTATGGTCTCTTCTTCATCGAGGCATTCCCCCAAATATGATAAGCAATCAAGATTATTATCTTCATGCTATGACAAGGTCTCCCCCTCTTGCATGATATTTTTTGAGTCTACAAATTCTCCATCATGTGTAGCTTCATCTTTCAATATGAAGCCCGTTGGTCCAAACTCTTCTAGAAACTCTGATCTGTGGAGAGGATGAATGGGGAAGGGATCCATAGTGTTTTGAGAACCTATCTCATGATTTGGACCCCTTAAATTTCTCTCACTTCCCACCATGTGTTCCTCTTCTTTTGTATTTGGAGTTATTTCTTGTTGGTATGGGGGGTATAGCTGCTTGAAGAAAAGGGGGGTGGGGTGGATGAATTAGAGATGGAGAAGGGAACTTGGGATTTAGAGTGATATGATATGATGAAACCTAGGGTGGAATGGTAGGTAAATCAAGAATTTTTTATTGACCTACCCATCAACAAGGTTTCCCCGTACTTTGCCCACATATTTCAATACCTTCAATCAACTGCATAAGTGGAGGAAGTTTTTATTCTAATAAGCAAAGCTTCTCATGTGAGGTACAGTGTCTAGGAACAGGTCTGACACATGAACAAGGTGCCCTGCATCCTATTCTAAAATCCTCCATTTGTGCTATAGCCCAATATTAAACCATGGATACCTTTATTTGTGTTATATTCTCTAGTAGACTAACATCCTCCATTTGGCCATCGTCACCAAATGCGTACCCGTGTCTTTGATTGGTTTCATAGCCAAACTGATCTTGGCCTTACTCATCTGGGTCGCCATAGTCACTTTGAAACTAGTTATGCTACCAGTTTGGAGAATGCATGGACCTCATTAGATATTGTAGAAAATGTGAACTCCATTGTGGCAATGAAGTCATGAGTGCATGACTTTATATGACAGAGGGGAGGGGAGGACGTGGAAATAAATATGAATGGAGATGGATGAAAGGAAGAATGACTTATTTAGATAATGGATTTCTCGGACCAAAAAGTGTCACCATGTGTGATTTGCATGTGCATCCAAAGGCTAAATATCACCAAGAACATACCAACATGATGAAATGCAATGGTAATATACTTAAACTATCCCACCCGAAGTGCAGGAAAATTGTGGTTGATTATCCTTGCTAATGAATCATTAAAGTTGTAGGAAACCTTAGGTTAGTGGGACATGCACCCTAAGGTGACTGATGAGTGTATTATTTGGCTCATTTATATCATTCCTATGATTATTAAATTTCCACGTAGATATAATTTCCTAATGCATGGGGATGCTTTGTATAGTTATGTCATAGTGAGTTTGATGCATTTTCCTTGCTTTTGTTCATGAAAACTACTTACTGTATAAACTTCCTACTACCTATCTTTGTGAGGAAAATGTGATGATGTGTGAAGGGTAATGATGAACATTTTTTGCTGATGTAATTATGAAGTCTAAGTTTGGAGCTAGAATACAAAAGTAGAAGACCTTTTCCACCAATTGACATATCAGTATGGGACTTGTTTCTAATTGTCCCATAGGAATTTATGAGTTTTAGTTAAAATTGATTAGTGGAAGATATTAGTGCTACCTATTATGGAAAATTTTATAACTGTTTGTGTATATATTAAGACACCTTCTTAAGAACATGGTTTGTTGTTAATTTCTGGAGATACTTTGTAATATATCGTCTGTGGTATTTAGAACTTTCAACTTCATATGTTGTCTACGATATGGAACTTATTTAAATTAATAAAATTAAATGTCATTTTGGAGATCTAAAGTTGTCGGTCATTCCTTTGTCTCAAGGGAGAGCAAGGGCCCACTCAACCGAGGAGATAAGAGGTTTTTTAATGTTCACATATGCATACGTTTTTCTAATAAGTCTTACTATAATCCTTGTTTCAATATATTTCATGTAATATTTGGTTGAATGTATTTTTTTTCCTTACCAACACTTTTATCTGAAATATGTTTTTTCTTTTATGCAAAGTCTAATTAACATGCAATCTTACTTTTACTAAGTTCTAGCTTCAATTGTGCAATTGTAATTCCATTTTTTTGAGTACTGTGTGTGTGTATTTCAATTTCAATTAGAAGTGTATCTTTTAGACTTCCTTTCATGGCAGTAGATGAATTCCATATATTTACATTAGGTTTCCATAGATTAGTAACCAACTTAAAATATCTCACAACACCCCCAACAGAAAATCCCAACAGGAACTGGTTACATAAATCTCCATTGCATAGAGCCTAAGACACAACCCTGGTTTATAATGACACTAAAAAGAGATCATGTTATTTAAATGATTGGAGAACACAACAACCCATCATTTTTGGCACCATTTCTGGGGACACCATAAACACACTATGTCGTTTCACTTCACATGCTATGGGTGTTAATGGAGTTCATAGATGCAACCAATAGATGTCTTAGACCTTGTTTCAATAACCACCTTTGATGCATAGGCCATGAGAAAATCAAGGGAGATTTACATCACACAACATTCAACAAATCTCTCTAGACAGTTTACACGTAGAAAACACTGTGAGTGACAATACCTCCAATACAACACCTAGAATCATTTCTGAGCATTTTGTATCCTCTAGCCAACACTCAACAATGGGGGACCATGGGAATAATGGAGACCACCCCTTGGTTTGGACCTTTACTTACCCCATTGTCTTGGATGAGGATGAGGATTCACCCATGAAAAATATCTCACCATCGAACCACCCTATCTTTTGAGGCATGTATATGGAAGACCCTGATTAGTTCTTGTTTGAATTCAAAGTTTTGTACCAGACATATGATTACATAATGGACAATCAGAAACTCAAACTTTTTCCTTCCACCTTAAAATAATCTGCTATGAGATGGTTCATGGGGTTTTCCTCTAACTCCATTAATTTTTGGAAAGCCATGGAAACATCCTTTTTGGATAAATATCAAGACTACTGTAGGGGAAGGGATAGGAAATAAGAGTTCTTCTAGATATGGAAAAAAGAAGATGAAAATCTAGAGGATTACCTGGATAGATTTCTCTTTCTCCACTGACAAAATGGTTATGAGTTACATGTAGACATTACTAAAATATTTTTCTTAAAGTGCTTGATGAGGAAACAAAGGATTCCCTCCATCTCATGGGAGGAGGAGATGTGAAAAAACTTACCATGAAACAAATCACTGAGCTATGTAGAAGATACTTCAGAACACTAGGGAGTATAAGGAAAAAAATACATCCAAACTCACTCAGGGTACCGCTAAAATTTTGGAGGAAATAGATAACATGAAAACACTAGTTAACATCAACCATAGATGGACTCAAGGCCAAAACCAGTCCTGCCAAAGAACCTCTAGACATATATTTCCCTAAGTGTAGGAAGAGACACCCCTTGAGAGAATGTCCTTTGGACGTCACAGACATGTGTTTAATCTGTGAAGTGGCTGACCATGACACTAAGCATTTCACCTTCTTACCATAGTTGAAAGGAGGCTTAATGTTGTCTCTCAAGCTGACGTAGAGTTAAAATTTATTTAAAGGCCAAATAATCAGGCTAGATTTCCACTTCAACCTACTCAGAACCCCTGGAGGATGTCATGGCCTAATCAGGTTCCTCATCCTACTTGGGGGGCAACCTGAGTGGACAACATCAAACTAGATGACTTATCCACATCCACCACCTTGGATGAATCCCTACACTCATCCAGGTTGGACACCAACAACCCTAGCAAGTCCATGGCACAACCAACAGTGGGGTCCTCAACATAATCCTAACCAAAACCAGCCATAAACACCACCACAAAACATTAATCAACAATCGATATTCCAGTAACTACAGCAAGCTTTAATGGCCCCACCACAATCCTACTAACAACATGGAAAATCAACAAAAACATAACTTCTAGGCCAGCCTGTAGCAAATAGTAAAAATTAGCAGAGAACTTCAATTGATGAAGCATGACCAAGTAACACAATGTAGGTTAATACTATTGGTAATTTGTGATTGAGGTCTAGAAAAAAATTGAATCCTCTTATTGTTATCATGAAAATGCCTGTAGACACTAATAAAGAAGATACACTTGAGGACAATACAGGACCTGCACCTTCTCCATAGACACAAAACACTAGGAATAGTCAATAACTTAACCAGAATACCCATAAAGCTCCTTTCCCTAAGCGGTTATAGGACACTCAAACTGTAGATGAAACAATGCTAGTACAAGAATTGAAAAACGTGTGCATTGAGGTCCCACTTTTATGACCAATAAGGGACATTCCGGAATTAAACCAAACCATTATAAATGACTGTATAAAAACACCAGGGAGGAAAAAGAAATACCCAAAAATTGTTAGGGTGGAAGGAAATTTGGCTAATTTAGTAGTTGGAAACCTTATTTCACCAATGTTTTGTTGGATCTTGGTGCTACCATTAATGTCATCACAACATAAATGTTTAATTTGTTATCCTTGATAGGACTACAACCTACCAATATTGTTCTTCAACTAGCACATCAATCCATTGTTGTATCAGATGGTGTGGTTGAGGATATAATGGTCACCATTGAATCCTAGGAGTATCCTATAGGTTTTATGGTATTACAGCCTAAAGCTTGGAAATTGGGATATCTAGTTATCTTGGGAAGACCCTGGTTAACCATTATTGCTGCATATATTGACTATAGGTAAGGCAAAATGACCATTCTAAATGGGCAAAAATCCAAACATATTTCATTATACCCTCCTGCCTAGCCTTATGTGAATGCTTGTGACCATGTATGGGTAGATTCTTTGGATACTAACTCTCTGATTTCTTCTTATTTGGCCACCATTGCAGTGCAAAACCATATGGAGGAAGTTGTTGAGTCACATACACTGGATGATGCATAGGGCTCAATGACTACGGAAATTAGCACTTTGGCTATGAAAATCAAAACTTTGGCTGTAGACCCATTTTCTCTAGACATGGCCGATGTTATTTCCTTGGTAAGTAATACTTTTGACGAGTCTTGTAAATAAATCTATGCTTATAATTCGGAATATTCAGTCCCTGATTTCTATTGTCCTTTGACAAATATTTTGTCTCTTAACAATATACCCATTCTGCACATTCTTCAACCCCATGTTTTCCCATTAAATTTCTTAATCACCAATGCAGAGCTCGCTCTTTTGTATGATACCAAGTAGGTGTCTGTCAGCATAGGAAAAGAGTTGACCATTAGTAATGATTTAGAGGAAAATCAAGAAGCAAGATTTCTCGAAGATTTGAAGAAACATTCCTAGGATTTTTCCTGGGATTACATTGATATAAAGGGAATTCATCCTAACATTTTTACTCACCATATCTACATTAAGGATGTAAAACCTATAAGGTAGCCACAATGGAGAATTAACCCAGCGCTCAGAGACATAGTCAAAGGCAAGATAGAAAAATTTTTAAAGGTAGGATTCATCTACCCTATATCTGATAGTCATTGGATCTCCCCATTAGTTATAGTTCCCAAAAAAAATATTAAATGGATAATATGTGTTGACTATAGGGAACTTAACAAAGAAACCAAGAAATATTATTTTCCCCTACCTTTTATTGACCAAGTTTTGGACAATCTTGCTGGTAAGAAATATTTTTCTTTCTTGGATGGGTTTAGTGGGTATAACCAAATTAGTATTTCCTTTGTTGATCAAGATAAAAATACCTTTAGTTTCCCCATGGGTACATTTACTTATCGAGTCTTACCTTTTGGAATTGTTAATGTACCCACTGTGTTTTAGAGAGTAGTCTTGTCCATCTTTGCAGATCTTACTAACAACTGTGTTGAAGTTTACATGGATGACTTCACCGTCCACAGATCCACTTTTGATGAATATCTGAATAACCTTGAGAAATTGTTGAGCATATGTGAGAAAACTTAATTATCTCTTAGTCATGAAAAGTTTCCAATGATGGTCAATCAGGGAATTGTCTTAGGTCACCACGTTTCTGCCAAAGGTATATAGGCTAACCCCAAAAAGATATCATTCATCACCTAGTTACCTACACAAAATAATCAGACTGACATCAAAATTTTGCTTGGTCATGCAAGGTATTATCGGTGGTTCATCAAATATTTTAGTAAAATTTCTACACCTATGTTCTCATTGCTAACAAAAGATTGTGTTTTTGAATGGTCCCCAGTCTTATGAGGCCCTAATTGGGGGAAACCTTTCCATATCCACACTAATGCCTCTAATACAACCATGGGTGTTGTCCTTGGGAAAAAAGATGCAAAAGATCACATGTATGCCATTTACTTTATCGGCAAGAACCTGACTCCTACGGAAATAAATTACACTACTACGGAAAAGGAATTATTGGTTGTTATATACTCCTTGAATAAATTTCGTCATTACATCACTGGGTATAAAATATTTGTTTATATCGACCACTCTACCATTCGATATTTGATGAATAAACCAGTGGTTAGAGGTAGGATTATTTGATTGTTACTCTTGTTACAAGAATTCAATCTTACCATTATTGATAAGCTAGGAAAATTTAATGTTGTTTCTGATTTCCTTTCAAGATTAAATGTTTCAGGTAATGATGAAGCAGTCCAGGATCAATTTCTCGATGAAAATTTGTTTTCTATATCAACTAAGACTCCATGGTTTGCCGATCTTGTGAATTATTTAACAATAGGGAAGTTTTCTTCCTATTTCACTCATAAGGATAAATGGAGACTGGTTAAAAATAGTGCAATGTATAAATGGTGTAATGGAATTTTATAAAATGTTGTCCTAATATGGTTCTTTACAGGTGCATTCAAGAAGATGAAGTACATGACATATTGCAAGCTTGTCATAATGATCCAGGAGGAGGACATTATTTAATAAAATAGACAATTCACAAAGTCCTTGGAGCAGGATACTATTGGCCTTCCCTCCACATGACTGTCAAAAAGTATGTATGGCAGTGTGATGCATGCCAACGAATGTGGAATCCCACACTTTTAATGGAAATGCCTCTTAATCCTCAGTTGGTCTTAGGACCATTTGAGAAATGGGAAATTTATTTCATTAGACCTTTTGATCCCCCATATTTTTGGAAGGAATACCTCTTGGTATGCATGGACTATGTCACTAAATGGCCTTAAGTTCAAGCATTGGCATCTACCAATGAGGATGTTGTTGTTGATTTTATGTACAATCAAATATTGCTACGATTTGGTGCACCCAGGGCCATTATATCTGATCAAGGTCCTTAATTTGTTTTAAACATGATTGAGGCTTTTTTGGAAATCCACCGAATTAAGCACCGGAAATCATCACCCTATCATCCCCAATCCAATGGGCAGATGGAAGTAACCAATTATGAACTTGAGAATATTCTGACTAAAATGGTCAATGCTGATAGAAAGAATTGGGTACCAAAAATTCCTGAGGCAATCTGGGCCTATAACAAGACCTAGAAAACCACTACTGGTTTTCCCCCTATGAGTTGGTATTTGGGAAGAAGCCACTGTTACCTGTTGAGTTTGAATTGCGCACCTAGAGAATAGTACTAGAAGTTGGAATCGATTTGGATGAAGCGCAACATGAATGAGTGATGCAGCTGAATGAATTGGATGAAATGCAGATGAAGGCACAAGAATAGATGAAAATTCTTCAATATTAGAGGAAGACCTAGCACGATGCTCATATCAAATTTAGTAAATTTCATGAAGAGGACTGGGTCTTACTCTCTGATTCCATATATCAACAGTTTAAAGGTAAACTACGGACATACTGGTTGGGCCCTTATCAAATTGACAAAGTGTTTGATAATGGCTCTGTGCGGCTATTACCAATCGATGGTGACAAATAGACTCTTCTTGTGAATGGACACAAACTCGGGATTTACCAATGACCTCTTGACAAGAAAAATTTCACTAGTGACATTATGCTAAGTGAGGACATGCATGATGAGGTGAATCTTCACCCCTCAAGCCTAGAGTAATTGTGTCTTGTTAATTTCAATAAAGGAGGATGGTTATGACTTTGATATTCTTCCCTTAGTTGTTTTATTTACAATAAATGTATAAATATTAATTATTTAGAAGCCACTAATCAAATTTCATCTTGGACTGTAGAATGTGGGAATTGACAGATATCGGATTCTAAACTTGGCATGGGTAAGTGCATCCTAACTCACTATAGATATTTCCTTATAAAGCAATCCCCCATACATGCACTTTTCATAATTGCATCCATCATGAAATGTTCAATATATTTATTATGGATATCCTTCCAAATCTAACGCTACGGTATGATGGCATAAGGATGTAATGATTCATGATTTTTACACACATCATATGCATCACATTCTACAAATAAGGACATGTGTCAATTTGGTTTCAAACAATGGGATGTGCACCATCTCGCATATCATAAAATCTCACGAATGGCTAGTCTTTCCCACATTTTTACACCACCATATTCACTCTGATTTTAAGTAATTCAAGGATTCAAGTGTAATTCAAATTAATAGTTCCAAGCTGCTTCCTGATGTTGCTTCATGAGTATTGAGCATATTATTCTACCTGCCATCACATAGTGAATTTGAGCACGTCTTGTTCTTGTTTCTCTACTATTTGGATTCATTCACCTTCAACATGGGACAAAAGAAGAAATCCAAGCCTAATTCTCTGGACCCATTACTTAGGAATGTTGCACTTTCGTAGGTGTTTTATGATTCAAGTTGTCTTGAATTCATTTAGAAATTTGAAGGTTTTGATGACTGTTAGGCATGCAAAAATTATCGCTGAATATTTAGGGATCCTATGAGTTAGCTTTTAGGGATTATTATAGTTAGCTATTAGGGAACTTTTTTTTGTATTAGACATCACATTATATGATATGTGTACATGCTGGTAATGTTGTCCATCTATAGGTTGAAGAGTAGAGATAGGGTATTTTGAGTTTGAGTTTGAATAAGACTTTGTTTACCTGGTATTCTATCAATATTGTATTCTATGATTTAGCATAGCAAAATAAGAAATATAACCAAAACAGTACTTGCATTTTCTGTGTTCTAATTAAGAGTGCTAATATTTTGCATGGTATGAGAGTAGTGTTGGTGAAGTGTTGCTGCATAAAATTATCAGAAGTTTAAGACAAAGATATGGCCACATTTGTTGTAAGAGATCCTCATAGGATGGTAAAACAATTTGATGATGTTGGATTTAATCTTTGGAAGCTCGAAATGAAGATGTTGCTGCTGAACTAGGATCTACTCAATATAATTGAAGGTACTGAGACTAAACCCGCCCAGGATGTAGATATGATTAGTATATGGGAGTCAAAGGAAGGTAGGGCTTGTTCCTGTATACTTTTAAGTTTGAGTGATAATTTGCTTATACATGTAAGTGAGGAAAAATCGTAGAAAAGGAAGATTGGGATCAATTAATCAAGTTATATGAATCAAATGATGTTAGCACAAGATTATATCTTAGAAGAATATTTTTTTAGTTAAAGATGCAAGAAATAGAAAAGATATCAGATTTCACAAATCAGTTTAAATCTCTCAAAAATCAATTGGCAGCATGTGGATCAGTGATTGCAGAAGAAGATGTTATTATGTCACTTCTTGGGAGTTTTCCAGAATCCTATTATAGACTGGTCGTAGCACTAAGCACCCAAGCTAATTTGGATTTGACAAAAGTAATAGCAACACTGCTTTAAGAAGAAATCAGAAGGAAGGATGGGGGCCTGAATGATGAGAATCCTAGAATGTTTTTTTCAGCAGGATATAAGGGAAAAGGGAAAAGGAAGAGTGACAAAAAATCCCATCCCTTCTAGTCCAATGTCTCAAAGAATGGTAACGACACAAAGGAGGAGAAAAATAAGGAAAATTTCTTTCATTGTGGAGCTCCTGGGCATTTTAAGAAACAATGTTGAAAGTGGTTAGTATGGGTAGAAGAGGTAAAGAAAAGGAAGGTTGTTGAAGCTAACATGACCTCAAGAAATGACCAAGAATTTTTTTTTTCAGTTGTCACAACCCCAAGTTCTGATGTTTCAAATTGCTAGTATTTACATTCAAGAGCAACTCAGCATGTGCCACCTGAGAGAGGTTGGTTTATGGCATATACAGAAGCACCCAAAAGTAAGACTATAAATCTTGGAGATGATAGCAAATGTGAGATGATCGGAATTGGAGACATTCCATTGTAAATGCCAAATGGTGGATATAAGAAAATCCAGAATGTATGGTATGTACCTACTCTTGTACAAAGTATTTTATCAGTGAGCAAGATTACCGATGCTAGCATAATTGCATAGTTTGACAACAAGGAATGTGTCCTAAAGGATGTTGAAGGAGTAATTGTTGCTAAGGGAATACGCAAGAGATGGCAATCTGTATAAGTTATGTGTAGTAGTACCTGATGTAGTGTTAACAACAACAAAAAATGAAATATATGATTCAGTTCTTTGGCATCATAGATTTGGACATGTAAATACTCACTCGTTTTGAATATTAAAATTAGAGAAGCTTGTGGAATATTTTAATTTGCATCTACTAGTTAAGTTGGGAATGTGTGAAGGTTGTTGTTTAGGAAAGCAACATATATTCCCCTTCCCAAAGAAAGGAGAAACACGAGCTAAGGAGTAAATGGAACTTGTACATTCAGATATTTGTAGTGCAATGCAAACAATGTCACATAATGGGGAAAGCTATTTTATTACCTTTATTGAATATTCCACTAGAATGACCTTTGTTCATTTTATCAAAAATAAATCATGTGCATTACAAATGTTTAAGATTTTTAAAGCATTTTGTGAGAAGCATTCAGGAAAACCTTTGGAATGACTTAGATGTGATAATGGGGGTGAATATACCTCAAATGATTTCAAAATTTTATGTGCAAAATAAGGTATAAAACTTGAGTATATTGCTCCTTATTCATCGCAATAGAATGGTGTCAATATTGAAAGAAGGAATAGGAATCTTGTTGAAAGTGTTGGATGCATGCTTAAGAGTAGTGGATTATCTAATGTCTTTTGGGATGAAGTAGTCTCTAGTGCAACATATATACAAATAGGTTTCCAACTGTTGCATTGCATAAGAAGACACCTTATGAGGCATGGCATGGAAGCAAGCCAAGTGTCAATGATTTAAGAATTTTTGGTTGCATAGCATATGCACATATACTAGATGAAGAAATAAATAATCCAAATGAAAAAAGAAAAAAGTGTATAATGGTTGGATATAGTTTGAATTCAAAGGGATATCAAATTTATAAACCTATAGCACATGAGATTTTAGTCAGAAGAGACATCATTTTTGACGAAAATTCAGTTTTACACAAATCAACAGAGATGGAAAATGCTAAGGATTCATAAACAAGGCCTTATGATCTCAGATTTGATGAAGAATATGAGCATGATAATTCTACTCTAGCAAGACCATTACAAGTTACAGCCACACAGCCCGTAGGAGATGTACGAGGAGATTAGTAGCTTCGTAAATCAACAAGACTATGAAAACCCAATCAAAAGGCATCTGAATCATATACACCTAATGTAGAGGTTGATGAACCAATCAGTGTTCAAAAATAAATTCAAACTATTTATGCAGTGGATCAGAGGCAAGTAATGGATGTTGAATATGAATTTCTCATAAAAAATTAGACATGGAAACTCACAATTCTTCCACCTGGAAGGAGAGTGGTTTGGTGCAAGTGGTTATTCAAACAAAAGTACAATTTTTATGGGTCAATAGACCACTACAAGGCTCATTTTGTGGAAAAAGTTTATGTTGGTGCTCAGATCGTACCCTAGTCGAAATTCTTCAATTTGTGGGCTCTGTCATATTTTCTATTTCCCTGAATGGATGCATGACAGGTTTTCTTCATTTGTATGTTGTTGAAGATCCTTCTCCATGGTCGTGGATCACATTTGGGCCTTGTATCATTTCCAAATTCTTTGTCCTTAAAGAAAAATTCAATTCTGGGTGCAAATGGTGATTTCCCTGCATTTTATGGTTTGACGGGCATGTTTTCCCCTGTCAAATTATATCTCAACATCTTCAGCTACGTGGTCTCTTTTGATTGGATGAGGCACGTCGGGTCTATTTTATAACTTGTAACTTTTTGCTATGTTTGCAAAAAGATCAATTTGGCCCGTGAGGCCCGTTGAGTTCTGATTGGCCGGTCAAATTTATAAAGGCAGAGTGAATTTCTCTTTTTTTCCCCAAAGGTGTATACATGTTCATTTTTAATTGGTTATGGCCTGATGCAGGTCTTTTTGGTGAAATTTTCCACTTTGGTCACATTTGTAAAAAATACCAAATTGGCCCCACAGCCTTGATAGTCTCTGATTCGCTATTCAGCAAATATGAAGCGACAGGGAAAAAGTATTACTTTGACCTCAAAGATGGACACGTGGCCATTTTTCAAGTTACAAGTGGGAAGGTGGGTTAATGGAACATTTTGAAGTTTTTTGCATTTTTGTAAAGGGAGAAAAGTTATGAAATGGGTCGCAACTCCACTTGGGGCCCACATCAAAAGTTAGAAGTTATGTTGAAAATTCAAGGCAGAGGTCGGGCCATCGTAGAAAATTTTGAAATTTTTTGCCCTTTTTGGTAAAATGAAGTAAAAGTATAAATTGAAGCGCAGTTCCTCTGGGACCCACATCAAAAGCTAAAAGTAGGAGAGCAAAGCACCAAGGGAAATTGGAAATTTTTCCTTTTTGTTAAAAAGGGTAAAATTGTAGAAATGAGCTGTGACTCCATCAAAGGCCTAGGTTAAGCCACGTGTCAAGCCCTGTTTTCAAAGGTAGAGGGGCGGGGCAAAATGTGAAAATTGTGCATTTTCTCCAAAAGTCATAAAATGCAAAAGGCAACCCTAGGCCCACTTTGAATCAGATTTTTCCATGTGGATGACTCTAATCTAAAGTTGAGAAAGGGCAGAATCAATGGTTGTTGTACATTGCATCTGATTTTTCTACCATTTTTTCTCCAAGACTCCTAGAGATGTGAATACGCATTGTTTTTCATCATTTTTTGATGAAATTCCTTGTCATTTTTTGTCTGCAAAGTGCAATTGAATGGATTTAGAGCTTAATTTTTGCAGTCCAAGGAATGTAAAGGTTGACTCATTTTGAAGTTGGAATTGCTCGGGCACTTGTAAAAATGTGAATTACCAGAGAAGTTGGATGCAGAGCAAAGTTGCAAAGGAAAGAATGGGAAAATTATGAAATGATGGAGGTTTCATGAATGAAGGATGAAAAAATGCTCCTAGTTAAAACAATGATGGCAATATTTGCAATGATTCACCTTTTTGAACAACTGGCAAACTTTTTGTTACAAACTGTTAAATGTCATTTTCTGGAAATCATGATCAAACATGTAACAAACAAAGGTTCCTTGAATATTCTTTTCTTGGGGGGAAATCTTGGATGTAAATTGAGTGTTATAAAAAGCATGCTTTAGTCATGCAAATGGTCGGGGGTTGAATTCTTACGAGAAAATTTGAGAAAGCCCATCTTCCTGAGAGACCATCTGAGAAACCTGTTAATCTCTTATGTTTTAGATTTGATCATGTCAAGTTGGTTGCAAGTGTACAACCATTGACAAGCTCTGAGATTGTTCAAGAAACCTTCCCCTGCTGATGAATCTAATCAATTCGAATTAATCTTGTGTTAATCTTGGGAAAATTTGTGTCTACTTTATTTCAGAATGTTTTTCAAATAGTTTTGATGTTCCTATTGCAATCTTGTGTTAAAATCCCTCTGAATCACACAGGATCTCGTCCCTATGATAGTTTAGTGGCATTTGCAATTTCATTATGAGAAGAGCCTTCATCCTGTAATGAGATAAACAATTTAAAATCACTTTACTGTCATTTTGTTGATAAAGATTGTCTGTAAGCCTTTGAGTGTATCTTAGGCATGAGGAACCAGGGGTCTTTAATGTTTAATTGAGTCTTTAGCTCGAGCCTTCATGTTGAATTCTCAAAGATTGTGTGAAACCGTGTAAATCTGGGCCTCCATTGATGCACACCTTCTGGTTGAAGGAATATTTTAGCTATTCTGAAGCATTATGTCATTTAGTTTTCCAATTGTTGTGAAGGTTCTCAAAGATCTGGCAAAATCAAGTTTATCCTACTTAATCTCCCACCAAAAATTATTCAAAAACAATGAATCCTACCTGAACTACCCCTGTTTTCCCTGTATGTCCACAAATGAATAAATTCTACTGCCAAAATATGCAGAAGCAATCAGGATTCCATAATGTCTTTAGTAACCTTAACCTTGTTTAGAAAATATCACCATTCTTTAGAAGTGACAACTCATGAGAGTTAAATTGTGGTGCATTGATCATATTTTCTCAAGGTTTCCTTTCAAATTTGTGCAAAGAAGGATATCTTCATTCTCCTTCACCAACAGAGGTTACAAAATGGGTCCTCTCACCCTGGTTGAAAGGCACAACCTAAAGTAGTGAGGATAGATCAAATCCTTTTGAAGGTGCTATCCATTTCTCCAACATCTGAGTGACAAAGAGCCAGCTGAATCACCTCCCCTAGCTACAAAATGACATACATGATGATTTATCTATCTCTAGGCTTCTTGTTAAATCTATGATGATGCTCAGCTTACAAAGGAGAATCAATTTGGATACTAACACCACATTGTCGGGGATGATTTGTTGATTTTTTGTCAGTTCATATCCATTTGGCCCATCAACAACACCATTTTATCAAGGGATTATTTGAACTCTCAGACCTATTTAGCAACAACACCAAATTGGCACCATTGCCAGGGATTTAAACTCTAAAACCTATTTGTGTGGTAACAACACCAGATTGGCACCATTGTCAGGGATTATTTAAACTCTGGGACCTATTTGTGTGCAAATAACACCAGATTGGTAATTATTAGCAGGGATTATTTGAACTCTGGGACCTATTTGTATGGCAACAACACCAGATTGGCACCGTTGATATTATTAGCATTGTTGGGGATTATTTGAACTCTGGGACTTATTTGGGAACAACACCAGATTGATGGTTGTCGAGGATTTATTAGTGTTGTCAGGGATTATTTGAGATTTGGGACATATTTGTGTGGAAACAACACCAGATTGGCGCCGTTGCTGGGGACATGAAGGTGTGTGCAAAGTTTGAACACCATCAACAACACATATAGACCCTGGTAAATGCTTCTTACAAATTTTAAAGTGCAAATACGTTGTTGAAACATCATCCTGTGTCCAAATTTGTAAGAATCGAGCAAAGTTACAAGTTCTGTGTGTAATATTTCAAGTTTATGTTGGTTTTTGCACTAATTTTACATCATCAATGTTAAATATGGGTAAAGGAAGGTCATATCTATGAAGCTTTTCATGAATTTAGTGTTGACAGACATTTAACAGATCAATTTTAGTGCATTTACACAACTAAGGTGAAAATCCTTAGTGGCGACTCTGTGTTGAATTAATTTTTGATAAATGCCAGTGTCTTAACCTCTGTCAATTGAAATTTATCACTAATCTTTGCAAAGATGGAAGGAAGAAGATATTTCTTCATTAAAGACCCTACTAGAAGGTTGTTTCTAGAATTGGGAAAGACAAATTCTAAAGGAAGAAGAATCTGGAAAGTTATTGGAGATCAGAAATCAAGAAAAGAGTTATCAATTGTGGAAACTGATCAGTCTGTCATTGAAGATTGCCATACTTCCTCAAGTGCTTCTGAATCAGGTAGTCTTTTTGTAGATTGGAATTCTCCATCTGAGAGGGGCCTTCATTTGTATTTGAAAATTTTACGTCTCATTTTGTCCCTGTGTTTTCCAAAGCTGATAGGATCTTCCAAGAAAAAGAGTTTTTAGAGAACATTCATTTTGAAAATTATACTCCTGTGTTCCAAAGACCCCTTGTCCCTCATCATTTTGTATCTCCTGTAAAGGTCACCTCCTCAAAACAATATGGCCCAGCCCCCACCCAGACCTCCATTTGTTGTGAATACTTTTGGTCCTATAGATTTTAGAGGTATGGCTGGATATCCAAATGTAGTGCCACAAGATGTTAGAAATAGACTGCCTAAATTTCAAGGAAATAATGCTATCACTGGTGATCAACATTTAAAACTTTTTGTCAATATGATGGAAGACTTTGAGATTGAATTTGAGGATGTGTATATAAAATTTTTTATTCATACTCTTGAGGAGGATGCACGTGACTGGTATAAATCTTTTCCAGATAACTCAATAGATTCATGGATAGAAATGAAAAATGCTTTTAGATTGCAATATGGGGATAAGACAGATCCTAGGTTTCTTTTGTCTGAATTTGAAAATATTAAGAAGAATCCTAATGAATCTATTCATGACTTCAATACTTGGTTCAATAAGACCTTGAATAGGCTACCTGTAATCCTGAGGCCAAGTGATGTTTCTTGTTTAATAAAATACTCTAATGCTTTTGATAAGAAGGCTACCTATTATTTAAGGGATAAGAACCCAGGAACATTGAGGCAGGCCTTCACCATGGCTTTGCAGATTGAAAACAATATCAAAGTAGTTGGTAAGCCTCCTAAGAGGGAAGGTATCAAGCTGATCAATCCAGAGAAGCCTCAGTCAAGTAAGTCTGTGGATCTAGAAGAGGTTGTAAAAACTTTGGCCGGAGTTGTTAAGGAAATATCCTATAAACTGGCCAGAGAAGAGAAGGGGATTGGACAAGGTTCCCAAGGTCAACACAAGCCACAAGGTCAAGAAATATTTGCAAATCATCCCAGGGGTGATCATAGATCAGATGACAGAGGTAAAGGGCCCATGGGATCAGGAAATAGACAGCCCCAACCCGGGAAAATAGAATTGGTGCCTGATCCTTTAGCTGCCAGAGTTGCTGTTGTGGAAGAAGCCAATGAAATTGAGTGGTGTGACAGATGTTTCTTGCCACATGCCCCATGTGATGAAGACAAAGAATTTGAGGAAGCTGATGATGACACTGATGATGATGTGTGCATGATGGGGTGCTCTACAAGCTCACGGCAAGGAGCAACTTCGACTGAATTAATCAGTGCCAGAACTACTGCAGATTTCTAGGATTGCATTCACCAGGTATTACCCCTTCCTCCCTCTCATACTTTTGAAATAGATATGGTACAAGATTTTGAATTTCCTAATAATGATTTTGAATACTTAAGGGCATTAATGATTAAAAAGTATGATGGAGGAATCCCTTCTGAGGAGGATAGGCAGTTGTTAATGAATGTTGTGGTTTCCCAAGAAAAAGAATATAACACTAGGAGTAAATTTGTCAAAGGGGCAGGGCCTCAGGCCAAACCAAAAACTCCAGTTCTCACCAATATCCCAAAAGAAACTCCTAAGAAAGATACATCTGGAAAAGGCCTTGTTTCCCCAAACAGAACTGGTATCCCTGCCCATGCTCAGACCGTGAAAAATCCTTTGCTGTCAGATGAGTTTGTCAGTCTTCCTCCAAATGTTGCCTTGCCCAAATATGTTCCTTATGACATTTCCCAAGTCTTGAGTCAGATCAAGATTTATGTTCCAATTGTTGAGCTGCTTAGGATTCCTGAGCACAAGAAAAGGGCCTTTGAGTATTTGGGATTGAAAGAAGAAAATATTACCCAAGGCAGAAATGTAAACAATGTTGAGACTCCTCCTACCATTGCAGAGTTGGGAAAACCCCAAGTACTGGAAGAACTAGGTGAGCCACCTGAAGTATATTTGGGAACATCCTTGGTTGAGTCCCAGCTGAATGTAGATCCATTTTTCACTACTCTGATTATTAGGGACAGGTTGTTACACAACTGTATGTTTGATTCTAGAGCATCATGCAATGTTATGCCTCTTGAGGTCATGAATGAATTAGATATCAAAGTGACAACAGCTTATGGGAAGTGCACTGCCATGGATTCCAGAGAGGTTCCAGTGGTTGGATGTGTCAAGGGTTTGATAGTGCAACTTGCAGCCTACCCAGGAAAGAACTTAAAACTAGATGTTGTTATTGTTGATTGCCCTGCCAAATGGGGAATGTTGTTATCAAGAAAATGGGCTGCTAGTGTGGGTGGGAGTGTGCAAATGGATATGTATTTTTCCACTATACCTATTGAGGGAAGCCTTGTAAAGTTGTATGGTGAAAAGAAGATGCTACATCTCATTGAGGATCCCAATAATGCTTCCTATGAAGTGTTATACACTGACATTGATGCTGATAACTTTGTTGGATTTGCTGATGGTAAAGAGCACAAAATTGATCAATGCAAGTCTCTTAAACAAGTAGGTTCTCCTTGGACTTTGTTGTTTGATGGGGCTTGCTCTAAATTTGGAAATGGTGTTGGTATTGTTCTGATATCTCCAGGCCAGGAAGAGTTTGTTTTTTCTTTTAAACTCAACTTTGAGTGCACTAACAATATTACAGAATATGAAGCACTGTTATTGGGTTTAAGAATTGCTTGGAAATATGGTGTTAGAGACATCATTGTTAAAGGAGATTCAGAGCTAATTGTCAAGCAGGTTAGAAAACTGTATGCAACAAAAAATCAGAGAATGAAGCAGTATAAGCATGCATTCTGGGATTTCATTGAAATGTTTGACTCCTTCAACATAATACATCATGATAGGAAGTACAATACTCTAGCAGAAAAATTGGCCGTATTGGGGTCCAGATTTGAAAATTGTACTGTATCCCCCTATTGTGAGTATAATATTGAGATATTAACTAGGCCATCTGTTCCTGACAATGTTAAACACTGGCAAGTGTTGAAGATGATGCCCAGGTGCAAAGGTTTTTACAGAACCAAGGAGAATTTTCTGATCAACGTATAGATTGGGAGCCAATGGTTTGTGTGGCTGATGGAAAGGAGACTTTATTTGGCAAAGACATCATTCAGTTGAAGACTAATACTATTCCCAGAGGTTTGGTAGCACTTGAATCAAACTTTGATAATGTTGATTGCATTGTCAACAGACACATGTCAGCCTCGAGGGATGTTGAAGAGCATGACCTGGGCATGAAGGATAAACCACATAAGATCTGGCTAGGTAGCAATCTGAGCAAGGAAGAAAAGTAGTCGTATGTCCAATTGTTGAAGAAATACCAGGACTGCTTAGCATGGTCTTATTCTGAACTGAAAGCATACAAAGAGGATCTTTTCCAGCATGAAATTCCCTTGGAAGCTTCTGCCAAGCCATTTAGGTAGAAACAGAGGCTGATCAATCCACTCCTTTCCCTAAAGATGCAAGAAGAATTGAAAAAGTTGAGGGATGGAGGAATCATACAGCCCACAAGGTACTCATCATGGGTTGCAAACTTGGTACCTGTCAGAAAGAAGAATGGAGATATAAGGTTGTGTGTGGACTTTAGAAACTTGAATAGAGCATCAATGAAGGATAACTACCCTCTGCCAAATATGGACAATATGTTACAATTGGTTACTGGTTCAGAATTGTTATCCACCTTGGATGGTTTTTCTAGATATAACCAAGTAGTTGTGAAGGAATCAGAGTGAATCAAGACTTCCTTTACCACTCCTTGGGGAACATATGTATATGTCAGAATGCCTTTTGGTCTAATGAATGTTGGAGCCACTTTCCAAAGAGCAATGGATGTAGCTTTCTCTGGCTATATTAATGATTTCATTGTTGTATATCAAGATGATGTGACTGTTTTCTCCAGAAAAAGGAGTGACCACCTGCAACACTTAGAAAAAATGTTGTTAAGATGCAGGGAGTATGGTATTTCACTAAATCCCAAGAAGTGCCATTTTGGAGTTCAGAAAGAAAAGCTGCTTGGACACATTGTGTCAAAGGAAGGGGTCATGATTGATCCTGAAAGGGTAGAAGCCATCAACAAAGTCCCTATTCCAAGAACCAAGAAGGGAATTCAATCCTTTTTTGGGAAGATTAATTTTATTAGGAGATTTATCTCCAACTTTGTTGAACTAACTATCCCAATCACTAGCATGCTGAAGAAAGATCAAAGTATCAAATGGGAAGAAGCAGTTATTCAAGATTTTTCTTGGGATCAAAGAAGCATTAAAGAATGCCCCTATTTTAGCAGCTCCAAGATTATAAGAAGGCTTTCCAAATGTTTTCTTTTTCTTCAGAAAGTACTATTGCATCTGTGTTGTTGTAGAAGGATGATGAGGGAGCTGAAAGACCAATTGCCTTTTTCAGTAAGGCATTACAAGGAGCTGAGCTAAAGTATACTATCATGGAGAAGCAAGCATTTTCTTTGGTAAAAGCAACAAAGGTCTTTAGGCCATATATTTTGAGTTCCAAAGTCATTTCTTATGTTCCCCACACCATGGTGAAAGATATCCTATCAGAAATGGAGGTTTCAAGCAAGAGATGTCGATGGGTAAACAAATTGCAAGAGTATGATATGGACATCCAAACAACAAAATTGGTCAGAGGTTTGGGCCTGGAAAAACTTATGGTAGAGAGCAATCTGTAGACAATTGAGGTAAATGAAGTTGAAGAAGAAAGGCTGAATGTCCTTGAAAATTTGATAAATTTTGAATGGTACAAGGACATCATTTTTTATCTCAAACATCTATAGTGCCCTGAAACATTTGAGCAAGAATCAGAAAAGAGCACTTAAGTTAGCTTCCCAAAAATATGTCATTACTGATTTTGGGTTAGCTTGGAAGAACCCTGAGGGAGTTCTCTTAAGATGCATTACTGAAGATGAAGCCCCTAAAATAATTGTTGATCTCCATGGAGGAGTTTGTGGGGGGAATTTTGCTGGAAGAGTCACAGCTCATAAGATCTTAAGGGTTGGTTATTGGTGGCCAACTCTTTTCAAAGATACAACTCTGTTGGTAAGAAAATGTGAAAGTTTCCAACACTTTTCTGGAAGACTGAAAGCTTTAGGCTCCCTTCCTTTGCAGCCTATATCAATTGAAGCCCCATTTAGGCAATGGGGAATGGACTTCATTGGTGAGATTTCAGATCCTTCAAGTGTTGGCCATAAGTGGATTTTAGTAGCCACTGATTACTTCACCAAGTGGGTGGAGGAAATCCCCACCAAGAAAGAAACTCACCAAATTGTCATGGATTTCATTCTGAATCATATCATTTGCAAGTTTGGAGTGCCTGCTAAGATAGTTGTTGATAATGCCATGAGCTTCCGAGCTAAACCTTTGGTGGCCATGTGCCATGAATATGGGATCAATTTGACATATGCTTCCAATTATAATCCCCAAGGAAATGGACAAGCAGAGTCCAACAATAAAAATCTGTTGAAGATAATTAGAAGAACTTTGGAGTTGAACAAAAGGAAGTGGGGTGAGCAGTTGAAGTTTTTTGTTTGGGCTGATCGAATCACTATTAAATGAGCTACTGGAAAAATCCCATTTGAGTTGGTGTATGGAACTCAAGCTCTGTTGCCCCTGCATATGCAATTGTCTTCATTTCAATTTCTTCAACAACTGGAAGATCAAGAGGTTAGTCCCTATGATGCTCGCATCAATCAGATTGTTGAGTTAGATGAAGAAAGAAGGGCATCCCATCAGAGGCATGTAAAATTTAGAGAGAAATTGAAGAATTTGTTTGATAAGAAGGTGACTCCAAGAGCTTTCAGTGTGGGAGATCTTGTGCTATTGTGGGATAGCAGGCATGAGGATAAGGGAAAACATGGAAAGTTTGATGCATTGTGGATGGGCCCTTATTCAATTGACATTCGAATTGGTGAACATACCTTCTTCTTAAAAGACCTAGATGGGGAATTGCTTGAATTTCCTGTTAATGGAAGGCATTTGAAACATTTCCTTGATTGATTTCTCAGAATCGAGGTATGCACCATTGTATAGTGTAAAGTCTTGGGTTTTTTGTTCTATTTTTGTGTTTTGTTGGTTTTGGTTTGCCCTGGTCCTTGGCGGCCATTTTTGTTGGTTTCTCAGTTTGTTCCTGGAGGGTTGGCTCGTGACTCCATTTCCCAATGGTTTATTTTTGGCACTTGGTTTTCTACTATTTGTTCTTGTGGCACTCACTGGGAGTGCCCATCCCCGAGTCGGAGCCGATGTTGGTGCTCGATTTGATCGTGCCCTAGTTTGCCCTCAAAATTCTTCAATCTGTGGGCTCTGTCATATTTTCTATTTCCCCGAATGGATGCATGAAAGGTTTTCTTCATTTGTATGTTGTTGAAGATCCTTCTCCATGGTCATGGATCACATTTGGGCCTTGTATCATTTCCAAATTCTTTGTCCTTAAAGAAAAATTCAATTTTGGGCACAAATGGTGATTTCCCTGCATTTTATGGTTTGACGGGCATGTTTTCCCCATCAAATTATATCTCAGCATCTTCAGCTACATGGTCTCTTTTGATTGGATGAGGCACGTCGGGTCTATTTTATAACTTGTAACATTTTTGCTATGTTTGCAAAAAGATCAATTTGGCCCCGCGGCCCTGTTGAGTTCTGATTGGCCGGTCAAATTTATAAAGGGGAGAAAATTTCTTTTTTTTCCCTGAAGGTGTATACGTGTTCATTTTTAATTGTTGTTGCAGGAAGGTGGGTCTTTTTTGTGAAATTTTCCACTTTGGTCACATTTGTAAAAAATACCAAATTGGCCCCACGAACCCTAGTCTCTGATTGGCTATTCAACAAATATGAAGTGGCAGGGAAAAAGTCTTACTTTGACCCCGAAAGGACACGTGGCATTTTTCAAGTTACAAGCGGGAAGGCGGGTCGGTGGAACATTTGAAGTTTTTTGCCTCTTTTTTGAAAAGGAGTTAAAATTATGAAATGGGCCGTAACTCCGCTAAGGATCAATTAATGCCTTGGTTGAGTTATTTGAAAAGTCAGAGGTATGAAAAAGGAGGATGCAAAGTGTAACCCCTACAGGGCATCGGAGAAAATTTTGAAATTGGAAAAACTTTGGAATTTTTTTGGAGTAAAATTATGAAGTGACAGCCGTGGAGGTTTCCGCTGGGACCCACATCAAAAGCTAAAAGCGGGAAGCAAGAGTGTCAAGGGAAATTTGGAAATTTTTCCTTTTTTAAAAAGGGTAAAATTGCATAATTGAGCCGCGACTCCATTGGGCCCAGGTTAAGCCATGTGTCAAGCCCGATTTTCAAAGGCGGAGGGGCGGGGAAAAATGTGAAAATTGTGCATTTTCTCCAAAATTCATAAAATGCAAAAGGCAACCCCAGGCCCACTTCGAATCAGATTTTTCCACATGGAAACTCTAATCTAAAGTTGAGAAAGGCAGAATCAACGGTTGTTGTGCATTGCATCTGATTTTACTTTGCCATTTTTTCCAAGACTCCTGGAGATGCGAATACACGCATGTTTTTTTCATGTTTTTTGATGAAATTCCTTGTCGTTTTTGTCTGCAAAAAGTGCAATTGAATGGATTTAGAGCTTAATTTGTGAGTCCAAGGAATGTAAAGGTTGATATTTTGAAGTTGGAATTTCTCAGGCACTTGCAAAAATGTGAATTACCAGAGAAGCTGAAAATGTAGAGAAAAGTTGTAGAGGAAAGAATGGGAAAAGGATGAAATGATGGAGGTTGCATGCATGAAGGATGAAAACATGCTCCCAGTTAAAACAATGATGGAGATATTTGCAATGATTCACCTTTTTGAACAACTGGCAACTTTTTGTTGCAAATTTGTTAAACATCATTTTCTGGAAATCATGATCAAACATGTAACAAACAAAGGTTCCTCGAATATTCTTTTCTTGGGGGGAAATCTTGGATGTAAATTGAGTGTTATAAAAATGCATGCTTTAGTCATGCAAATGGTCGGGGGTTTAATTCTTATGAGAAAATTTGAGAAATCCCATCTTCCTGAGAGACCATGAGAAACCTGTTAATCTCTTATGTTTTAGATTTGATCATGTCAAGTTGGTTGCAAGTGTACAACCATTGACAAGCTCTGAGATTGTTCAAGAAACCTTCCCCTGCTGATGAATCTAATCAACTTTGAATTAATCTGTGTTAATCTTGGGAAAAATTGTGTCTGCTTTATTTCAGAATGTTTTCAAATGGTTTTTCTTGTTCCTATTGCAATCTTGTGTTAAAATCCCTCTGAATCACATAGGATCTCATCCCTGTGATAGTTTAGTGGCATTTGCAATTTCATTATGAGAAGAGCCTTCATCTGTAATGAATAAACAATTTAAAATCACTTTACTATCATTTTGTTGATAAATATTGTTTGTAATCCTTTGAGTGTATCTTAGGCGTGAGGAACCAGGGATCTTTAATGTTTAATTGAGTCTTTAGCTTGAGCCTTCATGTTAAATTCTTGGAGATTGTGTGAAACCGTGAAAATTTGGGCCTCCATTGATGCACACCTTCTGGTTGAAGGAATATTTTAGCTATTCTGAAGCATTTTGTCATTTAGTTTTCCAATTGTTGTGAAGGTTCTCAAAGATCTAGAAAAATCAAGTTTATCTTGCTTAATCTCCCACCAAAAATTATTCAAAAACAATGAATCCTACCTGAACTACCCCTATTTTCCCTGTATGTCCACAAATGAATAAATTCTACTACCAAAATATGCAGAAGCAATCAGGATTCCATAATGTCTTTAGTAACCTTAACCTTGTTTAGAAAATATCACCATTCTTTAGAAGTGACAACTTGTGAGAGTTAAATTGTGGTGCATTGATCATATTTTCTCAAGGTTTCCTTTCAAATTTGTGCAAAGAAGGATATCTTCATTCTCCTTCACCAACAGAGGTTACAAAATGGGTCCTCTCACCCTGGTTGAAAGGCACAACCTAAAGTAGTGAGGATAGATCAAATCCTTTTGAAGGTGTTATCCATTTCTCCAACATCTGAGTGACAAAGAGCCAGTTGAATCACCTCCCTGGCTACAAAATGACATACATGATGATTTATCTGTCTCTAGGCTTCTTGTTAAATCTGTGATGATGCTCAGCTTGCAAAGGAGAATCAAGGAACTCTTTGCATAGTATGGTCGCTAGATTCAAAAACCCTTGGGAATTCAAATTTTTATGCAGATACCTGGAGAAGAATATAAATCTTCAACTTAATATTCAAGAGAGCTACATTAGGGCCATTCTCAAGATATTTGGGATTGAAATTTTTCAGCAATGTCAAGTAAAATATAAGGGAGAGTAGGCCAATGGGGTGAACATGGTCCAATAGTTGACATGACTATTGATTGCACAATACCCAATAGTTGTCATAGTACTATGGAGTAGTTATATGAGTATTTTTGACATAATCAATTATGTAGAGTAGTCGATGACATCATGACATGTAATGAACTTTCACCCATGTACAAGTATTATAAAATTGCACATGTTGTAAGGATTTTTACCAATATTCAAGCAATCCAAGTTTCCACAACATTGGGTTGTAGTGTAACTAAGAATTTATTAGATATCTTAAATCAATAGCAAAATATGGCTTTCCATCCAATTGAACATTCAAAAGAAAAAAATAAGTTAACTACAAATTGTGATACTACATACTAGTTAAAAAATCACAATCCCATATGATAAGACAATTGATTTTTTGGAT
The DNA here is from genome assembly GCA_019776745.2 of Taxus chinensis. NCBI lineage: Eukaryota > Viridiplantae > Streptophyta > Pinopsida > Cupressales > Taxaceae > Taxus > Taxus chinensis. Next base: position 806,928,192 of record CM034148.1, read on the forward strand.
TCCCTTTTATCCTTAGTGGAGGTGTACCACTACTAACCCCTCGTCCCCTAAGCAATATCGCACAATAATTGATATATCAGTTTATCATCTTACCAATGGAAAAATTATGACCATATATTCCACTACATGACAAGTTGACTTGAAAAGACAGTTGGTATCACACTTGGGCTTCCTACAAAATGAGTTTAAAATGTACATAAAACAGGCAAAATGACAAAGGTGGACTGATCATACCAAGTTTCCTCAACTAGCCATAAAATGCCTAGCTTCATGATTGAAGTTTTATTTGAAGTGCCTTTGTTTGAGAGTTAATACATCTAGGATTTGTTATTTCTATTTCATTTGTTTTTCAATAAATTGAGAACAACAGGGATCAATTTAGAGTACTCTGACATAGAGAAATGATTGTGGTAAAAATTTGACCTAACGCAAAGGCATGTATCATTTGAAACTAATTAATAGTATTGCAAAGAAAAATTCAATTTCACACAACTTGAGTTGACACATGATTGGCTAAGTGGGAGTTTCCCTGCATTCAGATAATGACTCGAACTGAATCTTTAGGGATTCTGAAATTTTTCAAAATAGGGATACTTGTAACTCTCAGTTATTAGGGAAAATATTTTATATTAGACAACAAAGTTATTGTTGACAATGTGTTCGCCCCCCACGCAAAATTGTCTAACCCGAGCCCGCACCCTAGACAGCAGTAAGCAAAATAGGGTAAAGATGTTGACATAAGAGTACTAAAATTCTCTAAATACTTAGCATTCCCTAATCTAGGCATTCCAGACATAAGAAATAAAACCAAAACAATATTCACAGAAAATGGGCCCCCATGATCAAAATTTGATACTATTTGGCCTTGAGACCCACCGCGTCATGGAGGAGTTGCACCGTTGAGACAAGTTGGAGGCTAGTTGCTCACCGAGTAGCTTGGGTGAGATGAGTTGAGGTTACCAGCCAGGTAGCTATGTTGTGGCAAGCAGCTCGATCCAAGGAAGAGTCAACGTCAAGCTTGGTTTGAAAGTAATAGAAAACACGCACATGGAAATAGGCTCGACCCAAGCACTATTTCATGAGGAGGAAGTGAGGCAAAGCAAAGAGGTTATCATGACCCTCCATGGGGATTGACAGAATGGTGTTAATGAGACTCACATAGCCCATACATTTGGAGAATGATAGCCAAATGGGTTAATAGGTATTGTATATGTGACGGCCATCCAACTGTGCTAGCTAATGAGGCGAGCTTAAAGCGCTGATTCATTTAAGGTAGTGGATGCCTCAGGACCCATGTTCCCAATACTCAGCTGAATTGACCTGATATACTTGGTAGACCGTTAGCAAAGTGGAGCCACTCATGTAGAAATCTACAGGAGTCAAACATGTGTTCACAGACCTAGGTGCGGTCAATTTGTTGCATTGAAGCTCAGCAACAAGGGATTTTTAAAGCCAAAGAGATGAGTCTCAAAAGGCTCGAATAATATGGCACAAGGTTGACCCGAGCCAAAATAGTCTAAAAGAGGACCATCTTCCACACCTCAATAGATTCCCGAAATAGCCTCTCACCGCGTGACACACAAGAATAGTGAGATGAAGCCACGAGTTTGCATGTTCGGGAATGAACAAAGGTCAAATCACGTGCTCATGTACAGCGGAGATTAACGACCACTTCTAGGGGGCTATAGGTAGGAATACCATCGCAAGCCAATCTTCTTCTATGTGCCCCCGACTCAAAAAGGATCTTGTGTATTGCGAAGAAATAGAAATAAAGTTGGAAGCTCCAAGTCAGAGGTCGTGCCAGGCTCATGGAAAGATACCTCAAAGTTGGCCAGTGGGGATTGAGGGAGACAAACTCCTTGAGCTTGAATGTGCAGCAGAATAATTTACCAGAGCACCGATAGCTTGACTGTCAAGCCCGATCACCTTATTCCGAGGATTCAGATCAATGCCTAAATCTTCAAAGAGTTGAACTCCGTAGCTCCATAAACTACTTCGGTACTTGAAGCTCACAGAATTTCGCAATGGACTGGTGCAGATAGAAAATGATCATCGTAGAGGTCATGAACAGGGGTACGACATACCTCACAGTTGGAGACTGGTTGAGATGAGCGACTCCTTATGGCCCAATTGAACTGTACTCTGAAGAAACGAAGACTTTGTGTTTACAAATTAGAGTTACCCAATGCATAGTCGGAGCTCATTGGGTGTCAATAACTACTGAAGAAATTGAAGTCAGTAAACCCAGAAAGTGACAGAAGGACTTCGAAGGTCTGAAACTTTTTGACTTCGTAGGTGGGTCCAGTTCAGAATATCGGGGTCTTCAGTAGGTCAAAGTAGGCCAAAGGAAAATCCGAAATTAAAAGGAGGAGATCGCGAAACTATCCAAAATGAAAATGCACAATGCTCACTTTTGGAGTTGGGTCTATGGCGATATGGCTTTTAAGCTATGATCCTGTAGGAGACTTTCCTCAGGTTATAGCATGTGAATGCTGTGAGCAGTTTTTTTCTTGGAAATTGTTTCACGTTGTGTTTTCAAGGCAAAGCCTTACCAAGCTGCTAATTGCAGTACTTCATTGTGTCTTTTAGAGTCTCGTACACCTATACGGTGGGAACTTTCAGTCTGTGACATGCTAGCTCGGTGAATATGTTAGCGACCAGACTTGTCCCTGTCATGTGGAATTAACTTATTTGTGGCTACGGATTCTCAATGAAAATGAAAAGAGGGGCTCAACCTGCAAGCCAATTAGATCATATGGGAATTCTTAGTAAATGCCAAATTAGTATGAATCAGAGGGCTCAAACAGTAGGTAAATATAATCCGTCCTACACATCAGTACTAATGTGGCTTTAAAGCGGAAAAACTTCAGATCTGGATCTACTACCAAGTAGGGCTTGGAGAGAATACTCCAAAGATCTGACTTGCAATGTGTAGAGGATTCTCAATCCCCTATACTCAACACAACTTTGGCAAATATCAGGTAGGCCTGTGACAATGCAAGATGGGACCCCATGAGCTTGCCATCAAAACGTAGGGAGGTTATTTCCCTTGAGAACTTGTAGCTCGAGTATACGTTGGGGTGATGCCTTCAACAAAATTATAAGATAGTCATTAGAAAAAACCAGCAAGCAATACAATGAAGAATGGGCAGGACTTCAGGTGCATCCACCCCTCCTCTTGAGTCCTACTACCACTTGAAAAAATAATGTTGCACAATCAAACGAGAGTTATACAGCTTGGGTCGAGGTCACTTCAAATACTCAGGGATGTAAAGGTATGAGGAAGTAATATGTTGATCAGTTTGAAGAGTATGACATGGATCGACAGCTTGGTCGCAGAGCAGCACATAGATAGGTTGCATTGAGACATGCAACAGGTAAAGGGGGAAATGATGAGTACATTATTTGGCTCATTTATATCATTCCTACGATAAGTAAATTGCCACTTAGATATGATTTGCTAATGTATGGGGATTCTTTGTATAGTTATGTCATAGTGATTTTGATGCATTTTCCTTGCTTTTGTTCATGAAAACTGATTACCGTATAAACTTCCTACTAATCGTCTTTGTGAGGAAAATGTGATGATGTGTGCAGGGAAATGATGAACATTTGTTGTTGACGTAATTATGAAGTCTGAGTTTAGAGCTAGAATACAGGAGTAGAAGACTTTTTCCACCAATCGACCTATCAATATGGGACTTGTTTCTAATTGTCCCATAGGAATTTATGAGTTTTAGTTGAAATTGGTTAGTGGAAGATGTTATTGTTGCCTATTATGGAAAATTATATAACCTTTTGTGTCTATTTTAAGACACCTTCTTAATAACATGGTCAGATGTTAATTTTTGGAGATACTTTGCGAATATATCATCTGTGGTATTCAGAACTTTCAACTTCATATGTTGTCTACGATACAGAAACTTATTTAAATTAATATGAAGTAAACGTCATTTTTTAGATCTAAAGTTGTTGGTCATTCCTTTGTCCCATTTACAAAGCTCAAAAAGAAGGCTAGAGATTCAAGCCCTTGCCTTTTACAAAAGAGGAACTGAGACAGAGAAGAAAAACTGACTAACTACCGATTTTTGTTTTGAAAACGTTCCATTATGGAGAAGAAGGTAAGAGGCCTTTTTTGAACAATTTTCCAAACACATTTTGATTATGATAAATAGTTTGAAGTGACAAAAATGGATTATTTGAGATCTTTTCACACTTCCCCATTATCCATTCTTTCTAAAGAATGAGAGCCATACCCATTTAATACATCCTTAACTATTTTGTGACAAACTATTTTGAAGTGGACTCACCTTTTGAGGAACATCCTTTCATCTCTTTATTACATATTTGGATCTTTTAGTCGCTTATGCATCAGGGTCATGGGCTTAGGATTCAAGCTGCGCACTATTTTTTTCATTTTATTAAAATGACCTTTTGAATGTAGGTGAACAAATTGATTATTCGCAGGTTCGCACCCTTCACACGGGACTATGCATTAACTTTGTTTATTTAAAAGATAAGCCATGAATGACCTTTTTCCTTTTATCTTTTTAAAATATATTGAGCATTTAGAACTGTTAAGATAGGCTTCATAATTGCCCATACGTGGTATCTGGATTATCACCAATCTTTTGCAACCTGTTTCAATCTTGGAGTCCATTTGTAGTGGGATCCACGTGGAGGCCAAGCGCTTCTCTAGGGTCTCTTCTTTCTTTGTAGCTTTTGGAAGTGCATTGGGTTGACATTTGGCATTGTCTGTGATCTTGCCACTCTGCTTTGAGTAGGTAATGAACCTGTCGCATATTAATGTGATGATTTTTTCCTTGGATGGGTCACTTATAGTTGACTCCATGTGTAAGTCCCGTAGGGTTTTGAGACTTCCTCTCTCTTTTGCTTTCTAGAACTTATGTCTGGTTGAAACTTGGTGTTGTCTATGAGTCTTTTTATTTCTTTTGAGTTGGCTTTTCCCCTGGTGGGATTCAAATCTATAGGAACCTTAGAGCTTACTTGGTCAATTCAGCAGGAATCTACTTGTTATCTAATTTTAGTGGGTAGCGAAATTTAGATAACAAAAAAATTGGGTGGAAAATCATCTTGTGGTCAATTTATAAGAGCAGTGTCATGATGATATGTTGAAACCTTTATGATAACATTCCTCACAATATTGAACTCAGTTTGTGAGGAAGGGAAGCTACTTCTCCTTTCCAGTGTTAAAAACTGTTCCTTATATAGATATCCTCGAGTTACAGTATGCTTCATGCTTTTAGTGTGTTAAGAATTTGGAAGTGTTTGAGCACACTGCTACATGCTTCAACTATGGGACATCCGTAAGGAAAACTTTCATCTGTGTTTACATAGTCTGTTGTGTGCTTGGGAAAATGTTGCAAATTGCACCTATGATAATGGTTTATTAAAGATGCATGTGAAACCAGGGGGATAACTAGACCTTGTTAATGTGAGTTACTAACATTCCAAACTAGTACACTGACTCCAAGCTTGGGATGTTCCACACCATTCCACAGTGTTGGGTTATTACTATAGTGATCCTTTTAACAAACCACATGTTAGGGAACAACAAGTCCCCTCCTCTTTAGTGGGAGAGCGTTCACTTATTGAAAGCTACCCACAAAACTTATATAAAATGTACAAATTTCAAAGTGTGGATTCCTAATACTTTGAAACGTTTTATGCCCAAAGATGATCAATACAAAAGAATGGAAGAATTAAGGCCTAATGAGGAAGGAAGAACATAGTTTTGCAATACCTTTAGGAAATATAGACCAGCCCCACAGAGTATCAAACCTTATTCGTATTGAACAGGGAGCTCACAATAATTAGAATCATTCACTTTCATAACCAATATAATTCCATAGGACTCAAACTTCCAGAAATCATATAAACAAGAACACAAACTTTCTTATCATAAACTTACTGGATGATTACCAAATCTTCAGACTTAGGAAAGAAGGAACATTAGAGGAAGAAAGGGGAAAAACATATGTATTGATCTACTTTGAATCTATTACTTTTATAGAGTATTCTCCAAGATCCAACTTGAACAACATTGTTAAATGGAGAAGCCATTAAATAGCTTCCAAGAATGTTATTATAATTCGGTTACAAAAATGATGAAAATATGATTCAAGAAACTGATGTCTAAGTCTCTCACAACACCTTGGCCATTTCCGCCGTTTGGCGGCACAACCAGACGCATTGAATCACATTGTTCGTTTCCTTTATAAACTTTGAATTCGTATTGACTCCACGTGGGAGAGATTTAAAATGAAGTGGGCGTGAGGACGTACTTTTACATTTTTACGCGGTTCCCTTTGGAGAAATGGTACTTTGGAACATTTTGGCCCAACCACCCTTCTTTGATATGGCTGCTACTCCCAAAACCCCTCTCCTCATATTCAGTAGGCATAGGTCATATGCGTGTCTGCTCAGAAGCACAATATCACCCTCGGCTCCACTGCTTACCACTTTCAAAAATCACGAAATGGGTCTTCGCCTACCTGGACAGCTTTGCTTTTGGATTTTAGCTTAATATATCTCCGGCTGTATCCCTTGGACTATGGCGTATGGGCTGACAAGGTACCTCCTAAAACCTTGGCTTGGACGACTTTATGAAAGACAAGAGTGGCAAATTACCGTTGAAGAGGGATCTACTCTGACAGCTCACTGACACCGGGCTTTGAATCTGTATCAATGAAATCAAAACAAATCTACAGTGGTCTGCTCCCCCTCTTGAAAATGTAGCTGCACGCTGTCACTTTGCTAGACAGTGGCAACTTCGTCTTATTCAACTCCGTATTCCAACCCATCTGGCGGCACTGTCGATCTGATCCTACGGACACCTTGTTGCCTGAGTCAAACGCTCAAGTGGGACCTGCCTACAATATTTTTCTTTATAGCTTGCAACTAACAGACTTTTCAGCAGGCCGTAAATCCTTCTATACTTAGCCATGCAAGGAGATGGCAATTTGGTGCTTCTTTGACTTTGACCACGTGGATCGGGTCATGTCACGAGTATGGCTGCTTACTTGGTATTACTCATACTGATAAATTCTGGTGTTACTAATCTACACCTCCTGAAAGGGCACTGAACTGTCCTTGACTTTTCGATCCGAGCGGAGTGTTGTCTATCCTGGTAGATATGCACCACCAGTGTAACAGTTCGGACCCTGACCAAAGGCGAAGCCGGAGGAGGGCAGTTTCTTCGCAGAGTGCACGCTTGATATCTACGGAATCCTGGGGCAGGACGTTTGGAACCTGTACTTAGTCACCGGTGGCAATACTACTTGGTCACCTGTGTGGCGATCTGGGACAAGATGGACTGTAAAGACGTCAACGGTCAGTGTGGAATCACCCTTGGCATATGTCGACCCTTAACTAGTGATAACGATGCCCAACTGCTTTTGTCCTCCTCAATTCGACTTCCATTGACAGTAACGACCACTTTCAGGGATGCGTGCCAAAGTCATTTTCAGACCTGGGACCCGTGGCAGAACTGCACTTATGCAAGGTAGCAATATAGTCGCTACTTCAAAATACAAGTTTGGCTAGGTGGCAGTGATTATTCAGGGTTGAAACATGGCCATGTTGCATCCAATGAAAGATGGATGCACATACTAGGCCATGTATGCTAGGGATTGCATGTGTATCGTTGTGGAACCTACGCCGATCACCGTTTGCATGAAGAAACAATAAACCTTTGGTCGAAAACTCGGCCGTCATGGATAAAGATATTGTCTATCAAAGCTTATGTCAAAGTATTTGACAAACAATTCCAGGCACAACGTGATCTACCCTCCTCCAAGGTACCACACCAACATTTTCAAAACTTGAGTTCAAAGAGAGCGAGGAATTTTGAGGGCGACAATAGACTCTTTGTGGTAATAGGTATGAAGTGATAGAGAAATTAAGAGTAGATCGGAACAACTTCCTACGCTAATCTTGAGGAGAGATATTAGTGCAAAACTTATCAATATAGTAATAGCAGTTACAGGCAAAATATTAGCAACATATTCATACACAGAAACAGGGAAACAAACCAGATATACGTGGGGAAAATCCTTTCGGATAACACAAACCCCACACTCCAAAAGCTCACTCAATGTATTTACAAATCTAATAACAAGGATTGCCTATACACCTAGGACTAGAGCAAGTCTCTTACAGGAGTACTTCACCACTATAACAATTATAGAGAGGATTAACCACTCATACAATCCCCAATTGAATTCTCTCAAGCCTTCAATTTATAGACCTCCGGTTATACAAGAAACCAAGCCTATGGTTTATCAAACTTACCATGTGCCAAACCTCGAGGTTCATGAGGTGGATAACATTAATAGAGCAATGATTTCGGTACTTGAAAATATTTAGGTCTAGCCTTCACGTCAAACAATATTCTTCCCCTCAGTTGATTTGATATCCTATCATAGATGTCATAAAATCTGTCATAATCCATCTTCTAAGATACATGAGCCTCTTGTCCATGATATACTATCAATACTGGGAATCTTTTGACAACTAGCCTATTTCTATTAAGTTAGAGCCTAGACAATATGAAACGGTTGTACTGGTAAAATATTCAACACGAATACACCACTAAACAAGGTTGAGACATCCTCATTTCCAACAATCTCCCACTTGGGTCGTAATTACCTATGCAAGGGTCCAAGGGAAAGATACCATCATGGAGTCAACTTCTAAGGGCCGAGAGGCCTCTGAGACTCGGAACAAGCCACCTGAATTTCATTGTTGCTCACAGGCTTAGTTAATGCATCTGCAACATTTGCAACTGTCTCTACCTTTTCCAGCTTCACCCTTCCATCCTCGACCATATCTCTCACAGAATGTGATACTGAACATTCAATGTGTTTGGTCCTGGCATGAAAAGTCGGGTTCATCTCGCAAGAAGAAAGATTGAAGCATCTGATCTGTCACAGTCTTGTTTGGTAACTGCAAACCTTATCAATATGTTCTCCTTAATCCAATATCTGAGCACAAACGCTTCAGCCAAATAGGCTTCTTTACAGGCATGAGTAGCTGCCATGTACTCTGCACTCAGTGAAGTGGATTTGTAAAGCGACCACAGCCTGTCGCTATGTCTAGCATCCAAGGTAGGTTAAGCATTCCACCATTAAGAGTCAAACACATATTGCACTGGCTGGATCAATCACTACTGCTTTAGTCGACATCACCAGCCCAATCTTAGGAATCCCAAGAAAATTCCATGCTTCACATTTACGTAGGGAATGTTGATCTCCTCTTCCATGAAAACAGTATAGAGTACTCTGATAGTACCCCGCAAATATCTGAAGGACCCTCTTATGGGCAGTGCAGTAGAAGAGAAATGGCACTCTTCACAGGATTAGATCATGAAAACGATGAGAAGAATTTCTTCTGTTGCTCTGCTTGGGCACACTGTCAAGAATCTTCCATACATGACTCACTAGCATACATTAAGCATTCTCAACATAACACATCTGGTAAGGCACTCTAGCTTCATTTCTTCTCATCTCCGATGGGGATGAAGGACATTGTGATATGGAGAGCTTCGTTCCCATAAGTAACAGGAACACAAAGTGGTTTACAATACCATGCATTTGTTGAACCTTTGCAAAGGACAATAGGAACATCAACATACTTACTCTGGCCAATTCTGCATCAGCTCCTTTTAAGTTCTCACGATCTCTTCTAATCTCCATCCCAAGCTATGTGTTTTGCTTGACATCCAAGATCATATTCATTTCAGACCTTTATTACAGAGAGCTGAGATTTCAATCTCTGCAGTTCCAAACTCTTTTCCTGTGTCCCAATAAACAACATGTCATCAACATATAAAGTAATTACCAGGAAACAATCACCATCAGATTTAAAATATACACAGTGATCAGATTTAGACCGCACAAACCCCAAACTCAACACATATGAATCAAACTTCTGGTACCACATCCTAGGAAGCATGTTTAAGGCCATACAGGGATATTCTTTAACTTACAAACCATATTTCTTATACCTTTCACTCATGTAGTGCAATCTGGCTGTGTCATGATCAGATTTCTTCCTCCAGTTAATCACCATGATAGGAAAGCAGTTTTCACATCCATTTGTTCAACCTCTAGGTCATATAGCTGCTGCAATAGATAATAAAAATCGAATGGATGTCATTTTAGCTAACATGGAGAGAATATCTCACCATAATCAATACCCTCAACTTGAGAGTAACCCTTCGCAACCAACCGTGCCTTATACTTTTCAGACATTTCCATCTGAACCAATTTTTTTCTTTCCTTTCATCATGTGAGCAATGCTCATAGTCAGTTCTAGCAAAATTAGGAATGAATCTCCTCAGGAAATTAATCTTACCAAAGAAAGAGTGAACACCCTTTTTACTTATGGGAAGAGGAATCTATTGGATTGCTTGTACTCTTTCTAGATCTATCTTTATTCCCTCTTTGGAGACAAAATGTGCCCTAGAAACTTACCTTCAGTGACATAAAAGATAGACTTCTTTGGATTGAGAGAAACTCCATGTTCTTTACACTTCTTGAGGACTTCTTCAAGATGTTGAAAGTGATCTGCCCTTGTTTTGGAGAAAACAGTCAAATCATCAAGATACATTACAACAGAATTTCCCTTTAGGCTGTTAAAAGTCCAAGTCCATTTCCCTTTCAAATGTGGCACCAACATTGATAAGACCAAAAGGCATTCTCTTGTAAGAAAAGGTGCCTCAAGGAGTAGTGAAAGCAGTTTTGTGTTGATCTGGGGTACTGACTTCCACTTGATTGTATCTAGAGAATCCATCCAAGCATAGAAAGCATCTCAAATCCTGTGAAAGCTTGAAAAACTTGATCCATCATGGGGAGAGGGTAGTTGTCCTGTCAGAGAGGCCTGATTCAAATTCCTAAAACCCACACAGATGTGAATCTCACCATTCTTCTTCCTGATAGGCACAATGTTGGCGATCCATGTTGAATGGTGTATAGGAAAGATGATTTTTGCATTTAGCAACTTCTAGATGTCATAAAAAATAGTGTCAGCAACCTTGGGATTGTATTTCCTTTGTTTCTCACTTGAACGGTTTGATATCCAGATTTCAGATGGATATAATGTTGCATCTCCTTTGGCTGGAAATCCTTGAGATCATCATACGAATAGGTGAGAACATCAACATACCTTTTTACTAGATTTAATGCCTTCTTATTCTCCTCTTGAGTCTAGCATTTTCCAATGTTCACCATCTTAGGTTCATCAAGACTTCCAATATTAACCTTTTCACACGCAGCAGATTACCGAGTTCCTTGGGAAGTCTTTAGACTTAATGTACCTATCATGCTTATCAAATAGAGTCTTCTAAACTCACTAGCCCTTTAGGGATCTTGTTACCATTCAATTTGATGCAGCCATCTTGATCAATCTCTTCCTTGATATCCCCTTCATTAGAGGATACACACTCTCTAGGAAAGGTCTCACTTCCTTCAAAATACAGTTGGTCAAAATTATCCCTAAGCTCTAAGAAAGAGAGAAAATGTTGATCATCAGTTGAAAACCTGCTAGTTATTTGCATTATCTGGTACACTAGGCCTATGAATCATTTCAATGGTAAATTTCTCCTGAGAGAAATCTGGATGAGGAATCAAGCAAAGATCCGGAGAAAGCTAGAGAATCAGCCCTAGTGTTCCTTTCTCTTAGCACAAATTCAATGGAGAAAGAATCAAGAAACTTAATGGAATCCCAGACAAGATTTCTGTAATGTTTCAATCTCCTATTATTGACTTGAAAAATATCTCTAACCTGTTTCACAATACGCTCTACATCACCATGAGCACAAAGATTCTTCACTCCCATTTCTTTTTCCATGTTCAATCCAAGTATGAGTTCCTCATATTCAGCTGTATTGTTTGTATTTTCAAAATAGAGCTTGAAGGAGAAAGGATGATTGTTCCCTTCTTGAGAGGTTAGCACCACACCAGCCCTAGAACTAGCTGAAGAGTAGCTTCCATCAAACTCTAGAGTCCATATGCCATTGGGGTCATGAATCACTCCCTTGGGAAGCCTTGCCTCATATTGTGACATGATCATGTAGTTACCACGACCTATATCCTCGTAGAGTATCTATGCTTTTGGATCATAAGTCTTTTGCACAATGTATTCAGTTTGTCTTCTCAGGTAACAACTTCTTCATTTTTCCATTAACCAGGATCAAAGCATGCAACTAATCCATTTGAATTTCACCTCCTACCTCCTATACAAAAATTTCTACTCGGCAACATCCCATATGAGGGAGGAATATCAGCTACCAAAATGGTGGCTAAGACCCTTTTCTATGGAAAAGCAGCAAAAGTTACTTATGCATCTTTAATTCTTCCAACAAAAGGCACTTTCCTACTCTCCATGGAATAACATGAACCAAAGGCACATGTTAAGGTCAAACCCAAAGCATGGGCTACCTTTGCAGGCATTACATTGTTTGATGCTCCTAATTCTATAACACAATTACTGAGTTTATGGCCAGACTATGAGAAGAGTCACATAGAATGGTTCAATTTTCTCATTAGGGGAAGTGACTGCGGCCACAAGGCTTGACTTGAGGTGAGGAAGAGGGGGTGGGAAAAATACCTTTAGAAGTACTGGATGAGACTTTGGATTTGGAATTGACAAAGTTTACCATTTCAAGCAATATAGCTTTTGGATGAGTCTGGGTAAAACTCTACATCTAAAATTTGGATTTTGGTCCTTTTGAGGTGATCAATAATATCAAAATATCCAGAGGTGGATGGGGCATCATTGATAGGAACTTGAGAGGCTTTTTCTCTATCAGTTTTAGGATTTGAAGGAGAAGGAGTTTTGGAAACAGAAGTAGAAGAAGAAGGATTAGCATTACTCACCTTTTGTGTGGAGGTAGTGGGAATAGGAGCTCCTCTTCTTGTAATCACTGTAATAGTTAGTAGGAAACTCATTGGACTTATTAGTAGGTTACACCACTTTTTCTTTTTTATTTGTTTGCTACTGAGTCATAATAATGTATGACTCACTATTCATATCTGTCACTCTTTCCTCATATTCATCTTCATCATCGATACCTTTAATGGTGAGGAAATGAACTTGATGATCCACCAAGCTCCTCCATTTCTTCATCAACCTCTTCTTCTGGTTCTTCATAGAGTTCATTACACTCCTCATCATCAAGTTCTTCAACTTCACAAGTTGCATTGACTGGAACCTTGATGGGTGGGCCTTCAATAGCTAATTTGGTCTATGAGAAGAAGGCAGATGGTTCCTGGGATGAAATTTTTTCCTTGGAACATCCTGGTAAGGGAGTATGCTGAGCTAATTGTTTCTTGAGAGGAATGAGATAATTTGCAAGCTTCTGTACTAATTGATCAAAATTGGCTCCAGGGGAAGAGGAAGAGGAAGTAGTTTTAGATTTGGAGGATTCTCTTTTCAATTTACCAGACATGATCAAATCATCCTCAACACTAATAGCCAAACGTTGATCAACATCCAAAGTTGCAAGGTTATCTATCTTTAGTGCATAACTCACTTCAAGAAACTGGGCATTGAGGAAGAAGCACTTTTGTATTTGATCCACTGGATCGAGTGTTCTGTGGTATTTTATTAATTATCTTGTTGAATTTAGCCACAAACATTCCTCATGGGCTTAAATGGTTCCTTCTTGATATGAGAAATTTGTGTGCTAACAAAGCATGCACATCTTTAGCAGGTTTGAAACACTGCTCAAACTAAGTTTTCATGGTATTCCAATTAGTGATAGACTGAATAGGAAGATGGTAGAACTAATCAGCAACATTGTCCTGCAATGTCTCCACAAAAATCCTAACAGATGACATCTTCATGTTCAACCCCAAGAATCCCACATGCAACTATGAAGGTTGTAATGTGTTCATCTGGATGAGCCTTCCCATCACCCCGGAACTTGGGAAAAATTTTCACGCCATGTTTTAAGTGACAGCAGAAGCCTCCACGCATCCAAATGACGTAACTCCAATGAGAGGGCCTAAGGGATAGTCTTCAAATAAGCTCAGTCCTCCACGTGTCCCAGGTCTAAAAAATGAAGACAAAACAAGCCTAGATCGGCTAACTATGGAAGGTTCAGCGGAGGACGCAACGTGCCTCACCGATGCAACTTCAAGAGTTGAAGCCAAAGGTGGTTCCCCAAACTTGCGCCATCCCTCCACATGTCCCAGCTCTAAAAAAGAGACAAAGGTGGTTGTTTAAATTGACTAAGTACAAGAGGGTCGGGTATCTCACTGGCACAATTTTAGAAATGAAACCAAAGGGCCGATCTCCAAATGAGTTCCAGCTCACCATGTGGTCAGAGTCAAAGGAGAGATAGAGTTGGCCATTGAAAATTCCAAGACCGGTGGAAGAAGCCACACATCATCTCGACACAATTTCAGGAGGTGAATCCAAAGAGGAAACTCAAATGAGCGTGGGCTCACCACATGGTCAAAGTCAAAGAAGGGACAGAGCTGATTGTTAAAATCAGCTTAGTATAGAAGGGTTTCCGGAAGTGTCCATGTGTCATCTTGGCGCAACTTCAAAGGTAAAATCCAGAGGTGGGTTCTAAATGAGTGCTAGCTCGCCATGTGTCCAGGGTCAGATATACGGCCCCAACAAACAAAAGGGACTTAGTCAAAAATGTGTAAATATTTAACTGGCCCGTAAAGGACATGTGGCCATGTTTCAAGCGTTAGTGGGGAGGCAGGCCCTTTTTTGTTTTGATGCCATTGAAAAGTCAAAGTGGGAAAGTGGTTCGTTGGGGAGATTGGAGAATTTGAGTTTTGTTTTCATAAAGGAGCTTAAATTTAAAACGTGACCTGTAGCCCTGCCCATGCCAAGGGAGAAAGTCAAATATTAAGCCTGCATCAAAATTCAAAGTGGGGAGGTGAGCCAGCAAAGAAATTTGTGTTTTTGAGCCCGCATTGAAAAGAGGTAAAAATTATAAAAGTGAACCACAACTCTGTGCCCACTCAAGTAAGGCCACGTGCCAAAACCATATCAAAAGTGGGTGGGTGGGCCAAAATGTTCCAAAGTGCCATTTCTCTAAAGGGAACAAAATGCAAAAGGTGTCATCAAGCCCACTTCATTTTAAATCTCTCCCACATGGATGGCTCAAATAGAAATTTTACAAAGGTAGGATGAACGAGTGTGATTCAATGCATCTATTTTTTCCGCCAGACATAGAAATGGATGAGGTGTTGTAAAGAATCAAACATTGGTTTCTTGAATCAATTTTCATCATTTTTATAATTGAATGTAACCATTCTTGGAATCTATTTAATGGTTTCTCCACATTGTTTTTTGGGTTGGATCCTGAGACTCTGTAAAGGTGATAGATTCAAAGTAATCAATACAAAAGTTTTTCCCCTTTCTTCCTCTGATTTTCCTTCTTTCCTAGTATGAATATTTGGGAATCATCCATCTTTTATGATCAGAAGCTTTGTGTTCTTGTTTATATGATTTCTGTAACTTTGTGTCTATGGAGTTATATTGATTATGAAATTGAATGATTCTATTCTGCATCTCTTTGGTTCAATATGTATAAGGTTATACTCTTCTATCTATATTTCCTAAAGGTATTGTCATGTTCTTCCTTCCTCATCTCCTTAATTCTTCCATTCTTTCGTATTGATGATCTTTGAGCATAAAACATTTCAAAGTATCAGGAATCCACACTTTGAAAATTGTACATTTGTATATAAGTTTTCTACTTGCTTTCAATAAGGGAACCTTTCCCATTAAAGAGGAGGGACTTGATGTCCCCTGACTGTGATTTGTTAAAAGGGTCATTTTAAAAACCTAACAGTTTTTGGTGACTCTACTGGTGATTTCATTTTAACAGAACCCTTTCTAAAAGAACAACTTCAAGATCATTGTTGGTCTGGTGACTATATGGAATACACATGGGAAGAAATCTCTCAGGGTTAAGGATTCCCATTTTCAACTTTTAAAGTAACAAAACATCTCTCTTCCAATAAGAAGGAACAGAGTAACTTGTTTTACAAGCACGCCTTCTGTTAAATAAAATTTGAAGGAGAGTTTTCCTCAGGAGCATCCCAGTCCTAATGTCCATGCTTTGATACGTGTTGTTGTTTTAGTTCCCCTTTAGTCAATTTTTCCAAAGATGGCAGTTCCTTTGCCTTGGGGACAATAGGTTGGGCCTCTTGCTCTTCCTAAGCCATTGCATGAGTTACCTAGGGGTAACAGGAAAAGTTTTCCCAAGTTCTGGGGTGATGGTAAGGTTCATCCAGATGAAAACATTGCATCCTTCATTATTACATGTGGGATTCTTAGAGTTGAACATGAAGATGTGTATGTCATGCTTTTTGTGGAGACATTGCAGGACAATGTTGTTGATTAGTTCTATCATCTTCCTGTCAGGTCTATCACTAATTGGAATACCATGACAACTTAGTTTGAGCAGTGTTTCAAACATGTTGAAGATGTGCATGCTCTGTTAACAAAAATTTCTCATATCAAGAAGGAGCCATTTGAGCCCATGAGGGATTTTATGGCTAAATTCAACAAGCTAATTAATAAAATTCCACTCGGCTCCTTCCGTCGGTTCTAGACTTTTCAACGGCCAACTATGTCTCTCCTTTGAATTTGACCACATGGCGAGCTAGCGCTCATTTGGAGATCAGCCCTTTGGTTTCATTTCTGAAATTACACCATTGAGACACGTGGCGGCTTCTACCAACCCTCTTGTGCTTAGTCAATTTAAACAATCACCTTTGTCTCTTTTTTGGAGTTAGAACATGTGGAGGGTTGGCACAAGTTTTGGGAACCACCTTTGGCTTCGACCCTTGAATTTGCATTGATGAGGCACGTGGCATCGTTCGCTGAACCTTCCATGATTAGCCGATTTAGGCTTGTTCTATCTTCATTTTTGGACCTGAGACATGTGGAGGACTACACTTATTTGAGGAGTTTCCCTTAGGCCCTGTCCTTGGAGTTGCATCGTTCAGATGTGTGGAGGCTTCCGTTGTTGCTTAAAACATGGCCACACCACATCCAATCAGAGATGTCCAGGTACTACCTGTGGATGCTGGGGGAAAAATTGATGGGGGAAGATATGTCCGTCATTCCCGACCGTAGGAAAAAAATAAAAAGAAGGGGAAAAACTCCACCTTTATGCTTGAATTTCAAATTGTTCTCCATGTAATGGAAAACTACAAACAATACCATGCTCGACGTGATTCCAATACTCCAAGGTACCGACTCAAAATTTTCAATACTTGACTTTGAAAGTGGAGAAATTTTTGAGGGCGACAACACCAAGAAATCGTTAGTTTTAGTCCTTCATGCTTTCCAAGAAATCATATTTTGGGGAATTTTTATCTTTTTCTCAATAGACTAGTGTAGAGGGAAAGAGAAAAGAGGATTCCAGGTTCAAAATAATTTTCCACTCGATCTAAATTTCATAATTTTCTCATAAAAATTGGATAATTCGAGAAATAGGGATCAACTCCAGGTTCAGTAGATTTCAGTTTCTCAAGGACAAGATTTCAGAGTTTTAAATTAGATTTTAGGAGTCTTAGGCTGACTCCATGCCCAATGGATGCTTCAAGATCACTGGTCAACTCATTAAGCATGTAGATGTCCCCGTGAGTCACCAAATTGTTATCCATTTTTACCCCTTGGAAAAAATGGACAACCTGGAAGAAATTGGACCCATGCAGTTGATATATTTTCAAGGAAGAATCTATATTTTTAGGATTTGCAACAGATTTTGGGAAGTTTGGGATCATTTGGTGATTTTTTTCCTCTTCTAGGTTTCAAAAGGCTCAGCACATAGTCAAAATTGGAGCAAAATCGACAAAATGGTGAAATTTGGATTCTAGGGGCTTCATTCCATTTTTTCCTGATTCGTTAATCTAAGAAAATTCTAAGGAGTTAGTGAAAATTTTGAAAATTTTGGAAAAAAGTAAAAAATGAGCCTTTTTAGTGTATTGCATGTCTAGAGGTTTTGGGTGGAACATGTGCATATGGAATTGAGGTTCCAAGAACTCATTTAGGGGTAACAATGAAAAGGGTCCTTTATTATACAGAAAGGGTAGATATCTGGGGCTAAAATGGAACATGTTCCACGAGGACGTGAGTTCCCCGTGGACTTGACTTTACCGCAATGGTTACGGGTTTTTATTATGCAAAATTGGAGGGAGTTTTAGGGAACAAATTGTTTTACACAAGCTATTTGGGCTCGTAAAACATTAGGGATTCATTGTACAAAAAACTCAACAAGGTAAGGCACAAGGCGATAGGTGGGAACTTGCCAATGTAGATGCATGGAGGCTGGTGGGAACATAGTGTGAAGTGTGGAGATGTGGCCAAAGTCAATGCGGCAAGAACACTTGGATCTCGAGAGGAGTATTACAAATGGATTAATTATGCGAGGAACCAAGAGATGCGGGGAATGTTTTCCCCATGTGAACAAGTTCCCTGTAAGAAAATTTGATCCAAAATGAACGAGGGTGCAAATGTAATAACAAGATTTTGGGGATTTCAGGTCCTAAGAGAACACTTGACCATGATCCACCTCAAACCGATTTCTTCTCATATATGCCCGAGACGCAATACAAAGGGAGAGTTAGGGGTGAGTCACTACCAAGTCAGCAGGGATAAATATGCGACAAAATGGGATCTGACTGGGGTGGTCAGTTACGTGAGGCTCAGGGAATTAGTGGTAGTAGGTTGTAAATGAGACATGGCCCACTAAGTCAGTGAGGAGCCATTAGGTGGATTAGGATGAGCTCACCCAATGTATAGAGCTAAGAATGTAGGGTCAGGACGAGTTGGCCAACAAGGAGTTTGGGGGCCAATGCAATGCACGAAAAACTAGATCGGTGAGCCAACTGGAAAGATGGTGTTGAGCTAGCTGGGATGCTAAACCAAGTCAACAAAGTGACTCCCTAGGACATTTAAAATGAAAACTAATCCTATGAGCGCCTCCCAGTTTTAATTCTCTCTCTCAAGAAAATTTAAAACATTAGAAATTTCATGAAATTGGGAGAAAGGTAAAATGATTATTTGTAGCTACCAATTTAATGCCCAGTCCCGTAAAATAGTGAAAAGCCAAGGAGTGACCTGCACTCAAATTGCCATAATCTCTTCATTTTTCATGAAATTAGACAAAATTGGATTTTTTGGAATCATGATTCCATCCTATACATTCAGAAATCAAGAAATCATATATTTGGTGAGGTTTATTAATTGAAAATGTAGAAAACGATCCCATTTCCAAATGATGACTTCCAATTCATTGTAAATGCATTAAATAGGGCATGGGCAGCCATTTTCTTCTACAGCAAGCTACAGGATAGAAAGTAATGGGTTTTACAGGTCCTCCATCATGATTTATAGCCCATTAATGCACTTTATTAGTGGGTGAAAAGGGAATTTCGGGACACTCTCTCTCTCTCTTTCTCACCTTCCTATATATAATGTAATCCTTCTCATTTGAGAAGGGGGGATATTCTGGGACATGGGGAAACTCTTGGGAAAAAAATTTCTCAATTCCATTGAGTTTTAATCCTTCACATGGGCATGTAGAATGTATTTTTTCCTCTATTTTCAGATGTAATGGACTATGTAACTACTTAGAGTAATAAAATGTGTGTTTGTGGTATTATCTCAACCCTTACTTTTATTTCCTTGCATCTTCTTTCCTATCTATTATTACTTTTCTATTATGTGCATGTTTCCTTCATTTATAGGTTCTTATTGTTGTGTTTCATAGATATTTGATGGTGAATGGAACCTTGGATTGTGTCACAGTTGTTCTATCCTTTCCAAACTTCGTTTTCCTTCCTATTCTCCCTCAGTAGGATATATCATCCCTGTTTCTTGGTGTTATCACCTCTATAGCATATAATTTCCCTTCTTTCATGCTCTCTCTCTCTCTCTCTCTCTCTCTCTCTCTCTCTCTCTCTCTGGTCCCTTGGAAATCATAGGATAGGATTATATATGTGTTTTTCTTTCATTAGGAGTAGTTTAGTGCTAGAATTAGGTAGATAAACCAACCTTCTTTGGAGGTCCATCTCAAGTTTGCAAGTCCCAAAACTTAAGATATGGTCCCATGTTTCCAAATTACACTGGTAGCTCATGCAAACACATATGAAAAATTAAAGGGTGCTATAATTTTGTGATAACAGTAAGGAGAAGGTATTTTGGAAGACTCTCTTAACAACAAATAAAATATTTCAGGGTATAAAAAGTTCCATAGGAATTGGAAGATGATAATGAAGATCTTTATTCTATTGAATATATTAATACCATCTAGCACATGCCCCTTCTTACTATTGATTGGTCACAGAAGGAAAGAGATGATCTCTTTGAGATAATTAACCCTGTGTTGGTAAGAACTAAGGTATGGTTAAAGAAGAAGATAAAATCATATAGTCCAAAGATGGCACAATCTTCCTCCCAGGAGGCTTCATCATCTTAGAAAGGGGTTTCCATTTCTCCTCCAAGGATATAGGCTCAAGCAACTCCTTCCTCCTCACTTTTGGACTTTGCAACTAAGGTATATGCAAAGAAGGACAAATTCAAGGAGATATAAAATTTTGAAAAGACTCTTGAGAAGGAGGTAGAAGGAGAAAATGTTCAAATTTTAACAAGACAAGATACTTCCACTTCTGAACAAGTGACACAGCCCCTGGAAAAGGAAATGAGAACATTTGAAGAAGAGAAGGATGATACAGAAAATATTAACGCATAACAACAGAAAAATTATCAAGATAAAAGTGGTGAGGAAGAAAGTGGTGAAGAAATTGAAGAAGAAGATGAGGTGAAAATAATAGAACTGGAAACTAGGAAGGTGAGTGTTCTAAAACCCAAGTCAACAATCAAGGGAATATCGTGTTCTACTATTTAGGTACTTTCTCTTGATGTTCCCTCTATTCAGTCTCTTGGTTCTCCTAGTTTGGAATTGGCACCACCTCCTCCTCCATCTTCAAGTGACTCTTTCACATGGATTCAACTCATGGTTGATATCAAGAAAAGGAATTTAATCCTAAGATATTTTCCCTTGGTTTCGATGTTGTAGCTTATTTTCTTGGCATAACTCTAACTTATCCACCAAAAAGAGCCAAGATAAATTCAAGACTTGGTTTGTGACTCAAAGGGAAACAATTTGTGGAGATTACAAAACCAAGGGGAGAGAAAGATGAACAATATATCACTCTTGCAGACCTAGAACTAACTAGAATTTGACTTGGTGAATCTACTCATGAAGGGAAGGTTCATAATTTGAAAGAGACAGTTTCCAGAGTAATTGAGAGAGTGGAAAAATACACACAAACACAGGAGCAATTAGAAGAACAGGTTCAATTTCTTCCCATTTTTATTAATTCTCTCCTCTCAAGTGAAAATGTCATTGATCCAACTCCTCTCTCCTCAATTCATCCTCCCACTATTTTGTCTGAAGAAGATGTCAAATCTATCAAGGAGATTCATAAACATGTTTCTATATGGGAGATTTTTTGAGGCATTGGTGGAAGTGTTGTTAATCTCTTGTTTAAATTTTGTAGATGAGGCCAACAAATTATATTACATCATTTCCGTATCCCATAGTTAATTTGATACAGTGTTCATAGGATCCAAGAAAGAACTCAATTTGTGGCTGGAATGCATTTAGGATTTAAGAATTGTGAGCACCAAATATGAGAAAATGCTCCTTTCTCATAAATTATTTAATGATTCCAAGAGTAATATTTCAAGAAAATGGGTGCTCATTTTTGAATGGAAGATCAAAGTGCTTGAATAATTTATCACTGAACTCAAAAAGAATAGTACAAAAAGGAGAATCCTTCAAGTCTGAGATATTGGCTAATTTGCAAGCTCTTAGATACCAGGCATACAAGGAAAATTCTACAGAGAGGCTTCCCATGGATGAGGGTAAAATAAAATTTCACTGCACTTGTTAAGGAGGACCTATTCAAGGCTAAAACTATTACCAAGGAAAAGATGGAGGAGATTATAGAGTTGCACAACATTGTCATAGAGGCCACCAAGGGCTTGTTACAAAATGCAGGAATTAGAAAGGAAAGGGAATACTCTTTAGCCAGAAAAATGAATGCCATAGTAAAAAATTCCATTCCAAAGGACATGGAGATCATTGGCACCTTGTAAAAATTCAAGCATTATGTACTCAAAGTGAAGACCCCTGCTGCATCTCTCACAAGTGTTCCTTCTTCTAGTTCTTGAAACTCCTTCTTTCTAGACAAAGTATTTTAAAGTTAGCTTTATCATTTTGGAAACATAAAAATTATAAATAAAGCTAGCTAAGTGTAATTAATTAATTAAGTGTTATCACTTAATTAAATGACAATTGGTTAAGAAAGTTGGCTACAACCACCCCTCAGGTTATATAAAGTTTATTTTTC
The DNA here is from genome assembly GCA_019776745.2 of Taxus chinensis. Lineage (NCBI taxonomy): Eukaryota > Viridiplantae > Streptophyta > Pinopsida > Cupressales > Taxaceae > Taxus > Taxus chinensis. The sequence goes on from CM034148.1 coordinate 806,950,613, forward strand.
ATTATAAAGGGGTTGGATTTTTGTGCCACAAGAATGTAATGATACAGAACTTTTGAAACTAATACAGAAGAATATTTTATCTCCTACTCTTTGTGTTCTTTCAGTTTCTATCTCTTAACATTGTAAGCATGAATCTAGTATATTTGAATAGTGAAACTGTGTGTTCAATCTCTTTGTGTAGTATGGAGAACTTTGGGTCTGTTGCATTTATGTTTTGTGAATTTTTAAATATACCAATTCATATGTTCTTAAAGTTCCATTCATGCATTAATAGGATATTATTCTACAATCTCTATATCTAGAAGTTTTTCCTTCCTCACTTATTTTCTTTACAATAGCGAGTAATCTTGCACAAATAAGGAGAATAATCATATTCTTGACTGGTGGATTAGCTTGAACTTGGTGTCCCTATTTCATCCATCTTACTCATATAAGCTATTGTTTTCCTCCTCTGAAATCCTTCTCTATTTTCATATTTTGTATTGATATTACTAGAATATGGAGATATTTTGTATACCAAAATCCTTATTTAATTATAGTTAGTTGTATATTTGTAAATAAGTAGATTCCCAAGTTTTGGTGAATAAGGGATCCTCTCCCATAAAGAGGAGGGAATGTTATCCCTTGAACTATTGCTTGTATTCAGAGATAAAATTTCTAACCAAAAGAACAACTTTGAGGATCCATATAAAATCCTTAAGACATACACAATCTAGGAGGAGGACGATGTCCTAACAGCCAAGAAGGATGAGTCTCTAGGGAGAGAAGAGAAGTTGGCTTTTGTTGTAAAGAAGCACGACACGCTTAAAGAAGTGAGGGAGCCACGTGATGATAGAATAAAGGATTTTGGTTTGCTGATAATGAAAAGGATGGAATTTATGGAGGGCATGATCTGAGGCCTGATGGGAGCAACAAGGGAGTTCAATGATAAAGGGGAAGATATGACTCTAGACAAGATGAAAGAGATAGTTGGGACAGTCCTAGAAATAGTAAAGAAGGGGCTGACGGAGTGGAATGAGCTGGAGAGCGCAATCAATAGAGAATACCTTGAGATTTTGTTTCCATTTGAGGAGTAGTGAGAAACACACATGCTACACATTCTTCCATTATTTCATTATTTGTATATTCATTCCTTTTTATTTTTTATTTTTTATCCTTTGTACCCTAGAGAGATAAGTCGAGAAACCCCAATGCCAAGGGAGAAAATGTAATTTGTGTGGGGTAATGTTGGTCTGACAAAATGGCTAAGTATGAAAGGTTTGTGGTATAATGAGGCGGGCAAGTGGGGAACGTGAACGCTCACAAGGGAAATTTGAAGTGGTGCGCATCTAGAAAGTTAGATTCTAGTACTTAGTCAATTTTTCAGTCACAGGATAAAAACAGAAAAAGTGAGATGGAGTGTGGATCACACAAAAGATAAAAATAGGATGACTTGAGGACCAAGGAAAGTGTATTTTTGGGATAAAACACATGCAAAGAGAAGATGAAAGATCGTGCATGGATTGAGATATTATTAGGAATAAATAAAGTCTTATTTATAGGATAATATATTATTATCTCCTCTGTAAAAGCACACAAGTGTTAACGCATGGCTATTTTGAGCACGTAGTCTATTTTGAGAATGTATTGGTGGTAAAGGGAAAGCCCCCACCCCTATATATACTTGTTGCACTTCATTATGTGAGACACCCGGTGATGTGATAGATTTATGTTGCTCTATAGTATTGGCGTGCATGATTCTGTGATGATGATTTCATGTATTCATTTTCTGATATGTAATACTTTTATTATGAATGGATTATGGAGGATGGATTCTGGTGATTGATGAGTTTGAATATGGTGATCGCATGGTGCGATTGATCTTAGTATTTATCTTATCTATTATATTTCCTTATTACATGTGTTTCCATTCTAAGCTCATTATATGATGTTTGTTATAATTTGCACTTCAATGTATGCCTTGATATTGGTAATTATGGATATGTATGCTAACATCTTAACAAGACAATACAAAAGAGGAACCTGATAGCTTCGTGTGCTTCAGGTGAGCATCAAGATTTGACCGAATGAAGTTCCAACACACATAGAAGTTGAGTGGAAATAAGAGACTATAGTTGGCATGACTGGATAAGGATGGGAGGGGTTTGGTCCACTTGTGGCCACGATAAAAAAGGTATTAGATCATCAAATATCCTTGAAGGTGGAAGAAACATTGGTATGAAAAATTTAGATTCCAGCCAGAAGAGGAACCAGCAATGTACAAGGAAGAGGAGGAGGGGGCCGAGAATACAATTGACCACAAGAAGATGAGCATAGTAGTATGTAGATACCATCCCAAAATATTACGTGTAGTATAATGAAGTGTCACACTCTTCAAGAGGATGTGGGATATTTAGTCGAGGAAGGGGAAGAGGATTCTCTGAAACATCTTGAAAAGCCAACACAAAGGAGGGACCTAGCAGCTTTGCGCACTTTGGGGTGAACGTTTAGATCTGTCTAAATGAAGTGCCAACACACATAGCAGTTGAGTGGAAATAAGAGATTATAGTGGGCATAACTAGATTAGGAGGGGAGGGGTTTATTCTAGTTGTGGCCACGACCAAAAAATGTATTAGATAATGAAATATCCTTGAATGTGGAAGAAAAATTGGTATGCAAAAGTTAGATTGCAGCCAGAAGAGGAACCCTCAATGTACGAGGAAGAGGAGGATGGGGGTCGAGGATAAAATTGACCGCAAGAAGATGAGCATAGTAGTACACAAATTCCATCCTAGAATATTACGTGTGGTATAATGAAGTGTCACACTCTTCAAGAGGATGTGGGATATTTAGTCAAGGAAGGGGAAAAGGATTCTCCAGAACATGTTATAAGTGTTGAGTCGTAGTGCATTGTGCATTCAAATGTCCAAGTGTACAAAGAAATGTTACGATTAGGTACATAGAAAAGAGAGCACATTTGACACATGGAGATGTAGATCTAGTGGGATTTGTAGAACATTATGAGATACCATACTTTGGGGAAGACCTAATGATTAGGAAGGTATTGTTAAAGACATCACAAAGAGAAGATTAACCTATGCAAAGAAAGAATTTTCTTAGAACCATTTTGCAAGTTAGGAGGAAAATGTTGTAAAGTGATTTTCGACAGTGGAAATACAAAAAATTTATTTTCTTGTGATATGGTGGAAAATTTACAGATAAAGAAGAGTGTGCATCCCAACCCCTACAAAGTGCCATGGTTGCAAAAGGTACACCAAGTTCTAGTAAATGAGAAAAGTCTTGTCAAGTTCCAGATTGGGAGTTATTACAATGAAGTATTGTGTGATGTAATGTCGATGGATATTTTTCATCTATTATTAAGAAGACCTGGAAGTATGATAGGAAGTTTTTTCATGATGGGCACATGAATATCATTCGCATCAAGAAGGATAAGTGCAAGTTTAAGTCGTCATCATTAAAGGATGAGGATAAAGGAGAAGTATGCAGTGATGTTTGCACAAGATTTTTACTAGTATCTAGAAGGTAATTCCTCCAAGAGATGGATAAAGAAAATACATATTATGTGTCAGTCCCTAAAGAAATACATGAAGACTGTGCAAGAAAGGAAGAAGCTCCTACAGAGGTATGCAAGGTATTGGAAGAATGACCAGAAATTGTGATGAAAGAATTACCACCAATGTGTAGTATTAGTCACTAGATAGACTTAATACCAAGCTATAGTTTTCCAAAAAAGGAACAATATATTAATGACCCCAAAATAAAATGATAAAGTGCAAAGACAAGTGCAAGAATCGGTTAATAAAGGAATAGTGCACGAAAGCTTGAGTCCATGTGTAGTACCAACAGTGTTAACACTAAAGAAAGGAGGGGAATGGTGCATGTTTATTGATTCCATAGCCATTAACAAGATTATAATTAGGTATATGTTTCCATTACTCGGGAGTGGACTATATAGTGGATTGTCTTAGTGGCATGCAATACTTTTCCAAGATTGATTTGAATAGTGGTTATCACTAGATCCACATCAATGAAGGAGATGAGTGGAAGACTGTATTCAAAATGAATGAGGAATTGTATGAATGGTTATTCATGCCCTTTGGGTTAACCAATGCCCCAATTACTTTCATGAGACTAACGAATGAAGTGTTGAAGAATTTTTTAGGAAAAGTTCTCAGTTTGTATCTAGATGATATATTGGTGTTTAGCAAGACAAGGGAAGAGCACATTGAACACCCCGCATAAGGTAATAAAGTGCTTACAAGAATAAAAGTTGTTGTTAAACATAAATAAGTGTAGCTTTATCCATAAGCAGTTCGTATACTTGGGTTTTGCAATATCCCAAGAGGGTTTACAAATAGACCCAGAAAAGGTGCATGAAATCGTAGTGTGGCCCTCACCGAGGAGTGTGACTGAGGCATAAATATTTCATGGTTTAGATAGATTCTATCATAAGTTCATAAGGAGCTTCAGTGGAATATGTGCAGTAATCATGAATACCATAATAGGAAATCGCAAGGAGTTTGTGTGGATGAAGGAAGAAGAGCATAGCTTCCATGCATTAAAGAAAAATATTACAATGCAATCAATGCTAGCGTTGTCAAGTTTTGAGAAGGTATTTTAGATGGATTACGATTTGAGTGGGATAGCTATTGGCGCAATACTTATTCAATAAGGGAGGCTCATAGCTTATTTTAGTGAAAATTTGAATGATGCCAAAAGGAAATACTCAACCTATGATAAGAAGTTCTACGTGATAATCCAGGTGTTAAATAAATGGAGGCATTATTTGTTACCAAATTTTTTTCTATTGCATTGATCATCAGGTGTTGTAGTTCATCAATAGCCAAACAAATTTGAACCAAAGGCATATGAAGTAGGTAGAGTTCCTATATAGGGCCACTATGGAGTCAACAAAACTTTGGAAGAGCTACAAGATTGTTAATATTAGCCGAAGATAGGCACAAATATACGTACGTATGTGCAAATATGCAAGGTTTTCCAATTACCCAAGGGGTGCAAACAAAACATGAGGTTATACCAGCCTTTATCCATACAAAAGGGCCATGGGAAGACATTAGCATGGATTTCCCATAACATGGAGAGGAAATTAAACCTTTTTTTGTAGTCAATAGATTTTCAAAGATGGCGCATTTTTTTATGTGTAAAAAGACTAGTGAAGCATCAGTTATCGTGTATGTTTCAAAGAAATGGCATGATTGCATGGATTACTAATGAGTATAATATATGTCAGAGACACCAAGTTCCTTAGACATTTCTAGACAAATTTGTGGAATAATTTGGGGACAAGATTAACCTATAGTTTTAGCATACTATCCATATATGGATGGGAAAAAAAAAGTTGTGAACATATGCTTAGCCAATTTTTTGCACAGGTTGATAGGAGACAGAACGGAATAATGGGACATGGTATTAGGCACAAGTGAAATTTTCCTACAACAATTCAGTTAATAGCAGCACAAGAAGAACCACATTTCAAATTGTCTATAGAACAAGTCCATGAGGAGTCACATAGTTTTCGTGTTGTGCGAGATGATAAAAAATCATAGCACAGAAGAAGAGGAATATGCAGAATATATGCATGAAAGTTACATGAGGAAGTGTGTGGAAAGTTGGAGAGAATTAATCAAGGTTTTAAATAACGCACAGATAAAGGACACAAAGCCAAGGAATTTGAGGAAGGAGATCAAGTAATGACATGTTGATGGAAGGAAATGTTTCCCAGAGGAACTTACATTAGGTTAAAGTTGAAGAAAATTGGGCCATGTAAGGTAATGGATAAGATTGGGCCTAATGCATACAAGTTAGAGTTTCCCGAGAGATTATATATCTCTCCAATATTCAATGTCTCAAATTTATATGAGTTCCAAGAAGGGGGCACTAGTAGGAATAAGGTGGAAGAATAACATGCAAAAGAACTAGGAGAATATGCGTTAGGAATTAAAGAAAATTTAGACGAAAGGAGGCAGATACTAGAGATGAAGGCCAAAGAAACTGAGAACATATTGGACTTGAGGTTCGTAAAGAAGACGTGCAGGTAGAATGCAGGGAGTATTTGGTAAAATGGATGGAATGTGCAGAAGAATATGTAACATAGATAAGTGAAAAGGAGCTTGGTCAAATAGACCATACTATGAAGCCTGACTCGTGATCGACCGAGATCACTTATGTTTTTACACATGATTTTTGATGTAGGAGCATCATGAAAGAATCAAGTAACTACATATATTTGGAGAATTTTGGTTAAATTAGAAGCGTGCGTGAGAATTGAAGTTGATTAGCTAAGCAACTAGGGCACAAAAGAATAGTGCATGGTAGTGCACAAAAGTTGTTAAGAGGGAATAAATGCATGGAAGATTAGACAAGCTACAAGTGGTAGGTATATGAAGGGTGCCAACTCAGCAATGACGTCAAATTGCATGTTAGACTTGCTCAACTGCTAGACCTGAAGTAGTTGGTTGACAATAACCCATAGGAGTTCAAATTCTAGTTTGGGTGGGATTATGAGAGGATTCTTGAAGGGAAATCAAATTCCTTATGGGTGGGAAAAAGTTCTATAAATACTTGCCTAGCTTTATGTTTTGGGGATTTTTTTTCTGAAAAAAAGAGATGTTGGGACTTCTTGGAAGTTATCACCCCTGTAGCCCTGTACATTGGTAATTATCTCGTCGAGGATTGTCGATTATAGATGTCGTAAGGCTTTTGAGAATGCAACCCAAGATCTGGTGAAAGATTTTTCTGCTATGTTTACTCTGCAATTGATCCAGGATTGTTTCGATCCGACTGTTTCATCAACAAAAGTACTTTACAAAATGGATACCAAGGATAAGATAAATATTTTTGCCCATATTCCGAGCATGAAAAAATCAAAGGAGACATGAAGTACTTTACAAACTGCATACCAAAGATATGATAAATTTGTATTTAGAGATTTTGAAATTTATAGGATTAAATTAGTTGAATCCATCAAATATTTTTTCACGAGGACTCAAAATCACTAAACCAAGTTAAGTCTCAAAAGGAGTCTATCATAGAACAAAAGTTTGTAGAGAATATTTTGAGGTTATTTTGATTATTTCCATTGAAGAAAGCAAATGTATAATAACATTGAAAGTGGTGGAGTTGGTAGGATCTCTCATTGAGACGAGGAATGTATGGAGTGTTATATGAAGAGTTTAATGCAAGATTTCTAGTCTATGATTAAATTTGAAGGGAAAATACTCCAAACTCTCACGTAGGGGGAGACTTCTACCACTAGAAAATGTGGTAGCGGAAGAGGATATTTTAGAGGAAAAAGAAAGAATTTTTTTGGACCGTAGAAATATTCATTATAAGTATGAGTATTTCCAACATTTTAACCCTTATGAATATGAGTGTAGGACGAAGAAAGTTTTCATAATTCAAAGGAATACTATATTGAGGATTATTTTGAATGGTCAAAAATATCCACATTATTCCTGTGTACTACGAAAAAATATCAGTATCTAAGATGTGTAGTTGAGGGAAAGTTGCTGCTCTGACCATATGACTAGTAATAGTAATATTTTTGTCGACTTCATAAATCTTTGAGAAACCGAGTGATATGTGGATATGACAAACAAGTCAATGTGATAGCAAAAGGCACCCTTTATGCGCAGACCAAGTATGGATAAATTGTTTGTATTCATGATACGCTGCGTGTACCAAATTGAAACATAATCATGTCCATGATAACAAAAAGCACTTCTTTGTCATGTCCATGATATCATTTATGGAGATACGTGGGGGTAGTTTTTGGATGAGAATATTTTTTTTTTTAATTTTATGAAGAGATAAAGTTGGATGCAAATCTCAAATTTGTATTTTTTTTGGAATATTTAATGAAAATAAACTTTATAAATTTATAATCATGTAATGAAGAAATGGATAAAGTAAGTTGGGATGCGCTTTTAAGAAACAATAATAATTATAGAAATAAAAGACGTCATAGCTCCTCTTCTTCCCTCAAGATCTAATGGAAGAGAGTTCAATTCCTCCTACCTCAAGTCCCAAAAACCTCAATTCTTATGATAGTTCAATTTCTTCATCAAAAATTATTCACCAAGTCTAAGTACAAGACTTGAATCAAGTATCGTTCCTCGAATAAAAGTAAGAAGCCTGAGATAATTTTATTAAAGAACTCTCTTCCACAAAAGTATAGTAGGTGGCAGCCATAACAATAACATGTTTAATGATATGGATGAGAGTGTTGTCAGACTAAAGCATGAACAAGAAAAAGAAACAAAGATATTTTGTGACAACTTAAGTATATAATTGTCCAAGAATCATATTTTCTATAAAAGAAGAAAACATCCAAACACAAGATTCACTTCATCAAGTAGCTAATAAACAATGGCAACATGTATCTAGAAATTTACAAATCATTTTGATCAATTTTTTGATATCTTCACAAAGCCCTTATCAAATGAGGATTTTAAGTATTTCAAATATTGCTTAGGTATCATAGATGCATTGCTTCAATGACACATTGGTAGTGTTGAGGTTAAGAAAGAGTGTTGGAATATGTGTAAAAACAATACATGATTTTAGTATTGATAGTTTTGTCAACTCAAGATATTTTCTCACCACAAGAAGGAGGGTGCGTATAATTCAAAGTATTTATGTATTTCATCTAAAATTCCTTATCTTATAAAAGAAACAAGTTTTATAGAAGGTGAAATACCTCTATAAATAAAATGTCTCCTTTTATAATTTGTGAGTAATAGAAAGGTGTTAAAATTTCATAGGATTTTTAATAGAAAGTATATTTTTACAAATATAGTGCTCTCATGTGTTTCTCATTCCATGCATGTGCCTGCGTGTGTATACATACATATATGTATACGTATGTAAGTACACATACACATATGTATACGTATGTATGTACACATTCACACACGCACACACACACACATAGCTTCTTGTTTTATTTTTTCTTTACACACTCAAAGTTTAGATTTAGATGTATTTCCTTCAATAAACTCTCTCCATAAAATACAAAAAATAATTTTATGTGAGGACATATCATTTTTTTTTTAATATATAAATCATGATAGCTTTCTTTCTTTTGTCATCTATAACTAATGATAAAAATGTATTGTTAATTAGAAATTACAAAATAATGAAAAATATGTTAATAATTCACCAAACATTAGAAATTCTAACAATGTAATTTACTAGTATTTTACTTAAACTTTATATATATTAACAAGTTGAATTATTAACCGATGATAATAATATCACATAAGTTAATCAACATTTCAATATAACAAATAAATAAGTTCTTTTATTTATCCATATTCAAATTGAAATCTTATATATTCACATATTTTAACTCTATAAATAGTAAAAAAAAAGGTTTATAATATCAAATTTACAATAAAAAGTAAATAGATTCTTTTTATCACTCAAAAAGGGATTGCATAAAAACAGCTCTAATATTCTTTCAAATAATGGAACAATAAGTAGAGGTGTTTTTTTTTGTAATCCAAAAAATTACCAATAGTAAATAGAATTGCTAATTACAAAAGATAGATAGGTATTGTTTCTAATGTGCTACAATACTCAACTCACATTTGAATAAAAAGGAAAGATTAATGAAAAAAAAAATTATTTCTAAATATAATGTGTTACTACCCCAAGTGGCTTTTTGAAATTGCTTGCTGATTCTTAGTCTTTAATAAATAAATAAAATTAAGGAAAGCATATTAAAAAAATCATGACATTGGAAAGCATATCATTACAAATACTAAAATGGGAAACTCTGTACCGCTTCTGCACTCAACTCTTTCCACCGACCAACTTCCAGAGTTTTTGATGTAAAGTTTTCTTTTCAAATCTATGCAGTTCTGAAACCTGCAATATAAAAGTATGAAATGTTTTAATCTGTCTTTAAAGTACATTGATATCAGAGTTAAATATCAAAAAAAAAAAAATTATAACTGGTTTTATCTTAGAATTATTCGAAAAAAATACAATAAAAAAAATATTTACTCAAATCAATAAGAAGAGGGAGAGCCTTCTTAAAAATACGACTAAATTCATAAATCTGAAACTTTTGATAATGCCATAGATCATTCAATCTATTGATCTAAAAAATATGAATTATACCTTGGCATTTACGGTGTAAAAGACTTTGTCTTTAAAGACAGAAGAAGCTGCACTAACTATATCAACGCCATTATTTTGCAGTGTAAACAGCAGTTCAGACAAGACGACGTTACACTTGAGTGCGTCTATCGACACAAAAACATCGGAACCAACGCGGTTTATTTTAACTGTGGGGAAAGCCTCGGCCGCCGACGCAGAAAGTTTTTCTTTTCTTATCTGCTCTCTTTTTCGGGTAAGCTCTTTAACCCTAAGCTGTAGATGCTTAATATACTCCGTGGTTTCTGATACCTGTTCTGCTGTCCAACGTTTTCCCTGCACAAACACACAGCAGAAGCCTAATGGCGGTCATGTGGCTAAACCCAACGGTAAATACTAAAAATGCACAAAAAAATTGGGATAAAAACGGCATACCATAATGCGAATGCCTTTCTTTGAAGATTTATGGCTGCAATTAACCTTTAGGGCTTTGTAATCTTTACCACCAACGAGTTGGAGAGAGAAAGAAGAATCGCAGGAAGACATTGTAATTGTCAAATTTGGAGGTTGTTTGTGGTTAGAAATGGCGTCACCATTAAATAAAGGCGAAGAAGACGATCCCCGATCGAGATCTGCTCCATATTTTCACAGTAAAACTCAATTTGCAGCAAACAAATCCTAAACAATCGAAACTTTGGAACGAAAAGTATGACGCACAAATGACCTATAAATCTTAAAGCTATGCTTCAAAATGCCATACATAATAAAAGGATAAGATTTATTTACAGGTCATTTGAAATAAACCAGAAAAAACAGAGTTTTAAGCCTCACCTGGTCCGAGAGATGAATGGTATAGACGCCAGATTAGGGCTTGTATATATACTTATATATAATTTCAGCGCAAGTTCTTCACCATTATAATTACGGATAATTTAGTTCAAATTTCAGAAAACAAAATATACCGACCGGTCAGAACCACATACTCGGGTTTGTACGGGGTCAGGGTATCCCGTTAGTTGTTTCATGTTTCGAACACGCGATAAATTATTTTTTTCCCCCTTTCTAGAACATCAATATATATAACACGTGATAAATTGCTATTTATATCCTTTCTAGAACATCAATTCATATAGGTAACACGGGTTAAATTGTAGCTTCTCCCTCGTGAGAGATGCTAGGTTGTTTCCTTGACGTAACGTCACTTGCCGAATAAGTCCACAATGGTCGTGGAATCTATTATCCTGTTTCTGGTTATCTGTTTGTTCACGTATGCTTGAACAGTATTGTCCAAGAAAGGGAATATGTTGACATTACCTTTTTGCCACGGTGGAGAATAGGAGCTCCACATTTCCTTTTCCCTTGTGGAGAACGGCATCGCTTATCAAGAAGTTGGATAATATATTATTTTGTGCGATGCCAATAGGGATAGGAAGTGGAATAAGATGTGGAAAACAAACTTGAAGAGTTTGGAGGAGATATCTAGTAACGGACATGAGTTGTAAATGTATCGTTGACTAGGAAATGTTGGAGTGCTTATAGTCTGTCGCTTCTATTTTTTTGAATTTGACATATGAACCCAAAGCCATCCTTGAGTAGCGTTGGAACAAGAAAGGTGGTGAAATGCATAGGTTACCAAGGAAGCTGACTCTGTGGACATATGTGAAAGCAAGGGCTTGTCGTTCAATGCATCCAATATCTATTGTTGTTTTGTGTAATGTTAGACCTTGAGCTTTGGAGATTGTCACGTTGGGTTGAAACCTTGTTGGAGGAAGATTTTTTGCAAAGTGACGGACACTTGAAAGATTCTCCAAAGGGTTGCCCCGTACAAATTTGCAACATACAAAGGTATATTCTTGGCAAAAGGCATTGGCTCGAGTCACTGACGAGAATGATAAACTTGATACCAAAAGATGTCATTTTATGATGGGGAAAACCACTTGTAGACACAAGTCAACAAATGAAACCAATATGGGGCCAACAGAAGGGAGGCATTGAAAAAGTTAGAGTGGAAGGAGAGAAGGTGAAATAATGCAAGAGGGAGAGCGGTGATGAACATGGGTCTTAGGTTATGTGAGAACAAAACAAACTCTAGGACTTATTTCAGGCCCCACATATTTTTGAATCCGCCAAAGAAAGAAATAACAAATTTTGAGGGCATTCAACAATAGATGGCAAAAAAATCATTTGTGAAAGGCTTGAGAATTTTGTGTCGTGAACTATATTTCAAACAAAGCCTATCACATGTGGCACAATGCGGGAAAAATGTGAGTGAATTCGAAGGGGATACAACCAGTGAAGCTAATGGGGGTGGACAACCCAGTTAAAAGCCCCCAATAGATCAAATCCCTTTGCTGTCATCTATTATCCTCTTATTTATTATGGTAAGTCACATATGGACTACATGTCATTTGCACAAACCATTTGAAGGAGAAAGGGGCTGTAAACTATGTGAAGGACATATGGAAAAAGTTGTTCAAATCGAGATCAATGGCCATATCCTATATAATGTCATTCTTCCTTCCAATGATAAATGAAAAAAATGGATTCATTATGACAACGACTATTCATGATACTATTAGTCATTTAAACATGGAACTTGAAATCATATGGAGCTACTTTCAATAAGGGACATGAAATTGTATGGAGCTAACATTTCGATGTGAGACCTCAAATTCTATAATGAGAATTTGTGGATAAGTATTACTTTCCTCAAATTTTGATAACAAGAATGTTTGGTAGGCTACTTAGGTTGTGGAGAACACAATAGGCTTTGGGAGCCATCTTTGTGGCTTTGATTATATTTTCAATGGAGCATCTCATGTGTGGCATGAGGTAAGCGTGGTACGAGTGCATTCGAAAAGAGCTTCAATAGGAAAATCCAAGGGAGATGGTCATCCCAATTGAAAGTGCCCAATAGATCAAATCCCTCTTCTTACATCTCTCAAATACCACATGTTGGAACCCAAAAATTTTCACCTCATTTTGGGGCCTTGATCATTCATGCATTTTGGGATCCTCGCCATCTCAACACTTATCAAAATTTCTTACACATATCAGCTCTCAGTCTATACAAGTCAAAATAGGCAACACTTAGTGAAAACCATGTGTTTTGGGCTCAATGACGAGTAAAACACATTCAGGTTCTGTGTTTCCTTAAGGATCTTCTGTAGAAACAAAATCTATGCACTTGGGTACATTTCTAGGTCCTAGAGGATACTAATATGTACATGATTCCTAAACAAGAAAATTAGTAATTGATAATTTTTTTGGGCCTTTTCTTTTGTCTCTTTTACTTCTTAGTCATCTTTTACACTTTTTGGTCAGCCTTCCAGTTGTCAATTACGAAATTCAAATAAGGGAATCATATATATACATAGTTATAGCTCTCAAAAAGAGCCAAGCACTAAGAATTACATACTATCACGAAGCTTTCATCCAAAGGCACAAGAGCATTACAAAGCATTCATCTAGCACATTCACTCAAGGAACAAGGGTTGCATCACTCTGCATACACATCATAGGAGGAGTAAGTTCATTCTATTACATCTCTCACGTTCTATATATTTGTTATATTCTAGATCTAGCTCACTATCATTATGCAACTTGCACAAGTGCATCCTAGGGCATCATTACACACACATTTACATAGAACTACATGAAGTTTGAGATGTAGTGTAACACTCGGTACTAAGTTCACTCTTTGGGTGACCGTCGGGAAGGGTTAATTTTAAGAAGACCCATCTGAAAAATTACTTTCGAAACATTGGCAAATCTCAAAAATCAACTTTCGAATCGTTGGCAAATAGGTGAAAAAATGTTTCGTGGCAAATGCGATTTCACAGAGAGCATTTTTTCCTCATTTCACAAAGTTTTTCAGGTAGGTTGGTCGAGAGTTTCCGCTAGACGGGAAGTTGGTCAAATAGGTTGGTAGGGGGTTGGGCAGTTGAGGGGTTAGGCAGGTGAGGATTAGACGGCCAAGGGTTGGGCGGGGTGGGTTGGACGGGTGAGAGGTTGGGCGACTATTGGGTGGGTGGGGTTGAATGAGTGAGGGGATAGATGGTTGAGGGTTGGGTGGGAGGGATGGATGGGTGAGGGGTTGAACGGCTAAGGGTTAGGCGGGGAAAGGGTTGGATGGCTAAGGGTTGGACGACTAAGGGTTAGACGGCCAAGGGTTAGATGGGCAAGGGGTTTGATGGCTAAGGGTTTGACGGGTAAGGGTTTGACGGGTAAGGGTTTGATGACTAAGGGTTGGAAAGTGGGTTGGATGGGTGAGGGGTTGGATGGATAAGGGTTGGATGAGTGAGGGTTGGGTTGCTAAGGGTTAGATAGCTTAGGGTTGGACGATTGAGGGTTGGTCATGTGGGTTGGACGAACTAGGGCTTTAGACGGCTAAGGGTTGGACGGGTGGGTTGGAAATCCTATAGTTAGACGAGTGGGTTGGTTGGGTTGGGGTTTGAAAGGTTGAGCCTTGAGGGTTTGGATGGCTAAGAGTTTGGCGGGTGTGATGGATGGCAAAGTGTTTCTCGGCTAATGGTTGGACGGTATATGGTTGGGCGTGTAAGGGTTGTGTGGGTGGGTTGGACGGTTAATGTTTGGTCATGTGGGTTGGATGAGTAATGGTTGGACCACCTTCCAGCTAATAGTTTTCCACCACACGTCCTTTGAACCATACAAAACCTTATAAATACCCCTTCAAGGTTCAATTATTCACTTTTCTACGAAAATTTCTAGTGCTCTGATTCTTTGATCTCTCCAATCTTCAAACTTCTCCCGAATTTCAGCAATGGCCAGCACCACATCTATTCCTATACCCAAATTTCAATATAAAAACCTAATTTTCCCACAGATTGTAGCTCTACTAAGAGCAAAAGACACACAAAAGGATTGGGTCAAAAACTCATATTTTACGAGGCTTGTGGACATGCCCCAATTTGATACTGATACTTTAATCCTTGATTACCTTCTCGCCTCTTACAACGAGAGTGATGGTAAATTTTCTGTTCTCCTCGTGCATCTAAGACGTCGTCAAATTTATTTCTCAATTGAACCTAAGGACGTACATCAGTTAACAAGTTTACCATTCGAAAATAAGTCGGTCGTTACTACAAAGGTTGTTCTTATAGACGAAGACAATTTTTTTTGGAGACTCATTATAATGTACAGGTTGATGGTAAGTTTATTGTTTTCAAATGATTTTGTTCTTAACATTACTTGACCACCCAAGGCTCTAACGTTTCTTCTCTGTTATTGTAGCTCCTCTTAATCATTCATCAAGAGGCCTTCTTCTACAAGGTATTGCAAACAAATTATGTATTGCAGTTGCGTCACTTTTTTAGGAAAGGATTGTTTTACACGGAAGAGCTACAGACATTCCATATTAGGCAGTTCAATATTTATTGCAGACACTAGTAGGGCAATAATTTGATTGGTGTAGTTATTTTTCCAACAGAATAAAAATAAATATCTTCCATGCCTACAAAGCCAAACAATCTGATAAATCCAGGACTATATTCTCTTGTTGTAATTATATTCTTACTTTTTATTATGAAGTGTGCTATGAAATTCCACAAGATAAAATTCCAACTGCAATCAATGATCAAATGATTAAGTCTTACTCTCTAAGAACAATAGGTAAGTTGGTAATAGTTACTTTTATTGTTTACTTGTTCTAAGGATTTCAAATTCAATATTTTTGGATAAAATAATAAATGTGTGATTTTATTTTACAGAGAAAAATTATAGCTACAACATCTCATAAGGAGGCAATTGTTAGTGGAAAAGCCCCTCCAGAGGTCTTTGCTGATTCTGACATGGATTCAGTAGAATCAACACCAGTAAGACCTCCTCATCAAAAGTGACCTCATGGGTTGATATGTGCATCACGTTTACCATCGCATTTAACTTCAGGTATGACGTTAAATCTTTTTTTATAAATAACTAATTCAAACAATTAATATATATTATACATGTACTACTATATTTTAATATTTCTACTGTTCTTTTATAAATTTATTGTATTAAGAAACTACTGAGTTTTATGATGAAGATCAAACTCATTCTGGATTTGAAGATTGAAATGTCACGATTCTGTCTTTGTTTATGCAAGGTATATTGTAATGTATAATATATAGCATGTTTTGTTTCCTTACAATTTTTAGCATTTACAAAGCACAACCGTAATATTATGATAATTTGTTGTTTTTCTTCAAGCAGGTAATGTGTCTTTTGGTCACATTCTGCTTGCAAGGAGGCCACCAATACCTCCAACACATCCAGTCCAAACAAAAAGAAGAACTGTAGGAAAGAATATAAGGTTTCCTGCAAAGTTATCAGGAATAGTTCATCCTGCTACCACAGAATTTCCTGGACTGTCACTAGGTGGTGTTTTAAGTGTAACATCCACACAACTTTTCAACAACATCACCCTTGATAAGGAGTATTTTGGCTTTGAAAGTGGAAATGCAGACAAGGGTAACTATTTTGACACCCATGATATGATTCAATCTACTCTGCCTCAACCACAACAAAATGTGCATGTAATACAGGGAAGTGATTCTCCTCCTCCTCCAAGAAATGCTCCACAAACTGATGATGAAAAGACACATTTTATTTTATAAAATATGATATCAGATAGTATGGGGGGAAAAATTCAATAGGTTGTAATGTCTGATGTGGATTTGGTGCGGTCTTGGGACAGGAGAGCAAAAATTTTGATAAAAGAAATAAATACACAATACCATAATCACGCTCAAAGGCATTCATTGTTCATTGCCAAAGAGAGCCAATCAACATGGCAGGATGTTTTGCTAAACAAAGCTCAGTCATGGACTATTTCATATAGTAATGACTACAATGATGAAATTATAGACGTAATGCTAAACAGGTTGGAGAATCTCAATGCCGAAGCACAGGCTTACTACGATAAATGGGCTAAAGACAAGACAAATGTCTTAATAGCAAATGCTAAAAAAGAAAAAGATGTTGTGAGTGGGATATTAGTTTTACATACAAAATACTTATCTTATAAGAACTGCGATATATTTTTTCATTTTATCTAATAGACTAAAAATTAAATATTTTTGTTTTGTGGGCAACATATGAAAATTTAAAGAAAGAAGCATCTATTTTTGAAGCACATTTGAAGAATGCCCGCAAAATCCTTAATTCATTTGCACAGTAGAAGGAAAAACTCATTGTTATAAATAAACAAAATAATACAATGAGAAGGATAATAAAGGAGCATAAGATGGATCTAGAAGTACTACTGAAGGAAAAGAAAGACGTAGATGCAACACTTTTTTCTGCAGGAGCTGTAGCGAGGGAGGAGTTGAATATTCTAGAGAATATCAAACAACATGAGATCTACAGGCATCAAGAGTTATATCAGATAGCTCTGCACAGATGCAACAGAATCCTCCACCTCTAACATAAGAAAAAGAACAAGCCTCACCTGCAACATAAAATAAGATATGTTAGTAAATTTCACCATGTGACAGGTGTGTTGTCACAATTTAGACACTAGCGTAGGAATTAAAAGATAATGGCCAACCCCCTTTTTAGTTTTTATTCCGTGTGGTAGACGTAAGGACAACTATGATTTTGAATCATAGGTAGAAAAGAGGATGACCTCGTAATGTGTCCTTATATGACAAAAATTTTCTGGAAGCTTTGATATGTTATGACAACCTCATTTTTTGAATTGTATTGGCCGACAATACTTTATGAATTTGTACTTTTCTTCATAAGTAATCTGCCACATGAGAGATCAATTTCAAATGAACTTTGGAAATTATAATTGTACAATGTTACTATATGTTGTTAATAAAAACTATGTTTCTTTTTTATTGTTTACGTAAATGTTGCTTGAATTTACTTGATTTTGTTTCTTTAAAATATTTACGTTTTTGATTTATTGCAGATGTAAAATAAATCAAATAACAGATATTAAAAAAAAATGTCTCCTTCTATCAGTCTGAATTTGAAAACCAAATATAAAAAACAAATGGGATAATTGAGACATATAATGACATTGTTCAATGGCAAAGGATCAAATAAAGACAAATATAATATTGCATTTATTGAAAGTTGTAATCTCTGTATGAAATACATCAATATTTAAATTTATTGAAAGTTGCTTAAATTTACTTGATTTTGTTTCTTTTAAATATTAACATTTCTGATTTGTTGCAGATGTAAAATATATCAATTAACAAATATAAAAGACAAATGTATACTTATTTCAGTCTGAATTTGAAAACCAAACATAAAACACAAATTGGATAATTGAAACATATAATGAGATTATTCCAATAGCAAAGTTGTAATCTATGTGAATTGGAACAGTCCTGGAGCAATGCTTTCATTTGTGTCTTGGAAATCAATTGTAGCATGATCTATTGATGTGTCTCAATCCCCTGGGTCAGAGAGAGTATTACTAACTCCTCTTCTTTCTACTAGTGAATTCCACAATGTCACTGCTCTATCATAAGGAAAAGACTCAACTAAGTAAAGTGAAACATACAATCTGAGATAGCTTTCTAGATTCCTATCCATTCTGTTTTGAAATTTGGACTTTAAAAAGGATAATGCACTGAAAACCCTCTCATCTTCCACTGAACCCAGATCATTATTTGGAAGAGCTCATACAACTTAATATACTCGCTCAAATCTTCACTTAGAATACTACTGGAACAAATATCCTTCCAAATCCTTTTCATGGCACTGTAATCCTGTGGGTTTTGTAGAAGCTAAACTTTTCATATCATAGTATTAGAAAAATCCATTAACTGTGAACTAAGTAGTTTTCTTTTCAAAATACCTTCTAAAGAAACTCCATTTTTCTCTTCAGTCTTAGAGAAATGATCAGTTAGATCACCCATGTTTTTTTATAAATAAAGGACTGATATATGTGTATGGTTTTCCGCCTGATAAATTCCAAAAATTTGGATTTACAACACCCATTGCTTCAAGTATTTTATCATTTTTGAATCTTTCCCGTATCTCTTTAGCTAATGATTCAAATATCTTTCTCAACTTATTCCTAGTTTTCATTAATACTGCATCATATAAATTTCGTGTCACTTGTACTTCTTCTATTTTTGATTTAGCCATATCAACTTTTTTTTGGAATGTATGAAGTGGAATCTCTCTTCCATGTGTTGTTATACACAGATGATCATGTAGATTTTATTTTAAGAAGCACCTAAAATTTTTCAAATTTGTCAATGCATTCTAGTTTTCAAAAGCAGCACCCTGAAAACTACCATCAGAAATATATAAACTTTCTAAACTCCAGCAAACACGTATTTTGAGTCTTATGAAGTATGTAATGTAGAAAGAACAATCTTGTACATGCTTCGTTAAAATATAAAGCTCCCTCAACATGGGAAAAATACCGCAGAGTGTGAGTAAATTTTCTATGTTAGTTAGATGACACAATAGATCTTTAGCTTTATCTACATCCCTGTAGTATTTAAACATAAATATTTTTAGTGAAGGATATTCATCAAATATTTTACATGCAGGTTCATACATAGATATCCATCTAGTATCTACATCTTTGAGAACTTTTTTCCTCTATCAGTCCAATAGCAATTTTTTGAAATTCTAAAAATCTTTTCGGACTGCTAGAATAATAGGCATGCAAATCACGTATCAATTCCTCCATTTTAGCTACATTTTAAATGTGCTCACAATTTTGTAGGCAAGATTCATTCTATGAGCCATGCAGTGGACAAAAACCATATATGGAGCAATAGTTGTCTCAAGTCTAATACACAGACCATTTCTGGATCCCTACATTACAGTTGCACCATCAGTTATGACACAAACTAATTTTGTTTCAATGGAAAAGTCATCAATTTTGGCGATATCATTCGGATTTGACACCACCTATTTATATATATATTCAGAATTGTAATTCTCATTCATTTACGAATTGCTAGGAGGTGTGGGGGTCCTTATTTCATTAGCAAATTTGTAAACATGAATACATATCCATGAAGTATTATCGACTGCAGTAACCTCATCTAATGAAAGGGAAATATACTTTGTCTTTTGAACACACAGTTTCAGATCCTCCTTTTTTACCATAGGTAGACATTTTGCAATCTCCCAACGACTGGTATCTGACCAATGAGATTGAGGAACGTTATGTAGACCAATAACTTAATACAAAATTTTATTTTCTCTGAAATCTAACATCGGTCTTCCCCTTTTCATTATATGAAATATGGTAGCAAAATAAATACCTTTTGCTTACATTACTGCCTCCATAGCTTTGCTCAATCTAGATACTATGGTCCCACCTTTTTCATTCATATATTTGATACATTTTTTTTCCTTTTCATACGAGCTTTTGCGTATTTGACATGTATAAATATTTTACATCTTTCCATTTATGTGTTCTGACTATGTTGCCATCCTTTAGCTTTTGGACAATGTATATTTTCCCACAATGCTTTTCAATTGTGTCTAGTTTGATCTGCATCATGTGCTCCTTCCCCTACTTCTAGCCACATATTTTGCATCGACATTGTGTTGTAATAGCATTACAATTTTCAGTGTACATAGGTTCAATAAAAGGATATTTTGCAACCCATTCGAATTGGAATTTTATTCCAATTGTCTAGTTTTTTCATCTTTCTTCTGACATATTTTTCTTTCTTGGGATTTAACTTCTACATCTGAGCTGTCAATAGGAATATTTTTATTCTCATGTCTCCTTTTCCTGGATATAGAACTTGGAGTAAAAGCTTCCTCTACTAGTGTACTTTGAGAATTCGATGAATTTTCTTGTACTTCTAACTCATCAAGGGACATATTGTTTTCCTCAACATATAATGGATCCTCAATATCTTTAAATTGATTATTCTGTGAAGGTATTTATGAAACGTCTACAAATAATTCTATAAAAATTTTACTTATTTAGTATTAATTTTATCTATAGTTAAAATTTTTACAGAGTACAAAGAGTTCCAAGAACAATATGATAAACATAATTATTAAATTCTGTAAGATTAAATAACCAGTAAATAGTAAGTTTTACATACCAATATTTTCAGCTGATGTAGAAACCGACTTCATTTTTGTGATTTTCCAAAATAGCCAAGCAAAGTATTTGCACCCCTTTTTGAGCTCACTGAATTTGTAATCTTCTTTCCTTGATTTCTAGTATCCATGACTGCTTACTCCTTAGGCCCTTAGAGTTGGCTCTTATGTTCAAAGGCTCTGAGAATGGATAGTTTAAGGTTAAATGGTAAAAAGTTAGACGGTTAAGGGTTAGATGACTGAGTCACTGAGTGGTTTGACAGATCATGATAGAGGGGTTAGACGCCTAATTTATTGGATGACTTAAGCCTTATGGGTCGAACGGCTCAGGGTTGGATGACTAAGGGGTTGGACGGATCAGGGTTGGATGGCTTGGGGTTGGATAGATAATAGTTGGATGGCTAATGATTTGGACGGCTAGGGGATGACCGTTGGATGGAAAAGGGTTGGACAGCTAGAAGTTGGACGGCTAGAAGTTAGATGGATCAGAGTTGGATGGATCAGAGTTGGACGGATCAGAGTTGGATGGATCAGATTTGGATAGATCAAAGTTGGACGGATCAAATTTGGACAGCTAGGGTTGGATAGATCAGCATTGGATCGATCAGAGTTGGATGGATCAGTTTTGGATGGATTAGTGTTGGGCGGATCAGAGTTGGATGGCAAAGAGGTTGGATGGCTCAGATTTCAGAGTTAGATGGGTTACGGTTGGACGGCTCAGGTTTGGATAGCTTAGAGTTAGATGACTTGTGGTTGGACAACTCAGATTTTTGTGTTGGCGGCTGTAGATTTTGCAATTCCTTATGTTTGCTTCGACGAATATATGCACGATATGATTCAAAATTATGGCAAATTACATTCATAAGCTCTTATATATGTGTAAAATCTAAGAAAAAAAATAGTATAAGGGACATGTTGGTCAAATTTTTCGGTGAATAAGTTGGTTGCAAACCACATAATATTTGCCAATTTGAATTTCTATAATCCTTGATTTTTGCGAGTTTACAAAAATTCACCACTAAAATTTTCCATGCTGTCGGGGTCAATCCAACTCCCCATTTTGCATCTTATTTATTAGTTTTGATGTGGTTTATGGGTATGTGTAGCTAGATATCTATTTTATAGGTTATATGCACAATTAACGATAATGGAGCAAAACCAAAGTGAAAAAAGGAATATAAAAATGAAGCTCCTCTGTCACAGAAAAAGATCATAACTTAAGCATCTAGGTGGACACTAGCAAACATATCAGTCACTAGCACTCGAGTGCTCCTGTTCTCCCATGTGTGCTTCCATCATGTACTTTATTGAGTCTCAAAACCTCAAGTGAGCTTTAACGACACTGCTTCCAATCTGTTTCATCTATTCACCTACCCAAATCATTTCCAGATTGCATGAAATCATCTAAGTCACCCTCTCTCTCTCTTACTTAGGGTTTCATATTATTTTTTGATTATTTTTTGTCCATTTACTGAATTTTACCACTTATATATCATACACTATAGTAGTTACTTTGAAATTAAGATTTAATTCAATTTAAATTAAATCATTTGGTGAAATCGTTCCTTACATGCCCATTATTGGATCTTTCATGGCTTCCCATACCTTTGATAACAATGCTTCCCCATTAGATATCCATGTTCAACTTCATAATCTCCTTGTTAAGTGTGTCCTAGTCAATCCTAGATCTGGTCTTAACATATACACTTTTTCCTTTATCCATCAAATAGGACTTTCTACTACTCATCTCAATCTAGCTACTCTTTGTATTTGTGGCTTTGATGCTACATCTAAACAAGTATTTGACACAATCTCTCTTTCCCTTACTATGGGATCTTACACTCTTAATGTTTTGTGTCATGTTATGCCTCGTGATGTTCATTATACTATCATTTTAGGCCATCTTTGGTTACATACTAGGCATACTCTTCTTTCAGCCCTTGTCATAGCACACAATGCCCTTTTGATTTAACAAAAATATAATTTATGCAAAACCCTAATTTCAATGTAGCAGTAAATAAATAAGTAGTGAAATACATAATTGACGTAAGTAAATAAGAAATTTAAATTTGAAACCCTAGATGAAAATTAATGGAATAAAAAACTTAGCTAATTCACAATGATGTCGAAGGTATGTTAAGCTAAAAACTAGTAAAATGGTAGTACATATTATCGTAAGCATGCTCATAAAATTTTGCGACAATAGGATGAGGGTAGACATTAGTGCCTAGGAAAGTCATCATGACCCAATCTGGGCACTATTGTCCTAACAAGTCATCATGTTCTAAATTTTCTGGATCGTAAAGATGTCACATATACTCTCTTTTATTCACATGTATGTCATAATATGATCGCCAAATTCACTTGTAACCTACAAAATAGATGATATCCCAAAAAAATCCCAAAAACACCAAATCCCAAAAAGAAAATAATGCAAATGAGGGTTCAAACTATCCTCAGTTGTCAACAAAGCAATCTTACGACTGAGCAATGCACTACATCTCATACCTAATGTAGTTTTATGTGTGTTTGTAGAATTGTGCCCGAGATGGCTCTTGTACATACTACGCTTGATAGCAAGCAAGTAGTTAGATGTCAGAAAATTAAATAGATGTGTGCATGAAAGAATGAAATTCCCCTCCTATGCATGTATGCAGAAGTAGCAATCTCTTGCCCTTGTGTGTGGATTCTAGATGGATGTTTAAATGCTCTTGTAATGGCCTTTGAATGCAACTTTAGGTGGTGATAGCTAATGCTTAGTGCTTGGTCCCCTTTTATGATCACATAAATTTATATTTGTATGATTCCCTTTCTTGAATTGCGTAATTAACCTCGAGAAGGTCGACTAGAAAAATATAATATTCCCAAATGGCTAAAAGGGCCCAAAATATGTGGACAAAGTATGAAGAGGTCAGAGGCACCTATAGGGGATGAGGATGCCTCGCTCTAGCATCCTAGCTGGGCACCAGTGTCCAAGATGAGAAATGTCGAAGTATAAAAAGATGGATTGGGAAATCAAGAGTGTAAGATCAAAATTGGAAACAAAAATAAAGTATTGATGTCTAAATACATGGGTTAGTTAGTATTTTTATTACTAAGGAATCATATGAATAGTAGTATGTTATCAGGACTAGATAGATGCCCAAACGGTGTGATTTAGCATCTACATTTTCCCCCACTTTATGTTATTAAGAAAAAGATCAATAACATAAAGTATATAGATGATACACACCTGATAGCCATTTAAATTGATGGCAAAAAGCATGCTGAGAGATAAGGAAAATTGTGGAGTGATAAAAACATGAAGCGTGGAAACTAAAGAAGTAGAAGTGCAAACAAAAGTGATGATGATGACCCTAGGGTGAAAGAACATGTTTAGATGTCATGATTTTACCTATTATTGATGTCGATTGTTGTTGATCTATTAATTATGATTGATGTGTGAAAAATGTTTTTGATGTGATGTGACTACCACTTCCCATAAGGATGGACCTACAAAAGAGAAAAAATATCAAGTAGTCAAATACGTGTGTATAGGATCATAATGAGTAAAACATATGTAAAGAAATATGTGAAAATGAAAAAGGAACATATGCACCTGATTCGTGATGAGAAAAAAGTGTAGAAAAGATCATGTAGATGATGTTGAAGAATGATTTTTTTGGGTGATCTCACGCTAGTTGTGTTATGTGTGATTTTTTTGGGAAATCTCCTGCTAATCCATAAAATAATTTTAGGGAGAAAATTCTGGTGTCATTCTCCAAATATTTGGATACTTCCTAAAGTATTAACACCACTAAAGATGGTGTGTAAAAATATGATCAATTTCCAATAAATTCAATCCAACGTGAAAGTATAAAGAGTTGTGTAATGCATGCATACCGAGTGCTAAGGACTGTGTGCCTTGTAAAATCCATTGTGTGAAGTGTTATAGATTGTGTTGAACTAAAAAATGTTGTGTAACTACCCTCTAGTCATAGGCATCCAAGAAGGTTCAAGGAAACCCACGCATTATTGTCCTAATTCTGGGGCCGGCAACTGTGTTGTACTGAGGAACAAAGCCAGGATCTGGTCCCTTTCTGTGAATGATGACTGTGTTGTTCCGATACTAAATTTTCTTGTGTGATGACTACAAACTGATGTGTGGGGTGATTCATTCACCCAAATTATGCCCCCTTGTTTAGGTTGCATGCGACGTCGCTAAGGAGTATGCAGCCCAAAGGAGGATTGACCGATGTGCTAAATTGATGCCCTACAGGGGGAGTGTTCCTAGTAGAAACAAAGGCACGTGTAAACAAGATGGCTAGGAGACAATTATTAGTAAAACAAGATAAATATGTGTGTAAAATATGATGTGTAAGCTAGAAAAAAAGTGAGCAATGTGTAATCTAAGACACGAGAAGATAATGTAAACAAGCAAGAAGACAATGTAGACCGTGAAAATTGGGTTTCAAACATGGGACATCACCCACAATATCACAAGACAATCTAGGCCGTAGTGTTTGCAAGCATACAGACAATCATAGAACAAGCAAGACATAGGGAAAAGCCCATAAACAATGATAAACAAGATTATGAAATATAACAAAAAACCATGGAAGAAAATAGAACTGCAAGATAAATGTTTCACATGAAGCACCCATTGGCATGTTAGAAAGATATAAAGTATGTCAAAGCATGTATAATCCGATATAGTAGTGTGATAGTGAAAATAGGAAATAGTATAAAATGAAACAATAGCTCCTGTGATGTATATGAAAGTATATGCCCCCAGGAGCTACTGTGGGACTGATAATAGGTAATGCGCTAAGCATCCATACTGTATGTATCAATATTTGAAAAGGTTGTGATCACAAATAAAAATCAACTGAATGCGCATGTGTGTATAGAAAATATAATGAAATATAGTTTATCTATCTAACATAATAAGTGTTGGCAGGAGTTTGGGTATAAATCATGAAGTTAAGGAGATAGCCATGGAAAGATAAAGATAGCCACAATAAACTAAGGAATCCACGGAATGAGGTAAATCCACAAGATACAAAGTAAAGCCACCAAAGACTAAAAATCTGTAGTACATGGAAAAATCTGCATAAGACTAAGTAGAGCCACGAAGGACTGGAAGAAGCCGTGGAAGCCGACAGAATGCCGCGAATTGAAGACAAATCACATTAGTATGAGACAAAAGCTAACAAAGGCACGAGTCAAAATAAGTGTCTTTTGAAGCTTATTGTATTTTGTATATTTATTATAACTAATGTAGTATATAAGGTGTTCCTCCCGAAAGACTTATGGGAGAGTGCCATTTTGAGATTTTGTACGAAAGATAAAGAGAGTTAGAATGAAAGAAATGTATATGTACTAAACTAATGTAAGGCATTTAGATATATGAATAAAGATTGGAGTTTTGGAACTAAATTATCTTATATATTGTTATTTACATTTATGTCCTTGGTGTAGCGGTGGTGTATTTCCCGCGTACATCCTTAACCTTGATCGATCCGCACCTAAGCCTCACAAGTCTGTTGGGGTTTTAGGTCAACATTTGGTGTTTGAGCCCAGGTTTCTCATTTCAAGCGGTGTCAGGAAATATCTCACCACCTGGATATTGGAAACCTGCATTATTAGTGATTGAAAATTGGTGGAAAAGTATATCAACATATTTGTGAAAGGGGAATCAAAAAGGTGGAAAATCACCTATAAAGCGGTAGAAGTAGAAACTTATGGAGAATTCGGAGAAGAATTCTGGTCTTATTTTCCTCATTAGTTTTGTCCTTGCTTATTAACACACGCAAAAAGGACCGAATGGAAGCACATGTATTTGAGACAACATTTTGAGTGGGCTATAGAAAAATTAACAAAAGTAAAATACCTCGATGAACCATGGACCAAAGAAATTGACTATTGGTATGAGACTACATTAGATTCTTTTATAATCAAGTGGGAAATACAAGGTTGGATGAGCTTTGAAAATAAGAAACAAGAAGTGTTCAACAGATCCCATGGAATATTTCTTCAATCAGTTCATTTATTAATTAAAGTGTTAATGATCAAGAAGGGATTAATTAGAGAAGAAAAAAAGTTTCTTTAGGGGGATAAACACTGTGGGATGGTGAACACGAAGGGGGTGACATAGGAATCATGACTTATCATAATTAATGGGGCATTGGTTAGGGTAAAATAAATAGGCCGACATGAGAAAAATAAAAAAGGATAAAAAAGTTAGAGGTTTAGAACAGGAGAATTAAGAAAATTAGGAAAAAATTAGGAGATAGTTAAAATGAAGGGAATGCAAGAGAGAGTGAGGTTAGCCAAAAAAATGAGTTAAAGTAATAGGTAGAAATAAGGAAACTGGAAATAGATGAGAGAGAAAAGAAGATGAAAGAAAGAAACGAGAAAGTGAATAAGGTTAAGAAAGGAGAAGATAACGTAGGAAGAATAGAAGATTCACCCACATCAAGTGGAGGTCAAAAAGTGGCTCACCCAGAAATAGAGGCAAATATTCAAAATCTCGCTATAATACCTGTGTCTTGTGGAGACCAATCAGGGTTTGTTACACCTAGGAATATTGTAGTATAATTTACGGTAGAAAATCCAATTCAACAGTCAATGACGAGAGAAGCAATATTAGAAAGAGATTTACAAAAATTGGTAGGAAGTTTAGATCCAACATTCAAAATATTTTTAGAAGAAAAAATATGGAAATAAGAGGAGATGAGAACCATATTAATGATTAAAGAAAGTGGAGAAGAATAGGAAGAGGAAGTTAGTAGTATGAGGAACTTGTTAGAGGAATTTGGAGTGAAAGTAGAGATAGCAAATGGACAAGATAACGAAAATAAAATATAGATACACCAGAAGAGGAAAAGGTAGAGGAGATAGAAGAAAATATTAAGGAGGGAGATATAGAAGAGGACCAAGAAAGGAAAGAAGAAAAGAATAAGAAGAGAAAAGTGATGAAGAGTTAGAGATTAATCATAGATTAAGAAATATCAAAGATAGAAGGGTAGTTATTGACAACATTAGTTACGAAAAAAAAAACCAAATAAGATATGCCCCCAACCAATGCAAAGGCCCAAAGGAGATGACCCCCGGAGTGGATGTCATTCCATGTGCTGCTTGAGACACCGCTTGAGATTCTACTAAAAAAAAGAAGTTTGGGAGAGAGATATCAAATACTGTTGGAAGAGAGTCGGATAAGACAAAAGGCAGTCAGAGAGTTTCAAGAAATACTAGGTGAAATTTACTTTGACATTGAATTAAGAAGAGATAAAGGAAGAAGGAGTAGTTTAAAACCTGTTCATAACCAAACATAGAAATTAAAGCAAGTTAAGTAGTAACCTGTTATCCATCTTAGAATAAAGTCATAGACAAAAATGGCCCAGAAGATCAAGATGATGATCTTTGATAATAATTCCAATGATGCATTGGAACACTTGTTCCTCTTATACATCTATTGGAAAAATAATAACATCACAGACAAGGATGTTAAAATACAAGATTTTGCATGGTCACTAAGGGATGATGCACTGCGTTCATATATGAGACTGAATTCTCAAAGTACACAATCATGGGCTAATCTTGAGAGATAATTTAAAACATATTTTCATTTATTAGAGGCCCCATTAGAAGGAGTAAGAAAGATGAGATATCGGGTACAAAGAGAAGGGGAATCAGTGAATGAATTCGGTCAGAGGTTTAATATTGTTCCTAGAAAATTGGAAGAGCCCCTGACAGATAAACAGAGAATCAAGTGGTTCACTTTAGGGATACTTCCTTATCTTAGGGCCACATTAGATTCACAAAATTTTAAAATGTTATCAAAAGCAATTGAAATGGAAATTAAACTAGAAGGCCAGCTGTGGATAAGAGAAGGGGAAAATTTAATAAATACTGAATTAGAGAGAGTAAAACTAGAAATGAAAAAAATGAAATTACAATAGGAAATTCATAGAACTGAAGGATTAAGAAATAGCTCCCCTCCAAAGAAAAATATGAGGCCAAAGATATGGTGTACAATCTGTTTGGTTGATATCTATGATGACTTCTGTACTCAAAGTTGTAAACATTGATATGTGATTCTTGTTTAAATATGGTGTACTCTTATGAACTAAGTAATCATGTTTTTTATAGATAATATGTTATCTTATGAAAATAGATACAATTATGACATGTCTATTCTTAATTTAAAATGAATTATTTCATTTCTTCTTATGTTGAATGTTTATTACATGTGGATAGAGGAAATTGATTCATCTTAAACTTGCTCATAGTCTGTATTGCATTTTAACTTATGCTTCAGTCTTTATGGTTTCTGATGCAGGATAGTTATACCTTGGATGAATTTTAGCGATCCAAGGCATGCTTTCAATTTCATGATGTCAAGGTCATCTTGACCGAGCTAGGTAGAATGTTATATTTCTGAACCCAGGTTGCTACATGGGATCACAAGTGACTTTTTCTACTCACACCCTTCACAAGTGATCCAATAACGTCATAGTGATTCTTCTTTTGGTAATGTTGAATTGGTAATTCTAAAAATTATTATGGGAACCTAAATAAATATAAGTTCCTAAGTTGTAATCTTATCCTAAGTTTAAACTAGATGATATTATTATTTTGGTTGTTTATTAGAAAGGGGTAACCTAAGACTAAACTAATAAAATTACCTAAGGACCTAAGTTGGTTTCTAATCTAATTGTTTATGAACCTAACCTAAGGATTGGAATATCCTAAGAGGTATGGCATGGATGACATACTAAGACATGTCAGTGGACACCAATATCTAAGTATTTATGAGGTTTTAATGAGGCTTTAAACTCTTTCAAACCACCAATTTTGGCAATTACATGAAAGGTTAGTGGAGGTTGAGTTGTCACATCTATTAAAGTATTAGTTGCATGGAATTTTAAACTTGGTTATAGCCAACAATGATTTGGAGAATTTGGGAAATGAGGAAGGACTTTGTCACTCCTATTTGCATTAATTGATCTCAACCATTGCAAAAAATATCCTAGGAAGTAGGGGAAGCTGGAAGAAAACGTTTTCATTGTTTCATTTGTTTTTGGTGAGCTTTATAGCTTTGCATGTGGTTTCTCATTTTTAGAACCACCAGTTTTAATCTTGTGCATGCCTATTTTCACCTTTCATGATGGTGATGGTAACAGGAATTAATCAAGGAAGTTATAAGAGGAAGAAAGAGAAAATTTCAGAGCTGGTCTTTGGTGTTTTTGTGGAAAATTGGCTAACAAAGTTTTGCTTGAAGATTTACAAGGAATAGAAGACAGGAGCTCTATCAGGCATGATAGGCCCTATCTCTTTAAAAATTCTACTTTTATTTAAATGTCTTCATTTAAAATAACTTTTCTCTTGATTGGAAACTCTCTGGTTCTGGTATTTGTGTTTCTTCTTCTTGCTTCTATGGCATTTCAACATGATTTATTTTGGATACAATGAGATGTTGTGTTTGTTGTGTTGAATATGAAATTTGGGTTATATTGAATGATTTACAATTGTGTTTAGATTTTTTCATACAAACTTTATTTGATAATGATCAAGGTTTTTGTTGTTTCATTGTTGGATTGTTTACCTTGTTTGGGTAACTTGAAAACAAAAAAAAGAGGATGTCAGGTTTTGATGAAATCGTATGGCTTTAACTTAACTATTTTTTCTTTCTTATTAAAAGTTGGAAACCAGCCTTTTTGGTGGGATTTCATTTGGGCTAATTATGATTCCAACTTTACTTTTGTTTTCTCAGTGGGCTTACTTTGTTACTATACTCTTTATCATTCATAAAGCTCTCTACATATTTTGTTTGGGACATACGTCTACGAAAGGGTGAATGTCCTTATGTTCCTTGTATTGGTTTGTTTACTTGTTGATAGTTGTGAAGACCAACAATATTTGTTCAACTCATTTTGTGACTGTAATTTCATTTACCTTCATGGAATACCAGCTTGTATTGAACTGGGTTATACTTATTTTGTTTACCTCAGGTGGAAATTGGAACGAATCTAGTGTTTTCTTTGTTAATCCTTGTTTGGGAGGTTGAATCCTTCGTTAGAAGTTGAATAGGATGGAATTCTTGTTGTTATTTTTGTTTTCAGTTCTTCTTCATTTGCACGTTTTAATTATCCAATCTGGGCCTTGTAGTTACTCCATGATAGATCTTTTTGATCTATACCAGGCCTGTGAAGTTTGTTTTATCTTTGGAAGAACATTTTGTTGGAGGAAGAATGTTATTACTTTTTCTCTCTATTATTCTTGTTGATGGTATTGTAATCCTTCTTGGGTGAAATAGTTGCATGGGGGAGACTAGTATCATCTTTCCTTTTTGGTTTAGTAAGTTTTCTTGGAACTAAAACCCTCTTTGGGTTGGCTTGCGAAAGGAGGAAATGTTTGCTTTGGTTTGGTTTGTTCTAAGACTTTGTTATAGCTTTAAAATATTTAGTGTTATTGTGGTCTGGTTAAACCTTATTTTCCTTCTAAGAGGGAATTATTCTTAATCTAATGGAAACTCTTTTAAGATTTGATTCCAATTATTGGGTTTGTAGAACTTGGGACTACAGTGGGTGTAGATCGACATTATTTTCTTGTTTGCAATTTTATTATCTATGATCCATGTTTTAATCATGGCATCTTCTTGACCGTTATTCTGTTAGATATTTTGTGTGACCCTCCTTTAGGACAATTAGAGTCTTGATATGTTCTAAAAAAATTGTTGTTTCATTCATTCTTATGATCCTTTCATTGAGTTGAATTTAATCTTTTGGATAAGATTGGGACCTTGTGTAAAGTTTATAAATGCATTTACTATTTCTTTAACATTATCTTTCGGAAATAATAGTTATGTTGTTGTTGATATTTAAGGAACTGCATGGAGTTAGCTATGACTGTTCTCTATTGAGATTTTAAACTTAGATTTGATTGTATACCCTTAGGGAACTTATACTGTGAGTTATGTTGGTCTGATGGTTTGGTCCCTAAATAATCTTGTTGGTTAAACATTCTCTTACCTATAAAGTTGAAACTTGTTCTTAGATCACTCCAATTCTTAGACTCTAAGTTGAGCTTGAGCTAGGTAATATTTTTTGAAGGAATGATATTCAGATTCTTTTTTGGTCTTACAGTCATAACAAAGATTGTTAACATTACGAATACTTAAAACAACATAATTTTATTAGGAAGGTAATTTTTATATCATGGTACTTCTTCTTGAATAAGAAAATAGGCTGATTATTGAAATTAAGTTGGAAGCTTAATTGAGAAGTAAATATTAAGTTAGAAATATGATTTACTTCTTTCTTAAATATTGTTGTTTAGATGACAAGATGTTTTTAATGAGTTCATATTTGTGTTTGAGATAGAATTAACTATGTTGATTTAATTAGTTCTTGATTAAACAATACTTCTTGAAGAATCTATGATCTTTCTCTCTCCTTCTTGGTTTGTAATCTTTTCAAAAGTCTTTCTTTTAATCTTAATTTGTGATTTTGAAACTGTTTCATTTACAGCAGGGTTCCTTTTATGAAACAGTTAGATAAAAGCACATTTTTTTAACGTTATAGCGCTTATCATGCTCAGTTCAAATGAAATGACTCGTGCTAACAATTTTGCAGATGGATTTTGTAAAAGATGGAAGGAGAAAGACATATAGAAAATTGCATCTATTTTACTAAAGAAATTATCTCTTTGTTATGATGACTATGTAGCTGACATTACTTGAAATGTAGTTTTTTTGGGAAAAGAAGATGTAATAGAACTAGTTTTATATTGATGCAATGACATTTTGTAATCCTTTAAATATTTCTTACTGAGTGGATCAATTCCTTTTTGATAAATGAATTTCTTTGATGATTGTTGATTATTGATTTACTTATGAGACTTTCATTGACATAAGTTGTGATATATTACTAGTAATATCCTTCATGATGGGGGAAATTTGGATATGCATGTGATATGGGATTATCAACTTAATAGAACTTATAATATATAATTCTCTTAGATTAAGGAACTGCAATAATAGTTTATTTATTTCCAAGTGAAAGAGAAAAACTAAGTTGATACGCTTTGGTAGATCCTTAAATAGTAAAAAGCGGGATGTTATTTGATTATATAAATGTGTCTGAATTCTTGTTATGCTAAGTCATATGTGATTTGTTTCCATAGTTGGGACATTATTCCTTGACAAGGAAAAAGGATATTTTCCTTGTAATTCAACAAAAATATTTATTTGAGATCTTGTTAGGTGTTATGATTAAAATATGAGAATGGTTGTTCTGTGTTTTCCTTAAGCAAATTTATGTAATTGAAATATGAATGCCGAAAAAGGATACTAAAAGGATTTAGACTTCAGCATTATGAATTCTAAAGTGAAATGTTTCAATAATATTTTTATAAGATAAAAATGGAGTAAAAAGATCTATTGATCACACTTTCATAACATAAAGTTCATTCATGATGACATATGAAATGAACAGCTAAGATTAAGATAAACATAAGCATGAAATCTGAAGGTGGTTAGGAAAGTAGATTTTACTCTGCATACCTTCCTTTCATATAAAATTACATCTCATAACCTTCTTAGGTTAAATGATGCTTAGTTGACCCTTAAAAGTGTTCTTATCATTAATCTTTATGATAATAATAAATTGGGTTAGTAAAATACATTTATATAATCTTAAGTATGTTAATCCAGTTGAAGAAACTCAATTGGATGTTGGAACATAGCAACTGGGGCATAGTACCTTCATAATGATAGGGGTCATTACGAGGATACTATGATACATCTTACTATGTCTCAGCACCACACTTAGCTCGATTAACTCGATTAACATAAGTGGAAGTTTTGGCTCATGGTTCCACCCTAAACAAAGATAGAAACTTGAGCTAGTGTTGTGGTTCAACTCATGTTGAATTAGGGTAACTAGACACACCCAATCAATGTAAGTTGATTAAGTATGGCTATGTATCCTTAGTCACCATGAGTAGTCTTCCACACTAGTGCATGTTGTTTCCCTTATTTAGTGTGAAACGTTTAATTAGATTGAATTGACAGAAGTAAAGAAAGACCATTCTAGATAATAGAACAAGCATGGTAAAGGAATCTTTGATCAGAGAACACTTGACAAAACTCACACAAGAAATTCAGGTAGGAAAACATGCCATGTTTAAGGGTGTGAATGGATAGGAAGAACCCACGCTCAAAGGGAAAGTTCAACATTCAGGACTTAGCTGATTTTGAGCATGAAGACCTATTTTTAGAAGATGGCATGCAAACCACACCGAGGAAGAGACGTGCGTGCCACACATTGTCTATCTTTGGAGGATCGGATCGATGTGTTTTACATGGAGATGAGCTAAGAATAAGATTGTCACTTCAGTTAACTATAAGAGGTCTATAGATAACACACTTACATGTGTGGCTATTCCTGTAAATGGCACATGGCTATTAGTAGCATGTAGCCTATTTTCTGGAATAGATAAGTAGTGAAGGGAAAGCCCCCACCCTATATATATATGTAGTGAATTACCTGAGAGGATAAGAGATATAGGAGATGATATATAGGTATATGCAAAGTGTAAGAGGTAAGCATAAAGAGATATGTTCATATGACTGGATTACTGTATCAGATCCATGCCCGCATTGATATAGAATGCCATTATTATAAGGAGATTCTATGTTTATTAATAGATGGAAGTTATTGGTTGAATCAAAGTGTCATTCCTGTGGGTAATTGAGTAGTGCATGTTCTTGATTCAATCATGATTATTGTTTAAGTTTGTTGTTTCATAGAGTTGAATATGGCATGCATTATAGAATGATGGATTAGTTGTGAATATATATGTTTCTTCCTTCATCACGGCTAACATCCTACTACAGCAAGCCTAAAGAGGGACCTGGTATCTTTGTGCACTTTGGGTGAGCACTCAATCTAGGCTAAGTGATGTGTCAGCATGTCTAGGGTATTGTCTAGTGAATTTGAGGTTGCATCATTGGTTCTGTTGCTGGGACCTATTTTTCAGTTGTTTTCAAGATGGTTCACGATGAAGACGTACCGGTTAACTCTAGCAAGTATTGAGGAATGGATACACTATCTGGAGGAAAAATATGCATGACGGTTCAACATTGGATCTGAGTTTAATGCACACACTTGGGTCGAATAGAATCTATATGACAGTTTATATGAGAGCATTTTTGCTATCTTTCCAGTAGAATTATACGAGTGGCTGATTACTTATGCATCTAAGAGGAGTCAGAGGTCTCGCGCACTTGTTTGGAAACATGAATAATTTCAGGCCCTTTATGATGATGATCTAATCTGGACTCACACTATGGATATGTGGTTTCATGGTGTTCTAAATAGTTATATTCTGGAATATTCAACTTTGATGTATTCTTTCCCAGAGGTAGCTGAATTCCAATTTTTGTGGTATCATAGAGGAGCATATCTGCAAGGTATTCCACTAGCGATCAAGATCTTGATGGTAACTTTGAACCTGGAGAGTAAATTGATGGTTAACTAAACTTCACCATGCGTGAGGGAAGGAATAGGTTTGGTGAAAGATGGAAGACCTAGCGGCAAAAAGGAAGAGAGAGGAAAGGTGGCTTAAGTATAATGAGGTGTGCAAGAGGGAGATAGAGAAGTAACGTACCATTGCACAAAGTATGGCATTGAGGAGAGAGATGGCTCGTGAAGGATTTAAAACTCATGTAGAAGACATGGATCCAGAGCATCAGGAACTCCCCAATCTTGGAAAGCATGACAGAGATCCCCCCTTGGCTTCACACAGAAGTGTTCTGGTAAAGACTACCTGGGCCATGGGTGCACATCTTAATCCACCTGGTGACCTAGCCCTTATGCTTGGTTTTCCTATATCTAGTACGAAAAGTAACCAACAAGCTAACTTGGGAAGTAGGAGAGTAGGAGTAAGTTAGGGAGCAAGTATATCAATGGTAGAATAGATGACTTCAATTTTATTTGGAGGAACATTTTTAGGTGCATCATTCACATAGAACGTGAGTGCGTAGAATGTTGGATTCACCTATGGAAGTGGAACTACCTCACAGACTATAGGGGTTCAGTATAGTACTACTATTAGAGCATAGGGGAGTACATCTATAGGATCTATTCCTAGTATAGGTAGAGGATCAAGAGGTATAGGTGGTTCTAGTTCTAGTGGATCTGGTGGTTCTAGAGGTAGAGGAAACACAAGACGTTTTAGATCAGGTGGTCAAGGCCCACAGTAACCACATAATATTTATATGGAGATGTCTCTTCATCTTTTAGAGTATAGAGGCATAAAGGATGCTGCTGAGCATGTGCACATGTGTGAGATATTGTGGTGCGTGAAAGGGATCACAGATTTTGAGTGTAAGGAAATTAAATTTTCTACTACATTACAAGGATGTGCAAATTGATTTGCCTAAACTCTAGGATATAGAAGACTTGAAGACTTGATACAACATTGAAGGATGTTTTCTTAAAAGAGTTCTATATCGCAGAGTTTAAGCAGAAGAGTATCAACGCACTCAAAGATATCAAGCAAGGAAGTACTGTGAGTGTACGTGAGTATGATGTCTATTTTAAAACACTCCTATCTAAGATCTCTTATGATATTCACGCGATCCATCATGCACAATGGTTCTTTGGCAGATTTATTACACCATCTAGAAGAGCACTATCACATAAGACATACATTGATCTACACGAAGCACTAGAAGCATATTTACATGCTAAGGTAGTTGGGAGAATTGAAACCTCGTGTTAGTCCATTATTAGAGGCACAAATTGTAGCTATGGAAATTTTTTTAGAGAAGCTATCAGTGAATTTAGCCCATGAAACACAGTCAGGGATTTGGTGTACAAATTGTGAAGTGGAAGGTCACACCAAGGATAGTTTCCCTCAAAAATCTATACATTCATTGTTGTTAGACTGTGAAATATATCATTTAAATCATGATGCTAGCCACTGTCCTTTATTACAGTGTGTAATAAGGAAGAATGTATATTTATTTTGCAAGATTTGTAGGTCTACGACCCATGATACTAAGGATTTTCGATTGATTGGTGAGATCCATGTTGCTATAGACATTGGGGTATGACAGATAAGTGTAACAGATAATTCTAAAGGTAATAATGAGCACCAGGATCGAGATCATAATCAACCGCACTATGGCAGGAATGAGGGCCATTTTGAAGGAGGTCATGGAAGAGGATGTGGATATCATGGTGGATATGGAGGATGAGGCCGTGGTGGAGGAAGAGGTGAGTTCCCTCATGGAACAAGTTATACGTGCAGATATCCTGACCACTATAGGAGTAAATGTCCTTAGAATATTGCATGTCCTTTTTGCAGAAAGAACCATAGCTATGAAGAGTGCCTAGACTTATATGATCTTCTGAGTAAGCAACATAAGAAAGAAAACAAAGGCTCCATGATGGTTAGAATCTAGCGCGTGTGGTCAAAGATCATTGGATGCCCAAGATAGCACCAGAACCTAAGGCCTTAACTGTGAATAGTACTACACGAGCTAAAGGAGCACGTACAAGAGAGGCATTGCACCAGAAGCCTACGATCACCAAGGAGGAGGTTTTGCATACAAGGTACCTACATCTTGCTCATCAAAAGGAAGTTTACCAAGATACCATGGAAGTGCTAAGGAATCTTCAGGGTGAGATACAATACTTAAAGGAGCTGAAGAAAGCATCAGAGATAGTCCAAACTGATATCGATGATCTGAGAGAAGTGTGCAAAATGTTGCGCCAGGAGAACATCATTCCACTATTAGGAAGTTGGTTAAAAGGGAACACTCCACATGTAAGTATTGTGACCAGACGAAAGATATTGCATGTGAATATTCCCCTTGATAGCATTTACTATGACAAGGAAATTACTCTAAATGTTGTTGTGGATGGATGGCTACTGAGCAACATATTGATTGATACAGGTGTGGAAGTAAATGTGCTTACTTTATATGCATGGATACAAATTGGGATACCTCCATTATATCCATCATATAATGTGTTGTTTATGGAAAATAGGACTAAGGCCACTCCCATAGGAGTTTTGAAAGATGCATCGATAACCATACAAGGGGCCAAATTCACTAGGGATTTTGAGGTATTAGTACTTGCAGAAGCAGATAGTTTTCTAGCCTTGCTTGGATGCCCTTGGTGTTATGTGAGTAATGCTGACTTGATATTCAATAAGGGGTATATCAACTTTGAGAACAAGGAGGAAAGAGTTGTGATACATCTAATAGATGGGAAGTCTACACCATATGTTGATCCTCTAAGTGAGGAGGACTTAAACAAAATCTATGTACGCGCTATTGAGGACCCAGAGGTTAATGAGCCATCAAAGGAAGGCATCCTACAGTGGGAGTATTCTCACTCTATTAGTGATACTATGAGTATTGCTTGTGAAAATTAGGCTTATGGTACATATGAAATAGTAGGACGCAAGGTAAAAATCACGGTTACACACAAGAATGGACTTCATTTTTCTCGATGGATAGGTAGCGCAATACCTTGGTATACATGAGAAGAAGATCTTCCCGTATTTTTTAAAGCCATGGAAACACAGTGGATAGATCAAATTAAGAGAAGAGATATGTTAGTATGTACCTTACACAGGACACCAACGTTTTTGTGGGTAGTTCACAAAGATAATGTTATGGAGTGGAAGGAGATCATAATCTACCTATCTACCAAGTTTGTAAGAAGCAATGCACCTATGCAGACTTGCACTTATAATGGTGAATAACCTGTTCAACACCACATTCATCAGTGTGAGAGACTTTGGATGATAGGACATGAATCATTACCACCTTCACTCTGGGTGCATAAATTATATTCCAGTCTACAAGGGTACGCATGCACTTTGTATGTATACACCATAACTACATTGAGAGACTAGAAACTAAAAAAATTTTACTGTAGGAATGATCCAGACCTTTGACTACTTTTCTTCCCAACCTCCAATAGAAGAGGCATTAAAATTTTTCAAGCAGTTGACCATTGGAGATAGAGAAAAGGCCACTTAGAAGAGATTGAACAAAGCCACACCATTTCAGTTGGTGTTTGGCATAGAAGTTGTTCTCCCTATAGAATTTATGTTACCTTCTTTATGCATTGTGTGCGATAGAGGTCTAGCTGATGAGCACGCTTTAGAAGAGCGAATTGAAAAGATGATTCAATTGGATGAGTGACGAGCCATAGCACATTGGAGTTAGAAGTAGGAAAAGGCCAGGTAGAAATCATGGCATGACAGAAATATAAAGGATAAGAAGTTGGCAGTTGGACAAATGATACTTCTCTATGACTCTAAGTTCTTACGCCATCCAAGAAAGCTCAAAGTACATTGGTTGGGGCCATATTTCATCACTTACATACTTGAATCAGTTTCTTTCTAGTTAGAAGCACTTGATGGAACACAGATACCTAGTTACTTTAACGGGAGTAGGCTAAAGCCCTACAATAAATAAGTCTTATTGGTGTTCGTATGTATACGCATAACTACATCGAGAAACTAGAAACTAGAAAAATTTGACTGTAGGAATGATCTAGACCTTTGAATACTTTTCTACCTAACCTCCAATATTAAAAGTTTTTAAGTGGTTGACCATGGTAGATAGAGAAAAGGCCACTTAGAAGAGATTGAACAACGCCACACCATTTCAGTTGGTGTTTGGCATAGAAGTTGTTCTTCCTATAGAATTTATGTTACCTTCTTTACGCATTGTGCGCGATAGAGGTCTAGCTGATGAGCACACTTTAGAAGAGCGAATTGAAAAGATGATTCAACTGGATGAGCAATGAGCCATAGCACAATAGAGTTAGAAGTAGGAAAAGGCCAGGTAGAAAGCATGGCATGACAGAAATATAAAGGATGGTAAGAAGTTGGCAGTGTGGACAAATGGTACTTCTCTATGACTCTAAGTTCTTATGCCATCCAAGAAAGCTCAAAGTACATTGGTTGGGGCCATATTTCATCACTTACATACTTGAATCAGGTGCTTTCTAGTTAGAAGCACTTGATGGAACATAGATACCTAGTTACTTTAACGGGAGTAGGCTAAAGCCCTACAATAAATAAGTCTTCTTGGTGTTTGTAATAAGGCAGTATTGCTATTTAGATTAGGTTTTCAATTCTTTCTTTCCTTACTGTATTTCCTTCATTTTCATTATGCTTTGTCAATTTATTTTTTGTTCTTGTGTAATAAGCACGCTTGCACACATGAAGCTAATTACTAGAAAAAGAATTTTTATGTGTAGGGGACTGCACATACTTTTAGTGTGGGGTGGTTGTAGTTATCTAAGTAAAAGACTGTGGGAATTGAAAGGTGAAAGGAATAAGATGTTATGGGTGTGCTTAAAGTCAAAATAAGATTGCTTCTCAAAAGTGACCAAGGATGGAGATGAATGAAAGGATAGTATAACGTGAGGTAAGAAAATGACATGATAACTATGAGGAGAAGGTACAGTGATGAGGTACTTAGGTGCAAGGGCACGCGTGAAGAGAAGTCTATGACCTAGAGGGTAGGAAGGTGTGTTAGAAGGTTATAGATGGGGTGCG
This sequence comes from Taxus chinensis, assembly GCA_019776745.2. Lineage (NCBI taxonomy): Eukaryota > Viridiplantae > Streptophyta > Pinopsida > Cupressales > Taxaceae > Taxus > Taxus chinensis. The sequence goes on from CM034148.1 coordinate 806,991,365, forward strand.
AAGATGTATTGTGTGAAATGAAAAAATTTGGTCAATGAATGAGAGGCTATTTGGTAGGTGAAGGAGAAATAAATGCATCAGAATTTGAAAAACTATATAAGGATGGGATGCGAATTCATTTTTATCATTTTGACTAAGAGTATTTGAGGAAAGAGCTAAGTGTGAAGAGCTAAGTGATTGGGTTAAGGTGAAAAGGGTGGGAAACCAAACATGATGAATAGATTTTTGCGAAAGAAGCTTGCGTCCCCAGTGGTGAAGGGTTTGAGCAAAGCAAGATGATAGAGAAGAGTTAGGGCATGAAGTTTCCACCTAGAGCATGATTGAATCAAGCTAGGTTTTGATTTACAAATTGCAGAGTTAAAGAGGAGACGATTGTAAGGTAAAAATGGCACCCAAGAAGGCAGATGGAGTAGGAGAGAAAGGAAAGAAGAAGATGGATCTTCTAGAAGGAAGAATGACCTCAATGTCTAGCATTGTGCTGGTTCTACAAAATGAAAAAGGGGAGATAGTGAGAGATGAATTGGAGTCTATTTCCGTGGACATTCCAGAAAAAGCAAAACAAGCACTCGCTGAATGATAGGCCTTGGAGGCCACAATAAAGGAAGAGTATCTAGAGTTGATCCTTTAAACTGATACAGAGGAGGATACCTCATAAAACTTCTTTATTCATTTACATTCTTTCTTTCTTATTCTTTTCATTCTTCTATTCTTTACTTCAGTTTTGGAGATAACCATTTTCGGGGTGACAATGAGATTAGTGTGGGGTAATGTTGATCATAGAACACTTGACAGAACTCACACAAGAAGTCCACACAGGAAAACATTCCAAGTTTAAGGGCACGAATGGACATGAATAACTTGCACACGGAGGGAAAGTTCAACATTCAGGAATTAGACGATTTTGAGCATGAAGACCTATTTTTAGAAGATGGCGTGCAGACCACACCAACGAGGCAGAGACATGCGTGCTATGCATTGTCTATCTTTGGAGGATCATATAAAGCATTTTGCATGGAGATGAGCTAAGAATAGGATTATCACTTAAGTTAACTGTAAGAGGTCTATAGATAACACACTTGCATGTGTGGTTATACCTGTAAATGGTGCATGGCTATTAATAGCATGTGACCTATTTTTGGAATAGATAAGCAGTGAAGGGAAAGTCCCCACCCTATATATATGTAGTGAATTACCTGAGAGGAGAAGAGATATATGAGATGATATATAGGTATATGTAGAGTGTAAGAGGTAAGCATAAAGAGATATATGCATATGACTAGATTACTGTATTAGATCCATGTGTGCATCAGTATAGAATACCATTATTGTAAGGAGCTTATGTGTTTATTAATAGATGGAAGTTATTGGCTGAATCGAAGTGTCATTCCTATGGGTAATTGAGTAGTGCATGTTCTTGATTCAATCATGATTATTATTTAAGCTTATTCTTTCATAGATCTGAATATGGTATGCATTGTAGAATGATGGATTATTTATGGATCTATATGTTACTTCCTTCATCACACTAACATCCTACTACAACAACCATAAAGAGGGACCTGGTACCTTTGCGCGCTTCGGGTGAGCACTCATTCTAGGCTGATTGATGTGCCAACATGTTTAGGGTATTATCTGGTGAATTCTAGGCTGGATCAAGGACATATTTCTTTCGACGGGTATGTTTTCTTGGAATGTAAACATGGTAAACATGTTTAAAATTTTTTGCCAAAGTATCACAAGTTGTTTGTTGCATTATCCTATGTCACCTAGTCTAAGATGCAGGATTTCAAATGAATATCGATAATAGATATTCAAATAGGCTTCTTAGACAGAACACTTGGGTACCCCTAAAAGGGTAAAGGAGCCAATTATATATAGTATACACATTATTAATTTAACATGAGAGATCAGTTTAATACGGATTCATGGAATGAGAGATCGGTGTCTCAACGAGTCATTTATAGTTGCATATAGTTTTCTATTATGAGATGGATTGGAAATAGAATATGTGTCCTAAATTATATTAATTTAGAATAGAGAACATTATGTAAAAAAAATCCTTGTGTCTAAATTATTAAATTGAGGATGTTACATCTTGGTATCAAAACGTTTCCTTGTGTCTAAAGTATTGAAATGAGGATGTTATTGCAAAAATAGTGGCTAAAGTTTTATATGAGAACATAATTGCAAGATTTGGATGCCCTTTGAGTATCACCAACAATCCAGGTAAGTAATTTGTAAATGAAACCATCAAAAGATACTGAGCAGATTCATGATTAATCAACATAGAATCACCCCGTACCATCCACATGTAAATGAAATAGTAGAAGTATTTCAAAAGGTGTTGGAGAAGGTATTGACAAATATTTTCTTGCTACAAACTGATGCTTGGGACCTGAAGATACCAGCCGCTCTATGGGAAAACTGTACAACATACAAGAGACTCGCAAAGTTTTCTCCATTTAGATTAGTATTTGGGTTGGAAGCTGCAGTTCCCATAGAATTTTTTCTTCCCAGTTTGAGAGTTTTTGTAGTATTTTGGATGACAAAAGATGATTCCTTACACAAAATATTGATATAGCTAGACATGCTAGATGAGAAGATATTTATCTCCATATACAATCAAACACAGGAAAAGAGAATACAAAAAGCATGGCACAAGTGCCACATCAAGAAGAAGAATATTGATATATGATATCAAGTACCCCTTTTACGATAGTAAATAAAACTATCCAGGTAAATTGAAGGTTAGATGGTTAGGGCCATATCTTATCAAATAAATACCACCTTTAGGAGTGGTAAAACTACAAACATTACAGTTAAAAGAGCTACCTTGACATGTGAATATAGTAAGGTTAAAGACATATGTGACTTAGGACTACAATAAAACTTAAAAAAACTTTGAAAATACTAGTCTACTTTAAAACTAGTAATTTGGTAGATAGGTCGAGAGGTAGGATGAAAACCCGCAAGGCCATCTCTTCCCTTAGAAGGAAAGATAGAAATAAAACCAATAAAAAATAGGGAACGGAGGGGAACAAAAATAAAAAAACCAAGACAACATGAAGTAAAGAAATTTGGGGAGCAATGAAATAAAAAATAAACAAAACATTGAAATAAAGAAGAAGAGAACAAAACCACACCACAAAGAAAAGGAAAATCCACATAACAAGGAAAAAAAAGAAGTTGTGTAATGCACAACAACACATGGTGCCGCAAAATAAAGTAAAATGCTAAAAATCCACAAAAAGAAGGATAGAAAATATGCAGTCCAAATAAACCAAGGAACAAGCCATGGTATGAACACAAATCTACCAAATGAAGAAAATTAAAAAAAGTGGAAAATACATGGAGTAACACCACGACCGACAGAGAAGAAATTTCTTGTCTAAGAAGCAATAAATGTGGTAGGTAGAACAAAACCAATATAAAAGGCATTGAAGGGAGAAAAACTAAGGCACAAAGAGCTAGAAGCAAGATCGAGTAAATGTACGAAGAAGAAAAGTAGGGCAGAACTAGGGAAAATTGTGAATGTAAAGTGGATGTCCCAGTTGAGATCACACAAGCAAAGCTTCCAAAGATAATTTTTTTAAAGAACTTTAAGAACTCCTACATAACTGACCCAGAAGGATCTTTTTCACACATTCCATTTAAATTCATGCATGTCAGGGATCTGCAGAAGTATATACACTCCCAAATTCTATAATACGATCACACAACACTCAAAGTGGAGAGAGCATTGTTATTATAAGAGGAGTCAAATACAAATGAGCTAGTGTATAAGAAGAATTCAAAAGTGATCTGGGAGTTAAAAATCATTGTGTGGAGCCAAATACCCTATTTTCCTAGGGAAGATTTTGTAATTTGTGTTCTGTTAAGTCACCTCCACAATCAAATTTTATACTTGGACCAACTATATCAGGTCAAAATAGAGGTAAAGGCTAGGGTTAATAGCTTATGGGACAAAGGGTGCTCAACAATCTCTAAAAAATAACATAGCATTGAAAGAGACAACCCAAGAAATGGGTGCAAAAAAGATGAAACAAGGAGTACATATAGTAGACATTGCCAATCATACACTAAGGTATGTAACTAAAGTCATATGTCTGAAATATATCATACAAATAGGGAAGATGGTGCCCATGGGATTAGCACACAAAATTCCCTAGATATTGTTCAATTTCATTCAAAGTATAACCTTGTGGAACTATTAGCGACTTAATTCCATGAAAATACTAGAGGATAAAAGAGGGGAAGCACAATTTTTCTACAACTCGTTGATATGTTTGGCTATGTATTTTACCAAAACGCTCCCCTCATACCACAAACATAATAGAATGGTAGTTAGATAAACCTATCAAAGAAAAAATTTGGGAACATATCACTAGTATTTATGTAGTAACTCAGATCACCTCATTATTAGGATGGATTAAAAAGGATTAAGCAAATCATTGGAAAAAAATCTAGGGTATCTAAGCAAGTTGTTACAAAATACAAAAAGGAGGTTTATTTTATTACAGAAATAGACTATACATTTAATTTTATGACCATCCCACGCACACAAAACATACCTCCATTACCTTATGAGGCTTCATATGAACTAGTGACTACATCTGTAGAAGCAATTTGAATTATTCCTATCAAATATACCAAAGTCAAGTTGCCAAATTTTGATGAGGTAATTGAAGAGACATTTGAAGAATATAGACAGAAATTCTCCACACAATTGGACAAGGAAGAATCAATAAAATCCCTTCCCAAGATATACAAATGGAAGAAATCCCCTAGTATTTATAATCCCATCACAAAATTTATGGACGACAAGGGAAAAGATGATATGGAGTCTAAAGAAATAGAAGACATTTCTGAATCAAAGGAATAAAAATCATACACTCCATCACCACCACATCTATGAGACCCATCAACACCATATATTTTAGAAGAAGTGGAACTAGTAGAAGAAACATGACATAGTCAACAAGCATATAACTACTACTAGTGGAATTTCACAACTTTCCAAAGAATACGCTATAAGTACAGGAGGAAAATAGATGGCTATAGTAGAATCCATAGTGTACTAACTAGAGAATCACACATTTATACTCGAAGATATATGTAGTCATTTTTATACCCTTAGAACAACAATCTAATCCCATGTGTGTCAGCCTAGCATCTAGTATGTGTTGGGTGCTCACTCGAGGCACATGCGGGTGCCAAGCCTCTCCTTTGTTTCAGTTGTGTGAGGATACATCATTTATGATAGATTTAGATGCAGGAAAGAAAAGAACCATGCATTCATTTTGAGAACTTAGGAGGAGTTATTATACCAATGCATCCATTCAAATAACAAGAGAGAAGTATCAAACAGAATGCATATCGTGTTCATGACAGAAAGGGAATGCATTAGGGTTTATGCCCATGAACAACATATATACTTTAGAACAAAACCTTATATTCATATCAACAACTTCAATAACCATATTACATTCATTAAGGCCATAATAGGACAATATAAAAATGTAGATCAAACTCATGTATTAGGGGCTTGAACTATGCACATTACAAAACTAATTATAGACCCATTCCTCTAAATATGCCATTACTCCTACGGTTCTCCTAATCCTAACCCAAAGGATCCTTCATTTTCCCTGCAGAGCTTCGCCTATCCTATGTTATATGATGTCATTCTTGGTGTCTCTTTTCTTCTATTTGAGCATCTCTATGTATAGCTTTAGTCTCCATCATCATGCCTTCTTGAGATAACAGATCGGTTGTTAAGTGTCCATGCAGTCCTCTAATGGAGCATGCTTCCTTTGATCCGAGATCTTACACTCTTTGCAATGATGTCTTTCTAGATCCTTCCATCGCATGCATGGAATATTCCTTTCTTGACCATACAACTTTCAGGTTGGCACCTTATCCACTCTTCATGCTAGACGGGTCATGCTTTTCTCGTGTGCTTCTTGGGATGTTGAATATGGCTAAGTCCCAAAACCCCTGTTTCACCTTATGTGCCTGCCTTGGGTTCTACCAAACCCTTCCAAAACCATGTCCTACATGATTTCACCTTGTGCGCCCTTCTTCATATTGGCCCCATGTGCCCACGTGCCTTCTTGTACTCAGCCAATATTCTAAGGCCCAACATCACCCCACACTACACCTGTTTTCCATCCTCAGAAACACTTATCTTTAATAAATAAAGAATTGCGTGCTTTGAATAGTGGGAAAAAAATGAAGGAATGAAAAATCAGGAGAAAGAATGAAAGAATGGGGAAAATGAAAGAGAACAATTCTTATTTTTGAAGGAGGAGAGGGAAATCCTTCCCTGTTTCTACCTCTAGCTTTTCCCAGGTGTCAACCTTGCTCTGTGCTTGCTGATAGAGGTCTCTGACTAGGGCACTTACCCTCCTCACAACTTAGTTCCTCCCCTTTGGTAGTCATTGTCTCAAAAATACTCTCCAATTGTTTGTCCAAGTCATCAAGTGTGTCCATCTTGAGGGTGATCTAGGGGTATAATTCCTTTAGCCAGATTTTGATCGAGCCTCACAAGGTTTCAATAACTTTTGAATTCTTTTCTACCTCAGCAAGGATTTTGCCCCTTTTCTACCCTATTCCCCTTATTCTTCTCTTAAAAATCCTTTTGTATTGTTTCATGTGTAGCAACCAAGATGCTTGTCACTCTATCCCTATCAACACAATTGTCATATGCAGCTTCAGCAACATGCATGGAGACCTTTACATGTGTAAGGAGTTTGGTATATTGAGAAATGATATCAATAACCTTTAGCTTCTCTTCTCTCTCTTTGTGTGCCATCACTTCTTCTATGGTCTTTAAGGAAAGTGGCCATATTTCCATCTTGAGTATGTGAGTCAAATCCTATAGACATTGCAAGGCTAATTCATATTTTTTCTCAAGCAGCGCTAGGTCGAGATGATTTGAGACTATGACATCTGTAATCATCTCCACCTTATTAGAGACTTCATGCACACCTTTACTTTCTCTTCCTTTAATCCGTTCCTTAACTGCACACTGATAATCTCTTCTTGCTTCAAGTCTTTTCTCTTCTGAATGAGCTCCTCATTTTTCTTTTCTAATTCCTCCTCTAGGAATATCACTCTATCATTTCTTCTGAACAGTTTGGCCTCAATCTAAATTAAAACTTTGTTGAGCATGTTGTAGACCTTATCATCATACAAGTGTTGAGAATTCACCAAGGGAGTTACTCTTTTTATCTCTGGTACCTTCATTAGTGCTCTCTGACTTAGTTTGAACTTGGGTTCATCCACGTGGGACTCAAACGCCCAAGGTAGAATTTTTCTGGTTCATGGATATGTGCCTTCTTTATCAAACGAAGTCATAAGTAGGAGTTGTTTTTTTGGTACGGTGCTATGAAAGTGCATGTGTAGCATCTTTCTTAAATCATTAATTTATCACATCCCTTTCCCTTTATTAATATTATGCCCTTCCCACTTGTTCACAGTGGCCTTTGGGAAGCTTACCACTAAATTGGGATTCCCACCCATTCTGCCATATTATTTCCCAACACTCTCCTCTTCCATTTCCTTCAAAATTTCATTTGCACTCTGCTCCAACTCCTTCTCCACCAAGTTCTTAATGATTCCGACTACTTCTTTTTCTATGGCTTCTTCCACTTATTCCTTAGTGAGGCTTGGGGTTCTCTAATTTTTGGTATTTACCTCTTCGCTCACCCTATTGCCTTGATCTTCTGCTTCCTCCTCATCATTATTCTCTTCATCTTCCTCCTCCTCCAAGTCGTGTATATCATATACTGGATGGTCTTAAGCTCCCTCAAGATCTTCATCATCCCTATCACCAATGTATGCCTCTAGCCTCTCTGTTTCCTATGAGTCTTCCTTTTTTTTCCACTTTATGCTTCTTCCTAACTGGTGATTCCAGTATAGGAGATTCTTCCTTCTCTTTTTCCTTAATGGGTGACGTCTTTCTTGGTGATTCTTCATGTGTGAGGGGTCCTTCATGCTTTGGCACCTCTTCTTCTGGGGTCTTCTCTTTGACTTGAGACTTCTTATTGTGTGCGTAAGTGTTAGGCCTAGTGCTTTCTTCTTGCGCGCTCATAGATTGTGTGATTTGCACACTTGGTGCCTTCTTCTCATGTAACTCTTCTCTTTCCCTCTTCTTTGGTGTGGTATTTTTCCTCCTTGTAGGTTATTTTGGAATAGAGAAATCACTATCCAAATAGGAACCTTTCTCAAATTTAGGCCTTATGTATAGATATACCCTTGTTGCAGCCCTTTCAGAGATTGCCAGCATTGTCAAATTCATCATTTGTACTTTTTGGGAGATATACTTCTCCATGTATGCACACTTTTTAGGGTATATAAGCTTTTGGCACATTTTACGGTGGTCTTGGTTTATCACACTAAGGTTGAACCTTAGCCTTTTGGCCTCCTTGAACCAGTTGAACCCTACTGTTAAGTATTGCTATGTGAAGGAGAAAGGTAGATTGCACCATGGACTCCTAGTCCCATCTATCAATGTAAACCTGCCAATGCAAAATTTTTTGATATACTGCAAACTCTACCTCTCCATCCATGAGTGTAGACAACTACTCAAGGATCCTCCACTCTACCCTGAATGCATCGTGCATTCACTTGTACAACTTTTCTAGGTGCGCCTTGTTAGTGACCGTCATGGTTTCACAAGTATATTTCTCGAACCTTTTTGTGGGCGAGAGGTTGTCTTCTGGATACTCCCAAATGAACTTTTTTGGAAAATTAGGCACTCCAATCTCTGAGAAGATGATAATGAGGAGAATGTTGTAGAATAATATCTTTTCTCCTTCCTGCGTGCTACTTATGATCTCATCCATAATAAAGGTGGACAAGTTATAAACGATCCCTTATGATATCTTCCTACATACATTTAACCATGCCTTGTTTACTTGCATCCATATTTCTTGATCATTAAGCTTGGTGAATAAGCGCGCAACCATCCTCATAATAGGGTAAAGGATTTCTGCAATGTCAAAGTACCATGAACCCTTTTTGTAGTCATAAGCCTCCACAGTTTCCTTGATGGCCTCGTTATCATCCAAGTCATCGTTTATGGAGTCTACTTCACAATTCAGACCAGTGAACTTTGATATAAGCTGAGAGGTTATGCGCATCTTTTGGCCTGCAAAATACAAGGGGGCTTCATGTACGTGAGACATCAACCACTGATATAGATGCTTGGGCATGCCAAAATAAGGTAACTCATAAAGTTGTAACAACCCTACCTTCTACAATTTTACCTTTATTTTGTCATTGTATATTGGCATTCCGTCCTCTTGTTAGTTGGATGAACCAGTTCCAATGCCATTTCTTTCTTAGTAGCACTCGTGTGATGGTTGTAATCACTCACGACCATTTGTCTCAAGTGTGACACCCACTCTTTCCCCAGTAATACTCCATCTCGGTACTACATTTTTGCATACCATTCTTCATTAGAGCTAATGATGGTAGTGATTTGTTTTCCTTTCCCTTTCCCTTCTATTTCTTTTGTGAAATGGTCACCTTTTTTGGTGCCATGTTTTCTTGTCAAGAGACAACTAAAATCACTCCTTGCTCTGATCTATTAATCTTCTTTGACTCTAAGGTTTCACTCTGTGAAGAATCCTCCTTCTTATGTGTCCTAGCTACCAAACCCTAACTAGGAACAACTTCTTCCAAAATACAACATATTCTTAAAAGAACTCTCCCCACACCTGTGTACTCCTTCCACTCTAGTTTGCAAATCAACCCTAGTCACACACTTAGATCTTTATGATTCTTATTCCTTCACACAAATTTCTCTAGATGCCCCTAGTTCACAAGAGCTCTTTCACTTCGTAAAATCAAGGTAAATAATAACATTCCCAACTTCATACTTATAGTTTTTTCTCCTCTCCAGCAATAAATGTTATACCATCTACCGACATATTTAGCATTAAATGAGGATTTTCCCACTAAATCTTATCTTAAGCGCCCTTACCCACGCATCCAATCCTGTGCGAAAAAACCTTCTACAACCTTCTAGCACACAAAAATCCCAATCTAAACTGAAGAGTCTTACGCACGTGTCTACAACACCGAAGGCACTTCTTCTGTCCTTTACCTAATTTTTTCCCTTGCCTACCTCATGTTGTTCCTGCGCTCTTTAATCTTTGTACGTGATCTTTGTTACAACCTTGTTGACACCAAAATTCATTATCCACTGTTTACCCCACACACTTTCTCAACCTTACGAGCTTCCTTCTACTGCGCCATTCAAATTTTACTACTAGTTTATAATTTACTTTGCACTACTCCACCCCACACTAAAATAGATGTGTGTTTCTCTGTGCATACACAAGATTAGAAAATAATGTGGTTACCGATGCATAAGGCGTAAAACAGAAAGAAATGAATAAGCAATGAGAAAGGGAAATATAAGAAAAGAAAAATCATAAAGGGAAATCCTAAACTAACTGGTAATGTTGCCTTATTTCCAAACACCAAGAAGACTTATTTATAGTAGGGCTTCATCCTACTCCCATTGAAATGACTTGGTAATCTCATCCCATCTAGTGTTTGTAACTAGCAAGCACCTAAATCAAGGATGTATAAGATGATGTAAGGTCCTAAAAAATTGGAGTTTCAACTTCCCAGGATGGTGTAGAAACTTGGAATCATGTAAAAACCATTTTCCCAGCCTCAAACTACTTGTTTTTAATATAACAATCATGCCATGCCTTTTATCTTTCCTTTTCTGTCTTCTGATTCCATCTAGCAAGTGATTGTCTTTTGTCTAACTGCATTAACTTATCAATGCTCTCTTCCAGTGCTTTTTCATCATCCAATCCTCCTACGTGTGCTATATACAATGATGGTAACATGAATTCAATCAGAAAAATAGCTTCCGTGCTAAACACCAATTGAAATGGTGTGCCCTTGTTCAACCTCTTGTAGGTCATCCTGTATTCCCATAAAATGACTGATACTTTGTCATCCTAATCTTGTCTTCCGATGTCACATATCTTGGTCAACGTGTGACTTAATATTTTGTTAAATTTTTTAGCAGTTCCATTCACTTGAGGGTGATAAGGGGTATTCTTGTGATGGACCACCATAAATTTTTCTAATAGAACCTTGACTATTTCATTCAGAAAATGTGTACCTCTAGCACTTGTTAAGCTTAAAGGACATCCATACTTGCTGATGATATTCTCCCATAAAATTATAGCATTTTTTTTGTAGTATAATCCTTTATAGGCACTGCCTCTACCCATATTTTTAGGTAATCAACGCAAGTAATGATATACCACAAAGAAATCATCCACGTGACTACTGAAATTGGCCCTACAAAGTTGGTTGCCCATTTTTCAAATGGTTCAGCACTGGCTATTGGTCACAAGGGCATTTCATCCTTTTCTCTAGGTTTTCTAAGGCACTGGCAATGGTCACAGGCCTTGCAAAACTCAATACAATCTTAGTAGATGATTTCCCATCAAATCCCTACCATTAGAATCTTCTGCGTGGTAGCATTTCCTACATAGTGTCCTCTGCAATCCCACCATATGCTTCCTCCATAATTTCCATGTGATCATGTTCCAATATGCATTGGCACATAACCTCATCACATCCTAACTTATATAGATCCCCACTAATCAACATGTAGGGTGTGGTGCATATTGCCAACTATTTTCTCTCCAAAGCCTTCATCCCATCTGGTACCACACCAGTTTTCAAGAATACAATGATATCTTCCAATTCTAAGGGTGAGAACTGCAACCTAAATATTTACACGTCTGACATGGTATAATCAATGCTTTGTGCATCCTCCCTTGAGTCAATCCTTGATAAGTGGTCAGGTCTTGAATTACTTTTTCCTGGTTTTATAACCACCATGAACTCAAACTCTTAGAATAATAGGAGCCAATGACATATGTGCCCTTGAAAAATGGGCTTATTCACCAAGTATTTCAACCTCATCTAGTCTATATGGAATATAAAGTGTGTTTACAACATGTACTATTTGAACTTATACATCACGTAGATCATTAACAGTGCCTTGCACTCAGTAGTGGTATAATTGTGTTATGCTGGTGTCAACTTCCTACTTACAAAACACAAGGGGTGATCAACAATCCCGTCACCAGGATATGCTAGTACTACTCCCATGGTTTTTCCTGAGGCATCAACATGTACATGAAAAGGCTTATCCTAAGAAGGAAAATGTAGTATGGGTGCAGTGACAAGTCTATCCTTCAAAGTTTTAAATGCCTTCTGTTGTGCCTCTCCCCAATGAAAGGAAATCTTTTTCCTTAGTAATTCCTCCAAGGGTGTTGTGATCTTGGCATATCCTTTGATGAATTTCTTGTAGTATCTCGTATGTCCAAGGAATCCGCGCACTACACTTTGACTAGTAGGCTCCCCAATCCCACAATAATTATAACTTTGGCAGGATCCACCAGTAGGCCTTCCTTACATATAATATGTCCCAACAGGGTTCCAAATGGAGTAGCAAAGACACATTTCTTAACGTTGAGGGATATCCTTAACTGTTGAGATCTCTCAAACATCAGCCTCAAATTGTCATGTTGATCAGTCAGACCCTAGCACTTAGTAAATAAAATATAGAAGGTTTGCATGCAGGAGAGCAGAGACATTTAAAGGCACGGAAATATCAAGAGGATCTCACGTGAGGAACAAAAACAGGTTTGGGACTTAGCCATTTTCACGTCAAGGATCTATTTTTTGAGATAGCGTGTGGAGCAATCAAATTGATTGGATACTTGTCAGGTAATGCATTGGCTATTTTTGGAGGATTTTCTATGAAGTAGCTTTGCATGGACACGGGCCGAAAATAGATCTACTACTGTCAGTTAACTACCAGTAGTCTATTGTTAGAGCACTTGCATGTGTGTATATTTTTGTAATGGCATGTGGCTAATAATAGCATGTGACCTATTTTGGGAATAGATAAGTGGTGAAGGGTAAGTCCCCACCCTTATAAGTATGTATTGAACTGTATAGAGATATATATAGATGTGTGTGCATACATAGAGATATTATGTTGCTAAATTTGTTACGTGCATACTACTGTTATTATAATGAATCTTCCGTATACTTATTGCATTGAATATAATGGAGGATATTGGCTGAATCTAGGTGTTAGTTATATGTGTATCTGAATCTAGTATGTTTTTATCTCATCATGGTTAATGTTTAATTTTGTTCTCCTTTAGAGATAGATCTGGCATGCTCTGTAGAATAATGTGTTAGTAATGGAACTACATGTGTTAAGTCTTCATCATGCTAACATCCTACAACAACAACCCTAAAGACAAACCTAACACCTTTACGCGCTTCAGGTGAGTGCTCAGTCTAGGCTGAGTGATGTGCCAGTGCGTATAGGGTATTATTGGGCTTGTATTACTTAATTCTAGGTTGCATCATGTCACAATGGTCTTTTACCAGCCCATACACCGTCTAGTCATCTAGGTAGACTTGAAGAGATTTATGGATGAAGTCCTAAAATGCTTGTCTCATAATGCGTGAGAACACAACAGGAGCATTCTTTAATCCAAAAGGAATGACTGTATAGGGAAAGCTTCCCCACTCAGTGGTGAAAGTTATCTTTCTCTAGTATTCCTTTGCAATCCTGACTTGGTGATACCCTGAGAACCCATCCATGAAAGAGTAGACCTCGTGTCTGACTACTCCCTCTAGAATCTCTTCAGTAAAGGGGGTCAGGAAATGATCAATGACACGTACTGCATTCAGGTCCCTATAGTCAACACAAATCCTTATTCTTCCATCCTTCTTGATACTGATGACCATTGGGCTTATCCATTCTGACTCTTCCACAGCCTTAATGATACCAGATGTTATCATCTTGTCTATTTCCTCCTTGACATGTACACGTAAATTTGGATTAATCCGATAAGGCCTCTTTTGAATCGGGTGTGCACCTTCCTTTAACTTGATCCTCATCTCCCCTAAGGAATGGTGGATACCTTTGAGTTCATGGTACCTGTAAGGGAATAAATCTTGGAACTTGCACAACAGATCAATGGCCTTTGAAACTTATTTTTCCAACCAATAGTCCCTAATGATAGCTTCCATATGTTTTGTCTCTGTCCCAATGTTAACCTTCCTTATTTTCAAGGTCTCATGGTAGGCGTGTGCTCGGTCATTAGTGCTATATATGACTTCATATATACCTTTAGAATGGTTAACATCTAAACTTTCCATCTCTTCACCATCTACTACATAGACCATTTTTCATTTTTCCTTTTCAATACACACACACTAAAGCTATATTTATTTTAATTCTTCTTCATTGAGATGAGTCTCCAAACAAGGCTCACCCAAAAACTCCAGTAGCCTATCTTCTTCTATAGTAATATCTCCCATTCTAATGTGTTTGAAAACTTACAACACCGTATCCATTGATGGCTTGGTACTCTGATACTCAAAATATTGAATGATATCAGTTGTTAACTCATGTCAATTCCCTGTTTGATGGTGTGTCTCTGAGTGGCTATACCATGCACGCGCACAATCCTCTAAGTGTGTAGTATAACTTATGGACCCTGTAGACACCAAATTTGGGTCTTACGTTGCCCTTTACCCCATATCTAGTCCCACAACCTAACCCTACCTCACCACCTAAAACCTTACACACCTAATGATTTATTGATTACCTTATAATTAATAAATCCACATCTCCAAACCCGCCACCTCATCACCACCTCACCATGACCTAGCCCTAACCCTAAACTAACCTAATTAAGACCTATGACTTGGTCCAGACCCACATCCATGACTCATCACCCCTCACCCGCACCAAAACGAGCCAAATAATGACTTGACCAAGCCCACAACTGATCCCCTCGAGAGAAAAGGAGGGAAATATGGTTGTTTTACTAAAAATATCCACTTATACCTAACCAACATCGGTTCCTACTCGACCGCCATTGGTTACGTAACCACCATCGGTTCCCTGTTAATGACCTCCCCTAACCAAAAATAAAGGATCCAGAATTCATTTGGGTAGGAGAAAGAGAAGTGAAACAAGCAGAAGAGGTTGCAGAGAAGAGCATCGAGCTGAAGACTGTAACTAAGCAACTGGATTGTTGTCACCCTCATTCAAGCATTGGAAAAGACTGAGGATAGCTTCATCAACTCACTTTCCAATACCGGGTCATCCCAACTAAGCCTTACTATCGCCACCACATTCCTTGGACCTGTATCTTCATCAGGAACTAGTAAGTATTGTAACATTCTCATTTTAGACAATAGAACAAGTCAAAAAAAAAAAATTTATAATTGCATACTGGTTCTAAATACATAATTTAGAACTCACAATTCAAATAACCATTTATATAACAGACAACCATATGCAGCTGCAATGACTCGGAATACCTCCGATCTATTCATTCCATGACTCGGTAATCTACCGATCTATTCATGAGTAAAAAGAGTTAGTGTTTTTATTTAACACAATACTCTTGCGGTTCTCTTCCCTAATCTGGGATTCAGAATGCTCTGTCCAAGGAACCTAACTGAATAATTGTTACCATTATTCATCGGCATCTCATCCCTTAGACTAGGTGAATTAGGACAACGCAATCAGCAGCTTGCGATACTTTGGCCAAAGATTTGAAACATACTGTTCATGTCTCGTATTCCTTAACGACATACTCGTCAATCTGGAATACGTCCTTCACCCCATTCATATGTTATATAGAATGTCTTAAACTGACTACTGTCAGTCCTTCCTTTCACGACTTAATCACTCGGAGATAGATTAACAAGGTGATAAACATTATAGGGATATCCAGAGGGTTAGGGATACGGTGACATACTGGTTTAACCTTACAGTTAGACCAATGTGTCAAGATACCCCGAACCTCCTAGGCAGCCTTACAACCTGACCACGTTCCTAATTAATCCCTGAGTAACTAGTCCAGTCACAAATGTAAATCTTAGCGATCAATGCAAAGGGTGTCGTCAGAAGTCACCTGCATTGTTGTAACTTCGAGAAGATCCTAATCTTCTCGGAGGTACAACCCTGCAGTTGTCTTGTGCCGTCATCCTTTAAATCCGCCTCGAAAAGATCTACTCGTCAATATGCGTTAAGCACTTGAGTACAAATTACTTTAAAGACGTTTACCCTGAGGTTAGCCTTTCCGATCCCTGGATTCTTCGTCTTAAGACGACCCTCCTCTAAAAGACTCATTACTTGGTAGAGGTATTACGGTCAAGCTTTTATCAAGAAGTCATCAGAATACACCTGATTCTAAAACGACAGAATGGAACAATATCTCATAACCTATGCTTGAGATTGCCTTCTGAACTCCATTTGATTGCCTATCAGTTCTCTTAACTGAATTTATATCATACTTTTTTTTTTGTTTAAAGATATAAATGATTAAGAATCCAATTTACTATTGTCCTGTTATGCTTAGGACTAGGGATTAGTAATTCAATCCATTTAGTTTAGCGTTCTCTCTTTTAGGCTCAATTTTAACCTATCTTTTAGAGAGACAATCATTTAATTCTAATATTGCTTTTGCTAGATCAAATTAGAACTACTAAATGCTCATAAGAATTTAGTCTTATTACTTACAAGCTTTCATTATCAATCTCGAAAGCATCCATATTATACAAAGATAACAATGCCCCTTCGTTACATATACCGAAGAAGGTCATCTTTCAGAATAGAATACAACACATAAGTATCAAACACTTATTTTCATTCCTTTCAAACTTATACAATTACATTTTATGCAACAACATACTTGATATAATGCTAACGGAAAAGAAACATCTTTTCTCATATAGTACATCTATAAAATCAAGCTGTAATTCCTTATAAATCAAATAAACAATCTGATCAGCCTATCAGTTCTGCATTGCTTTTACCTCATACGGCAACCATCTGCAAAAATAGTCGACATGAGTCAGTTCAATGAACTGAGCATGATAAGCACTAACTTTTAAAACAATTGCAATCCATCAATTGTTTTCATTAAACACCCTGTTTAAATGAGATCAGATATTCACATAAGTAAACATAATCAGACTATGCCCTTGTAATACAGAATGATTACAAATATGTAACTCTATCATTGTTACAAATAGTCTTAATCATTTTCTAATATTCCATCAAATATTAAGAAACAAGGAACGAACGCACACAACAATCATTAAATCCAAAATCACAACATTGGTCAGATTGTTTCATTCTCCAAAAAGGAAATAACATAACAATTCGGGATTCCACCAATATGTTACAACAATTTCCCACTGATAGTCAATTATCAATAATATTAAATAAAGGAAGAGAAAGAACCAAACCATTCATGCTTCCTTTCACATAAGTTCATCACTGTACTGCCTTCACATATGAAAACATTCAACCAGTATATAAATGAACAAGTTAGACAAGCCGCAAGCAAGATCACTGTTTAATCAAGAAACAGAAACACAGCAAACTCTTGTACAGCAACCAACACATCCACAAATCATGAATCAATCCTAAGCCCAATGCTAATTCCTTTTATACAGTAAGGCTTGACACAAGTTGAAAACAAGAAACTACAAGCGTATCACTAAAAACAACAACCTTATTGCATCAAGAAATCGAAGGTTTCCAATGGACTATGCTATGTTGCCCACACGATATTTCCAAATCACACACAGTCAAATCGGACAGGTTGATTGGAAAAGAACATAGCATACATATTCTTGCTCGGTCAAAATCAGACTGAAGTAAAAGAAAGGAATTCAACCAAACGATCCTTACCTTGCCGCATGCAAGTCTTGGAGTGATGTTCGCGACTTACCCAAACAAGGTCAGAACACGAAACGGTCATCCATACACAAGGACCTCAAAAAGTGACAAGACAGTGTCCAAGGTCAAGCTCAGAAAGAGACAGAAGTATTAGTTACCTTTCCAGAATTCCAAGGATTCAAACGGAGGTAACAATTCAAGCAAATGCATATGAATTCATACTGACATTAGTCAACGAAGCATAACAAGAATCAGACAACAAATTACTCTCTGTCAATCATTTTACACTAATTTGCACAGGTCGAAGACGTACATGCCTACCTAAGAATCTGAACCTCAGAATCCCAAAACACGAAGGAATTCCAATCTCAATAACAAGATCGAAGTACATGTTATTCCATTGAGTCGCCGGCACTTAAAATACCAACAACTTAACTTTAATCGGCTCATGAATAAAATGAATCATTCAATCGACTCCTCAGAGTCGTCCAAGTCGTAATAGCATAATCTATATATTCACACAGTGACTGTTAAAGGTTTGCACGCATAACCACTGAACCCTACAGCAACGTACAATGACATTGATTGATAAATCCATATATGCTATTCATGGCTAACATTCAGAATGAAACAAGCGAAGCAAATCGAATATCCATTTCTAGCAAGGAAAGCAACTGAGCCGCTTCGAACTTTCGAACAGCTTTCACATAGAAAGGGAAAATGCATATACAGGAAGTCTTTATCCTTTAATTACTTCAAATAACAGTAGCCAAAAGCCCTGTTTCATCTTATCAGGCTTTTACAAAAATCCAAGCACAAAACTTGTGGATGAATCTACATTCCCAACAATAAAAAGCAATACGATTCAATCATCGACTCCACTGAGTCGATACAACAAAGTACAGGCGTATTTATATTATACACAGTGCACAAGTAATCCTGCTAACCTAATAACAAGGAAAACAACTTCCGCTAGGTCGAAAGGACTATGGTAACCCTACAGTTACCTGTTCCAAGCCAAAAATTGAAAACAAAATGAAACCCGAAAGTATCATTAGTCGTTGTCAACAAATCCCACGACCGAGTACCCAAAGAAGAGATAATACTAAACATTCTTACAGTATTCTTTCAAATCATTCATACAGTTTCTATAACAAGAAACAGCGACCACGAATCAAGACATACAGTGGTCTTATACTACACACAGGTATATTCTAAGGGCTCATGCCAAACAGGCCGAACATTCAAACTTTAGAATAAATACCACACATGTATAAGCCAGAATGAATACTCAAATAAATAGAGTCGAAGTTCGATTTAAACAAACACCCATCAAGAAGAAATTGAAAAATCGAACCAGACGAGATACAGTGCTAAAAATCAAACTAGATCTCATAGAAAATTCATCCAATCTTCACAGAACATTTGAACAGAGTTGTTTTAATGAAAGCACTTGAAAAACAGCAAGATATTTAAAGGTTAGGGCCTAGCATGCCTGTATTTTGATCAAACTTCCGAAGCAGACCACAGGAAGAGCTCAAACTTCCTTTTCTTTTTCCACGATGAAGCGACCAACAAAATTTCGCTGTCTTCATCGCAAATATATATTCCACGACAGAGAAAGAGCTATGGCAGTTCATACTTGCCATGCAACTCGAAGAGAACTGGTGCGAAGATCCAGTAAACAAGCAGAGAGAGAGAGAAGACCGAAAATCGCGACAAGCCAAACAAACCACCAAATTTCCGCTTGCATGCCTTCTCGCGAGTTCCGAGCTCGACTTCCGAGAGTATTGAATGCCATTAAACCAATTTTCCCGCTTAAACTCTACTCCCACCGACCGCCAGAATTGGCGACAGTCCAACTAAAAACTCAAGTCCATTTCCAAACTTAGCAATTGCCAAGTCTGCACAAATTAGCCACCGCTTTAGCCTCCGCCATGACCTATCCCTCATCCTTATCCCTTACATTTATTGCCATGGAAAACACCGCCCATGGTCCGCCACCCTTCATAGTCCCCTTCATAATCTCCTCCAAGTTAGGTTAGTATCTTAGGTTAGAGTTTAGGGTAATACCCATACTAACAAATTTACACAAAGATACTAACTTAGGATATTAACAAATAGCCTAGGTCTAGGTTAGACTAACAATAATCTAACCCCTAGGTTAGGTTTTAGTTTTAGGTTACTAACCCTTAATAATTCAGTTTGGTCCTTGTCCTGAAACTCGGAAAGACCTGTACCATACTTCTAGAACAGAGTTAGCTCCTGTTCTCATTGCAGAATTGTATGTCCACGAATTATTACCTGGTCTACAATCGAGACCTTCCAGATATACTTTGATATCGGGAACCGTTTCATTTCTCAAGATCAGCCTGAGTCATACTCCTGACCAGCTTATTAAATGCTTCCTTATCTTGCAACCTGTTCAAGGTCTGTGATATAAAATTTTATCACAACAGATTTAAAGCATTACTTGGATCAATTCCACTGATCCAAGTCTAGATATTATAGATGAATATCTCTATAATTCATTCCGTGATCAGATTAATATTCAGACACAAAATGAAATAAATAAAAGAGTCTATTTATATTTTGACTCAGTCAGGATCTGCAATCTGCAAGAAATTCGGTACATATCAAGCATGATTTTTGAATCGAGGAACACATCCTTTTACGAGAAATCACATATCAACACTTGAATGCTTAGGAGAAAGTAACAACAGTTCAGGGTGTTACATGCTTCCCTCCTAAAAAGATTCATCGTCCTGATGAATTACATATTAAATTTAACCTTTAGGTCAATCAATTTATTAGTACACAAACAATGTGTCTACTTCCATATTAAATAGTTTCAGAAATCAATGTCACAACACTTTTATTCAACCTGAATAAAGTCTGCCTTCAACTGGCTTTCATAAATACTTAAAAACAATAAGTTCATAACAGTATTTTATCAACAGATTTCATTCTGTTGCAAAAAGAGAAGGAAAAGCAGTTTTCATCTCTTCCAGGTTTTCCCAAGTTACACTTTCTTCGCTAAACTGGTCCCACTGGACCTTACATTGCTGAATATCACGATTCCTTAAATGCAACTGGCGAGTTTCCAGCACTCTTGTGGGTTTAACCACGATTATTCCTGGGTCTTGGACCTGCAAGGAATTCCAATTTAAAACATGTGACATATTTGAAACATATTTCTTAAGCAAAGAAATATGGAAAAACATCATGCATACGAGATAAAGCAGGTGGCAATGCTAAACGATAAGCTACAGGATTGATTATTTCGATAATTTCGAAAGGTCCCACATATCGTGGTGACAACTTGGCAGCCTTGCCAAAAGTTATAGAACTCTTTCTGGGTTTAACACGTAGAAAAAACCTTATCACCAAGCTCAAACTTTCTATCAACCCGCTTAAGGTCAGCATAGCTCTTCTGTCTATCCGCTGCTTCCTTTAATCGTTCACGAATCAGCTTAACTTGCTGTTCCATCTCTGTGAGAATCTCTGGTCCAATTACCACTCTATCCTCTACACTGTCCCAACTTACAGGGGTTGTGCACTTTCTTCCATAAAGTGCTTCAAAAGGTGCCATCTTAAGAGATGAGTGATAAGTGTTGTTGTATGCGAACTCAACTAATGGGAGATACTCTTCCCATTTATACTGTTGATCCATGCAATACATTCGCAACATGTCCTCCAACACTTGATTTACCCTCTCAGTCTGCCCATCCGTTTCTGGATGATATGCAGAACTGAAGTTTAGTTTTGTTCCTAGGGCTGCGTTAAGCGTTTGCCAAAACCTTGACGTCATTCTAGGATCCCTGTCAGAAATAATCAGTTCTGGTACACCATGCAATCTGAAAATTTCGTGTACGAACCTCTTGGCCAGCACTGGTGAATCATCCTTTAGATTTCCAGCGATGAAATGAGCTACCTTAGTCAGTTTATCCACAACTACCAGGATAACATCATGTTTATTCCTGGACATAGGTAGTCCTTGTACAAAATCCATGGTTATTACTTTCCATTTGTACTGCGGTATGCTATGAGGATATAACAGTCCAGCAGGGTGCATATGCTCTGCCTTCACCCGCTGACATTCCAGGCACTGAGTCACAAAATTTATCACATCCTTTTTCATACCTTTCCAGAAGTATTGCTGTTTCAAATCAGCTAGCATTTTTGTGATACCCGGGTGTCCAGAGAAAGGTGAATTATGAAATTCAACTAACAACTTCTTTCTCAAATCATTCAGCACAGGTACATATACCCTATTTTCATAACGCAAGATTCCTTCATTATCAAGATGAAAACCTTCATACCTTTTATCTTTAGGTTCTGCAGCAAGCGCTGCTTTCACTTGCTGAAAATATGCATCTGATTCTGAGGCACTTTTTACCTCGTCTTTAAACTGAGTTCTCAACGTTATAAGAGCAGAAATGTGCCTCCTACGACTTAGAGCATCAGCTACTCTATTCTCCTTCCCTTTGATATAGCTAATATCAAAGTCATATTGTGATAAAAATTCTAACCACCTTCTTTGTCTAGCATTCAGATTGGGCTGAGTAAATATATATTTCAGACCCAAGTGATCAGTTTTCAACTCAAAAGGTTTCCCTAGTAAGTAGTGTCTCCAGACTTGAAGCGCATGAACAATGGCAGCAAGTTCCAAATCATGAGGGGCATAATTCAGCTCATGAATCTTAAGTTTTCTACTCTCATAAGCAATGACTTGATCATTTTGCAGCAAAACACCTCCAAGACCTTCCCCAGAAGCATCAGTTACAACAGTAAAATTCCCATTAGGGTCTGGTACAGCCAATATAGGTGCAGAAGTCAACTGGTCTTTCAGACTTTTGAAAGCCGCTTCGCACTTGTCATTCCACATGAATTTCTTATCCTTCTTCTGCAATGAAGTTATTGGTGCAGCTACCTTAGAAAAATCCTTTACAAATTTTCTATAGTAACCAGCAAGACCCATGAAGCTTCTCACTTCATGCACATTCTTTGGTGCAGGCCATTCAGTTATTGCCGTTATTTTTGAAGGATCTACAATGATTCCTTCTTTACTTATGACGTGACCCAAATAGCGAACTTCAGAATCATAGAAAGAACATTTGGATAACTTACCATACAACTTTCTCTTTCTCAAAATTCCCAATACTATCTTCAAATGCTCATTGTGCTCCTCAACGCTCTTAGAATAAATGAGAATATCGTCCAAGAATACAAGTACAAACTTGTCCAGGTATTCTTGAAAAATATTGTTCATTAAATTCATAAAGGCTGCAGGTGCATTAGTTAACCCAAAGGCTAGAACTGTGAATTCATAATGTCCGTACCTTGTTCGGAAAGCTGTTTTATGAATATCTTCCTCTTTAATTCTCAGCTGATGATAACCAGATCGAAGGTCTATCTTAGAATAAACCGCTGCTCCACGCATCTGATCAAACAGATCATCGATCCTAGGAAGTGGATATCGGTTCTTGATCGTTGCTTTGTTCAACATCCGATAATCAATACACAGCCTCAGTGTTCCATCCTTTTTCTTCACAAATATCACAGGTGCTCCCCAAGGTGAAACACTTGGTCTAATCAATCCTTTTGACAAAAGCTCTTGTAATTGTGCCTTAAGCTCGACTAACTCAGTAGTAGTCATCCGATAAGGCGCCTTGGAAATAGGTTCAGTTCCAGGCTTGATTTCAATAGTAAAATCAAATTCTCTCTTGGGTGGTAACCCTGGTAATTCCTCAGGAAAAACATCCCTGAAACTTTGTAACAGTGGAATTTGCTTCATGAAATCACTATCTTCTTCTGAAGATTCAGATATCTTTACTGCATAAAGGGTACATCCTTTATTCTTAGCCTTTTTAAGCTGCATAGCTGACAGTTTTCTAACTGAAATTTCTCGTTTCACACCTTGAATCTCTGTTGATTCCAGCTGATCATCTAAACATTTTATGTTCTTCTCATAGCAATCTACCTTTTCTTTATGGTCAGATAACCAATTGACACCAATAATAATGTCATATGACCCTAAGGGTGCAACGTAGAGATCAACTTCCGTGGAGAAATTAGGTAAATCAAGGACTGCTCCAAAGAGACACATACTTACTGTATGAGCAGAATTATTACCATACTCTACAGTCCAAGATTTATCCATTTTCCCAGCTTTTCTTTTAAGTTTAGAAGCAAGTTTATTAGAAATAAAACATTCAGTAGCTCCTGTATCAAAAAGAATAGAGACAGGTATGCCAAATAACTTACCCGGAACTTCTATAGGTGTTGCTTGCTTTTCAGCTTGCTTGTCTGCTACTGCAGCATGTATCTTATGCTGCTGATTACGATCATCCTTTTTCAAAGGACATTGATTTGCGTAATGATCTTTACCACAAGTGTAGCAGCCTCCTATAGGTCCCTTCTTAGGCTCAGCATTACCTCCAGCCTTGTAATTGTCACGCTGTCCTCCATAGGACTTCTGTCCATTATTATAATTTTTAACAAAATTATCCCTTACATTTCCAGCAGGCTTATTTACTGCTGCTTTCTTATTGTTATCCCCTGGAAACTTACTCCTGTTTCCAAACTTTTTCCACGGTCCTTTTCTGGGTGCAAGAGAGGTTGAAGAAGGGTTTGCTGTCTTCTTCCGCACTTCCTCCTTATGAGCAGAAATAGCCTTTAATTTCTGTTCTTGCCTTATGGCCTTTTCAACAACTCCTTCCATAGTGGTTGGACTGTGAACATCGACCTCTCCCCCTATCACAGGATTCAATCCCATGATAAATTTCCGTATCCTGAACTTTTCGTCAGTTTGATATTGCGGTACATACTTAAGGAGTTTTGTAAACCGCTCCCAGAATTCAGTTACTGTCAACTTCCCTTGAACTAAGTTCTGGAATTCTGTCATTTTCTGATCATAGAAAAGTTGTGGCAGCCACCGTTGCCTAAAATAGCCTTTAAATTGATCCCAAGTAATATTGGTCTCATCAATGTTTAGCTCAGCTTTCCGGCTATCCCACCACGAAGACGCTTCGTGAGAAAGCTGATAGGCTCCCCATAAAGCCTTGGTTTCTTCTGAGAAGTTCCTTATAGCAAAGTACTTCTCCATTTCGCTGAGCCAGTTCTCAGCTCCATCTCCTAATGTGGTGCCATCATACTTAGGTGGACTTATCCTTTTGATATCATTAGTGAGTTCTGCTGCCAATCTGGCCTTTTTATTTTCTGGTTGCACAGGTGCATTCACAGTATTAACATCAACACCCGTGTCGGGGTTGTCCTCAGGGGGTTGCTGATTATTATTATCAGCTTCTTCATCCTCCTCATTCCCCATCACCTGCTGTTCAAGTACAGCCAAGCGATCTCTTGTGTCCAACAGGGCAGCAAGGATCTCATCCAGTTTCTGGGTTGTTGCCGCTCCTCCTTCAGGTGGAGCATTACTCGCAACGTTTCCCCTTGTTCTAACCATTTTCTGTTACAAGAAAATTCAGGTTTTTATCAGATTATGGACTCAATAGGTCCAAGAGCTGCAACCTTCAGCTCTGATACCAAGATGTAACATCCTCATTTTAGACAATAGAACAAGTCAAATTTTTTTTTTTTTATAATTGCATACTGGTATCTTCATCAGGAACTAGTAAGTATTATCTTGTAGTTCTTTGTTATCATTTTGCTTTAATTCATATCAAATGGGGAACTGACCACCTTCGAAAGGAAGTATAATATTTCCTAGGCCTAAAGCAGTTCCCTCACCTATTGTCTAACTAAGATCTGGTGGTCTTGTATTCTTACTTACAAGTAGTCCTTCCCAGACAAAAAGGAGTTCTTCAAAATCGATCTGATCTCTCTACGGTACGTGCACACCTTCCCAACATTCAAAAGGTATTCCTCCTAGCCCTAACCCTTATCTGTTTCTCAAGAGAATGAAAGGATAGAAGAAACTCTATTCCAGAAAGAAATTCTATGCGAAACATTTTGGCACGCCCGGTGGGACCCATTTCGGGTTTCTTTCTTGCTTGCTTGCTTTCATATAGGGAGCATACTTGTTGTTTATTTCTTCTAAATATTCACAAAATATTTTGTCATTTTGGTAAAAGAATTTGTCTTTCTTTAGAATCTTTGCATTAGTGAAAGTCATCTTCTTTGCTTCATCGAATATCATTTTTGGTTTGGGTTTAAAACACGTGTATCATATTCTTGCTTGTTGTTTTTAATTCTTGTGAATGTAGATTAGGTAACAAGTCGTACACGTGGGGGTGATATCCATGGTATTGACGAGAAATTAATCTTACTCTCACTACACAGCACATACCAAATCACATCATAATCAACACAATAGCTCAAACATCCCCCCTTCCCACAGTATTCCTCTGCCCGATTGAGGTAGCCTTATGAGCCAAAACAAACTTGACATCTCCCTTAGGTCTCTTGTTTAGGATTGACATCATCTGGCATCTAAGGCATAAGCCCAAAGTGATTAAAACTAATCCTAGGGTTAGTCTATTGATTTGCTTGTGCATCTTGCTTGTTTTTAGTTTTGTTTCTCTGTCATACACTGTTTCAGTGATCACTTCAAGACAGTTTGGTAGGTATATTAAGCATTGTTATCCCCAAACCAGAAGCTTCTTACATCCTCTCTTTTCTTTCATAGTGACCGACACCGGTCCCATACTACCAACATCAGTTAACTAACTGACATCGGTTACATTCTGAACGACATCGGTTATCTGACCGATATTGGTTACTATGTTTAATAGTTCTTGACACACCAGCAACCTATCAATTCCAACATTTTGTTGTTGTTTTCGATCCGGATTGATTAAATCCCTACTGTGTCCTTTTTTCCATGGTTGTTATCACCAAGAAACAAGCAGCAACCATGGTTTCACATGCTTGTTCTGTGCCTTTGCCTGAGTCACCCCCTTCATATCCTATGGGGAATCCTACGGATACCAGCAATTTTCCCAAGATCCCTGTAGGAGATAAGGAATTTGCCAAATTTTTGGATGCTAATCCTAGTGCCGTACAATATTATTTGTCTCATACCCCTAACCGTGCACCCAATGGTCAGCTCCTCGTTGGTATGCCTATTAGTATCACCGCTCACTTAGCCCCTTCCCCACCTAATAACTCCAACTTACCATCTTCATCCTTAGCTCCGTCTCCCAGCTCAGTAGCTTCGGTGGTTCATACTACACCGATTGGTTTTCCTCTGGTTAATCTGGGACCCCACATATCAATACCGTCCACTGCCTCTACCTCATCTCTCTCTCAGGTTACCTCTTTCATCACTTGCTCTCTGCCACCTATACACACGAGCTTTCCCTCACAAGTTCTTCCCACATTTTCATTTCCACAAATTCATCCGATGGCCTCAACCTCTTATATAGGACACCCTTGTTCGGCTACCCCAACACATTCATCACCATTATCTTATCAACATTCAATCCCACCATGTCTAGTAGCGGCTCTTGGACCAATCCTCCTCTGTTTACAACGACAACACCATCATCTAACCCAACCAATGATTTAATTAAACAGATGATGGAAAAGATGCAAAATCTTGAGGCTTCTGTTTCAGGAAGTCGTAACACCCTGACATATGAGAAATTTTGTCGAGAACCTATTCATCCTTCTGTCCCCCTTCATACATATCCTCCTCAATGAAAAATTCCCAAAATTTACTCTCTTTAATAGTAAGGAGGACCCTCAACAACACTTGCGATCATTCAGACATGTCTACTATTTGATTGCTCATGACGATGCCTTACTACTTCGTACCTTTTCCATGTCCTTATCAGGACCTGCCTTGGAGTGGTATAGTGCTTTAACCCAGCATTCAATCTTCTCCTTTAACCAGCTAGCCCAATCTTTCTTGTATCACTTCTACATCAATATTGCCAAGAAATTATCCATTACCGACCTCTATGCCATCCGATAATTTGAAGACGAGTCTATCGTAGATTTTGTTCGACGATGGCGGGGCCTCATCAACTAACTTACTTACGCCTTACCTCAGGCTGAGCTCATTGAAATATTTATGCAGGCTTGTGCTAAACACATTTCTCTCACCCTCCAAATTCAAACTTTCCACACATTTGATGAGGCCTTTACTATGGCTCAGAAACTAGAGATTCGAGCCTTAGAGGAAGAGAAATTGAGGTTACGCAACAAAAGCTCAAATTTCTAGACCCAAGACTCTACCACCAAACCCAACACCACCAATTCTCACACATCGGCTGCTTCGTAATCAAAGGGTGCCATACACACTGTGACGGTTGAATCTCAAGCATTGTCTAATACCCAGCCGAAAGCCACCTATAAGTATAAAGCCGAGCCCATCAACTATACTCCCTTGGGAGAAACTTATGGTGTGATCTTAGATAAATTGCTTAAAGCAGGAGCTATCAGCTTGCCTCCTATTAAACCTCACTCCAGGTTTGATTCCACCCACACTATTCCTTCTTGGTATA